>WBMZ01009803.1:195000-380162 GCA_013400975.1 Atrichornis clamosus | reverse complement strand
GTTGTTGTTGTGTTGTTTGGAGGTTTGTCTGTTTTTGGTAGTTGTTTTTCCTTATAATAATGCCATTCTCAGGTAGTTGCTAGAGGCATTAGAGCCACCCCACCACTGAAGGGTAACGTGAAGTTTCAAGTCATGCTCAAGCACTCTGCAGTCTTTAGGACCTGATTCTGCAGCTGCTGCCGGGTACCCTGTGAACAGCCATGAGCCTGCCTGTGCTGCAGGAATGGGAACTCCCAGGTGTCCTGCCTACAGCAGTGACCCCAGCAGTGCTGTGGCAGTGGCAGCTCATCTAACAGTGCTTGCAGGCTTGGACCCGTGGGGCTTTGCTATGGCTTAGCTATAAATACGGAGCCTGGTCCCCAAAATAATTCAGAAACTTGCATTGAACTGCTAAAAATACTCTGAAATTGGGTTCCTGCTGTGTTGTGTTACTGATTTACATGTTCCCAGACAGTTGGAGAAGTTAAACTCGTGTTACTGACCTGGGCCATATTAAATGAGCGAGGGGCAGGTTTTGGGTCTCAGTTGTGGGGGTGGAAGCAGAGTTCTGAGGCTCTCAGTGTTACACTCCCATTTGTGTGCGTGACGATGAAATGAATTGGTTAATGAGTGCCTAAGCATCTGTTCAGCCTCTGGTAGATGCTTTGCCAAGGTTCAAGTTCCCTGAGGAGGATTAGCCACCTGGTCTGGTTTTCATGATATAGTGACAAAGGGGACACCCACCTTTCCTTTTACTGCAGA
Organism: Atrichornis clamosus; assembly: GCA_013400975.1. NCBI lineage: Eukaryota > Metazoa > Chordata > Aves > Passeriformes > Menuridae > Atrichornis > Atrichornis clamosus. Next base: position 379,421 of record WBMZ01009803.1, on the reverse strand, counting down.
GGATGGCCGAATGCACAGAGTCCCTGGGAGGTCTGCGAGTTTGATGTCTTTTTATAATTTAACAATTACTTTTGTAATTGTTACAATTTAGGTTACAGCAGAGCCTGCAACCCTGGTGTGTTTTTGTAGGAAGAGTGACATCTACTCACCCAGCATGTCTCACAGTCTTGCCAAATAGACTTATTTATTTCCCTTTTTCTCAAAAGACACACAGTTCTTTTCACACAATTATCTCTCTTGCTGTATAATATATATAATCAATATACAACATAGGGCAACAAGAAGTGATAAAAAGAGGTTTTAAGAGAAAAATGAGCATTTCATAGCCTGAACTTACAATTAAGCTTTCCAAAGTATCTAGATTGTGCTGCATGGACAGCATTATGACTTGATGAAAGGCCTGCACTAAAAGGCTTAAATTTATGTGTTGGTAGTATTGCTTTACGATGAGCTTGATTTAGTAGGGGTTTGACCCATCAGACACATTACAGCAAAGGAACTTAGTATGCTTGAAAGACAGAAACATTACACATTTGTTGCTGAACTTAGAAAAAGCTGAAATCATGTAACCAACCTGGATTAAGGCAATGAAATGGATGAAGTCTTGGCAAACTGCAAGAACGGCTTGGCTGGACTTTTGCATCTGGGTCACCTGCTGAAACCACGCAGAATCACTTTCTGATGTTGGTTTGTTTCAGGGTTGGAGGAAAGGAAGGAGGTGTGTGTTTTTTTTAACCCGTGGCTTGTTGCGTATGTGTGGTATGAACCCTGCAGTGGGCTCTGTGGCAGGGTGAAGCTGGAGCAGCTGGGTACTTGTGTGCTGAGCTCTCTGAAAGAGAAAAGTCTGAGTTAGGATGAGATACCTTCAGCTGGGCTGTGTTTATGACCCTGATGCTGCAGGACCCTGTGGCTCAGGCTCAGCCCATGGACAGGCAGGCCTGCCCCACACTGGGGATGCTGCCAGTGCCACCACGAGGGTGGAGTCTGAGGCAGGACAGCGCTGCAAGAGGAGCTGCACCTCCTTGCTCCTGGCTTTGGGCAAACACCGTGGATATAGCCTGTTGGCAGGGAGGTGAGAAAGTATGGGCAGGAATTTCAGAGCCCTGTCTGCTAGATTTGGCAGTGGTTTAGGTGCCCATGTGTGAAAGGAGCCAATATGACCATTGGGGCTGACTGTCCAGCTAAGTTTTCAGCTTTGAGCAGTTCACAAGTAACCTCAGAATGGTTTGGGTTGGAAGTGACCTTAAAGACCATCTAATTCTGACTCTCCCTGCCATGGACGGGGACGTCTTCCCATTGCTCAAACATTGCGCGAAGACCCATCCAACCTGGCCTTGAACACTGTCAGGGATGTGGCAGTCACAGCTTCTCTGGGCAACCTCTGCCAGGACCTCACCACCCTCATGGTAATTTTTCCTAATATTTAATCTAAACCTCTATATTTTTCCTCATATCTAATTGAACCCTGCCCTCTGTTACAGTGAAGCTATTCTTCCTTGTCCCATCACTCCACGCCCTTGCCAAGAGTCCCTCTCCAGCCCTCTTAGAGCCCCTTTAGGTATGGGAAGCTGCTATAAGGTTTCCCCAGAGCTGTCTCTGCTCCATTCTGAGAAGCCACAATGGTCTCACAGGAGATGTGCTGCAGTCCTTTGATCATCTCCATCAGCCGCATCTGGACTCACTCCAAGTCCATGTCCTTCTTATGCTGTGGGTCCCAAAGCTGAATGCAGTGCTCCAGGTGGGGTCTCACAAGAACAGAGTAGAGGGGGAGAATCACCTCCCTTGAGAATTTGCTGCATTTACATGACCCTAGTGCCACTAATTGTGCTGCTGCCACCTGCCCTTTTCAGACAGCCCTCATGTGAAGGTTGTATTTACAGCCTATGTTGCCAAATCCGATGGTTGCCCTTCCCAGACTGACTAAAGTTATTTGTAGTCACAGGTTCTGATTCCACATTTTATTTGGCTTTAGGTAGTCAGTGTTGTTTAGCCAGAAGAAAAGGTGATGCTTTCTGGCAGCACACTGAAAGACCTGCCAGTTGGGCTGGACACCAACAGCACAGGATGCTCTCCAATTCTTAGCTTTAGTTTCTGAGCTTTTTGCCACTTTAACTTTCTTAAAGTAAAACGATGATTGAGTAGGTAATCTCTGGAATGTGACCAAGAACAACACGGTAGAAAATTCTTTTATGTCTCGCAGTTGGTCTTACGGCAGTGTTTCCTCTCCTTATAGTCCCCAAACAGGACTTACCTCTGCAGGAGCTTGCGTGTGGGAGTGCGGGCAATGCACGTCTCTCCAGCAAAGATTGGCTTTGCTGCAAGTGTCCTTGTGGCTTGAGAGTAAGGGGTGTGAAAAAACTTTTTATGATGAAAATGTGGTGGAAAATAATGCACAGGGACTGTTTTGAAGTCCAACCAACAAACCTAGTAGCATCATGTAAATTTCTTTCTTTTCCTCCCCAGTGAAAATGTTTGTTGGAAAAGCATCTGAGAAATTGTCAGGTTTCTAAAACCTAGTGCAAGACTAAATATCTGAAGCCCTAACCTTTCAGCTGGGTGTAACAGGACCCACACTGCTCGGTGGGGTTTAGTGCTGCAGCTGGGTCCCTGAGATTCTTGGGATCAGTTTACGAGGGCTGGTTTTGGCAGATCGTACCAGTCTCCCAGTGTGTCTTTTACATACTGCAAAACCAATCATCGTTCATTTGATATTCACCAGCATCAGCTCAAACCCACTTTGTGAGTAGTTCTGAATTTCTGCATGTGTTTTAAATATATTGGTTTTGCCAGGAGTGAGAATAAGCAGCACTGGGGGTTTTTTCCTTCTGATTTGGACACTTTTTCTGCTGGCTTGCTTGCTCTTGCAGTTCACAAGTAGATTTCTGTGCTTTCAAACTGAAATGTAAGTCTAAACTGGCCTTTTCTAGGTAATGAATAGTTTAATGAAACTGGATGAATGAAAATGTTTTTAATTAAATATGGCAAGAATAGTAAATAAAAGTTGTGTAAAATAATCTCACTTGGCTGTGTGCATGCAGTCACGGAGGCAGTTAACAGATGATCTTTTTCACTTAAGGTTATATAGGTTTCTTTTGCTTCCCCAGTCGATTCTGTTATTGACCAATTTGTCCCACCCCCCGGTGTATGAACCCACCTGCTCCTGGTAGGTGCTGGCGTGGGTGTGCTGGGGAAGCCCACAGGACCCTTGCTGGCCACTGTCTCCCTTCCCCTGGCGGTGCCTTTTCATCTTTGTAAGTGTACAAAGGGGAAAAAAACCCTATCCTTTTAGAGGCTGAGCTTGTCTGCTGGAAAAATGCCCATTTGCAGGTGAGAAATTGTGTGTCTCAGGACAAGGGAACTAATTGTTTGGTCCTGTCTGGCTCTAAGCACTCTGAGCAATCTGGGCTCTACTGCTTCCTCTGGGAGATTACACTGCTTAATTCATTGGAGTACCAGGAAGTTGGTTTCTTGCCCTGGGTATTCAATTTAAAATTTTCTCTAATTTAATCTCATTACCGGAGCTGGCAAGAAAAACAAAATATTTTTCAGAATAGGTGTTTGCTGCTTTCTCAGGATCCTCTCAGCAGTCTGAAACCCTGTGGGTCTCCAAGGGAAATGTCTGCAACAGCCAGGTTATAAAAGTTCTGATGGGCCTTCTCCCAGTTCCCTACAGAGTCCTCATCAGTGTGGCCTTCAAGAGTCCTGACTGGTTTCTCTAGTGTGGTATAACGTCTATGGCACATTTACACATAATTACTTTGACCTTTCTAAGCCTAGTAAAACTTTGTCATGGAAGAAAGCATGTAAAAATGTGAATATTTCTAAAATATGAGTAATTAGGATGAGATGGGAAATGAGTGTGTGAGAGGTTCTGTCTCAAACATCTGGTGACTCAAGCACCATCCCTGGTGTGACCGAGCTGGAGATGAGGAATGGTCTCACACCAAAGCTCGTGACTTGGAGACAGAATACATGAATTTTGCTGTGCCTTACACAGATTTATTTGGTGACCCTGTACAAAGCACTTAACCTTCTTCTGCCCACAGTCCATACAAGAAGGATGGTGTTTCCCTATCTCACAGAAGTGCTGGACACTTAATTCATTAGTGCTTATAAAGTGTTCTCAGGTCTTCTAGAGGAGAATGCTGCATGTCTGTGAAGACTTAATGTTGATTCATGGACAGATTCTGAGATCTGGGCCTTGGCTCCCAGCACCAGCATAAAGACTGTGGCTGGCAAGTTCATTTTTATCATGGACCTAAATCTTTTCTGTGCTATTCCAGGGCTTGCATAAAAGAAAATTCCTGAAGAATATTGAAAATAAATATTGAAATGATTCTATTTTATGATTAATTGTGTATGTTTACTTTAAAAATATCTATTAAAACTTCCCAATGCCTTTTAAAAGTGTCTTGACCCCATTTGCTGAGCCATGTGCTGATTTTGAAGCAAGTCAAGTGAGATGCTGAGAAAAGAAGCATTTTTTTTCAATCCATGTTTTATATTCCTATGTCTTCTGGCTAAATTTAGTATTGGTAAGAGGTTAAAAAAAAGCATCATAGATATTCAGATAAATGTTATCATATTCAGCATGGTGGGACATGTCATTTTCCATTGGCATCATGTCACAGGCCAGTGTAATATGTCAGAAGTATTTTATTGCACTGGCTTCATCACATAACGAGATGAGACGGGTTGCAAATCAAATTTACCATACCTACCTTTAATATATACTAAACAAGCTAAAAACATAGATCTGGCAAACACAGAGTGTGGCTGCAGCAGCTGAGATCTGGGCTCAAATGTTGTGACAGGTTATGAGTGAGAGGCACTTTAAAAGTTACCTCTTCCTGCGTGCCTTGCAATATCCTTTATCATCCACAAATAGAATTCTGTTTCACCTCAAAGATAAGTGCTGAAACAGGCAGCCTGATGCAGATTTGGACAAGACAGGGCAGAGGTAGAAGTGCATTTGATAACAGTCCCTAGTTGCCTTTTGCTTTGTTAGGGCTGTAACTTCTCATCTTCAGCCACACAAAGCATGGCAGACCTGCCTTCTTCCAATCTCTTGGCTTCAGTCCACGATTCTAGGAAGAACTCCTCATGCCTACCAGTAATGCCTTGGAAGAGAATAGATTTCAACCATTATCAGATTAATTTGAAACCTTGAAAGTCAAGATGAAGAGCTGTTAGCATCCCGTGGAAATCAATATCTACTCACTAGAAGTCAAGACACAGAGGGAAAAGTGCCCTCTGCTTGAAACACTGGATGGCTGCTGCTTGCTGCAGGGTGAGCTTGGGTGACTCCATGTAAAAACATCATTCAGTCACACTTATTTGGAAGACTTGCTGCTGAGGAATAGCAATGAAGCCAAAATAATTCATCCCACAATTAAATATATTAGCATTTATTTCAGCAACCCAGTTTAATCTTAATTTACAGTAAAGCTTCATATCTAATTATGATAATTAAGTAATTTGGTAATTGTAGGTTGAAATAAGTTTGTAATAGAAATGTTACAAACTTCTTTGGGTGGCTGAGATTGCTATTACGTTTCTTTTGGGGTGGAAAATGAGGGGCACATCACTTGTGCAAGAGTGAAATACATGGATTACTATGGATTTCTCTAAAGAAATTCTGAATTCAAGCCAGAGAGAACCAAAATGCCATCTATACATTGAAAATATTAATTTCTAAACATTGAGATATGATTCTGTAGAATAGACAGAAACATGTACTGAAAAATATGGTAATTTGAGGTTGTTGTGCAGCATTCAGAGGAGGAAAAATTACACAGAACAATACTGAGAAACCTTAGTTTGGGGAGAAAGGCAGAAGGTGGAGGGAGGAAAGGAATCAAAGGTAAGGTGATCACATGGCCACTTGGAAACTATGTTCTCAGGGTACAAATTTTGCTATACTCACACAACTGCTGAAGCTGGGAAGAATGTTTTCACAGGAGATGACTGCACAGCTTCCTTAAACTTGGCCTTGGTCTTCCATTGTAATGCAATCCCATGGATATGGAAATCTCATGGTAGTGCTACTGTCTTGAACATAAAATCTGAGACAATGATGCTATGAACAAGTAGATAAAAGGACACATTATTTATTTGCTGCTTGCTTCAAGAGGAGAGGATTTCAGCCTCCAGTTGTAGCACAGGGACGGCTGGTGGCTCGCTGCAGTGTGTCCCCCTCCATCTCCTACACAGTGAATGCTGGTGGCTGGTGGTCCTTTGAGAGTTGCCGTTGGTCTGTGTTCCAGAAGCAGTGTGGGTATTGGATGATGCTGTTGTTGGCTGTGCATTATTTGTCATTGTCCCAAGCAAATCCAATACAATGTATGTGTAGGATCTCAAGCTTGGGGGAGGAGGACAATGGCAGAGTCTGTTTGCTCTCCCTGCTTTAACAGGGTTTAAGTGATGGGCATGGTTGGCAAACCCACAACAGAGGAAGGTGTTTAGACCCACTTCTGTCGGGGGAGGGTGTGTGTGTGTGTGTGTGTGTGTGTGTATGTATGTATGTGTGTGTGCACCGGGATGGGCTCTCGGCTGCGGGGCCGGGCAGGGACCGGGAGGTGCAGAGCTCACCTGGAGGTGGGACAGAGGAGGTGTGTGAGAGAAGGGGGAAGGAGAGGTGCCTGTGGCAAGGCTCTGAAGTTGAACATAGGGCTGCGGTGAAAGGGGGAACAGGGTGTGTTTGATTCCCTTGAGAAAATGCTTTTATTTTTTTAATGTTGCTTTTGTTTGACAAGTCGGGTCATGTATGCTGATACTCAGGTGTAAGAAACTTGCATGTTTGTGTTGATCTTGGAAGGCTCAGACCTGTGAGAGTAGAGGCAAACTGCATCCTGACTGTAAAAATGGAGCCCTGTTTTCATTTTTATGCTGTTTCTCCATTTGTTTTTTCCTAATAGGTGTCTTTTTGTTATTCCTGTCTCACTCCACTGTGCACAGTCAGATACTTTTAGAATATCTGTTTAAAAACAAAAGTGGTTTTAATTTATTTATTTATGGTAAGCATGATGAGTTGAGAAGTGGAAAGCATAAATAAAAATGCCCAGACCTGCATCACTTTCTTTATTTCCTGTGTTACCAACAATAGGGAAATAACCATTTTGGAAGGCATAAGAGAATGAAAACCACTTCAGCTGCTCACCAGGCCACAGTCTCTCCCATGGGCTGACAGCATCATCCCAGTCAGGATTCCTTAGTCATTTGAAGCTGTTCTGAACTGTGATGGGAAATAGAGACAAGCTTCATCTTTTGCAATTAGGTTGGATATTAGAGAAAGTTGCTTTCCCCAGGGGCTGGTTGGGCCCTGTAACAGGTTCCTCAGGGAAGGGATCAAAGTACCAAGCTGACAGACTTCAGGGAGTGTTTGGACAGTGCTCTCAGGCACATGGTGTTACTCTTGGGGTGTCCTGTGCAGGGCCTGGAGTTGGACTTGATGATCCTTGAGGGTCCATTTGATCCTTGTGGGTCCCTTCCAACTCAGTGTATTCTGTGATTCTGTAATTAGTCAGTGGGCTCCTCTCTATTAATAGTTTTTGCTCAAACACTTTTCCTTCAACATTAATGTTGCATTTACTATAACATACTTTGTTTTATGTGAAGTGTGTGGCACCGGTGGAACTTGGACACCGTGCCCTGTCCTGGGGCAAGAGGGAGGACCTTCCCCCCGGCTGCCTTGCTGGGGAAGCAAAGCAGCTGCAGGTGAGGATCTGTGCAGTGCAGCAGCCAGGGGCAAGGCCAGGTGCTTGGGTTTCAAGTGGGGTTCTGTGTAGCACTGTTGTTTCTCATCAGGCTGCAGGATGGTTACTCAAAATTGAGAACGAGCTCCTAACACACAAGCTCTTGGAGACAGTGGCATGGAAACACTGGCAGCAATCTTTTATGAATGAGGCCCTGGGAACGGTATGAATAGCAGTTCAAGAAGATGCTCAATGCAAAATTTAATCCGCTTAGATGGATTTGTTGCTGGAGATAACAGGAAAAATAGGTCCTTTCGAGGCTGTATTTGTTCTTGTGGGTGAGTGGGTGTTAAACTTCCAAGATCCTCCTTTTTGTTTGACTTCAGCTTGAATGTTTGGCTCCATTTGTTTTTGAGTAACTAGAGTGTTTGGAAGCTTAGGGTGGATAGAGGGAGATAGACTACAGCTGGTAATAATAGTAGAGCCTTTTATGCTGTCAATTTAACAGTTGTAAAACAATTAGGGAGAATTATGTTAATAGCAGGCTTTGTTCACACTTTCCTTGCCCAATTTTCCTTTTTTTTTTTTTTTTGTGACATGCCTTTCCTACCATGCTCTGAGAACACGTAAACAGTAGAGCTCTGTGTATTTGTATTGTGTATGGTCAGTGTTATCCATTAAACCATGGCTGGATGTAGATCTTCTAAAATTTTCAGAAATCAATTTTCCAGTGCTTTGGCTATTCCATGTTAATGTGGCTGCTCCTAAACAAACAAAATCATGTTTTCAGGAAGCTAAGACAGGATAAGAAGTGATTTGTATGGGAAATGGTGGCTGATTTGCTCGGACTGCTGCAGCTGTTTCCTTCTGTGATACGAACAAAACCCCTTCAAATCAATCGGATCCATGTTGGCTGAGCCCCGCTACCCACGCAGAGGGGCAGCCGAGCCTTTCCCTGCTCCGGTGGGAAAGCAGTTGTGCCAGGGCAGGCTGACCCACACTGAGATGCTGCTTTGTCTTGCCCAGCTCCTCCCAGTTCTAGAGTATGGATTAGTACTATCCATTAGTACTGAGACTAATCTGGATGGATGCCTCTCTTGGAGATAATGCAGCCCACGTGAAGGACATCACTTGCTGCTCTCCCATACCACATCATGGCGTGGCTTGCCTTCACTTCTCTCCCTTCCCACACCCACTGTTCTGTCAGACAGAGCCCTTGGCACCTTCTTGCCTACTCAGCCTCACCCGTGCTCAAGATTCTTCCTTGTATTGATGGCACAGGAAGGGCTTAGCACTGCACAAGAGCAGTGATCTGAAATGAAGGAAGTAAATACTTTTCTATCTTTCCCAGTCAAAATACAGAACGGTTGCACTGAAATCAAGAGCGTCATAAATTAGTTTTTTACCTGAGACCCAAGGGAGGGAAAAGATATGAAAATTTTCACCCTAAAATTCTTACCTCCCCTCAAAATAACAAGTATGTGTAGATGATCCTTTAAGAAAGAAGGATTCTCAAACTCCATTTACCTTGACAGCTGTCACTTGGCACTTGTAGCTGTCATGGCAGTGTGTAGTTTTTCATGAATTACCAGCACTGGTGTGTTGCTTTGGTTTTTTTTTTCTGTATCTGCCATCAGCCCGTCAGCCGAGCCTTTCATAACAGCTTCTGGCACCTCGTTTGGGGAGATCGGTGCCACTGAATGGTGCCTGCAGCTCCCCCGCCTCGCTGGGCAACTCTGTTTACTGATGTGCCTTTTCCTGTAAATATTACAAGCAGTGCCTGTGGAAGGGATGTGTGGGAATGGAATGGCTTCACCTTGTAACAGTTAGCTGGGGTGGCAGCTCTGCCTTGACTGATAATCCACAAGTCCTCCTGTTCCACTTACTTTGCTAAATAACATGTAGACATCCTGCTCTGAAGGCTTGTATATGATAGTTAATTAGACAACATTTAATTTGGCTTAACATTTGTGTCAGTATTGTGGAAGTGAGCCTCCATAATTAGGGAATACAGATCAGATTTCTGTCAGACTTATAACCTCTCACTCTAATTTAGTGCTTGCTCCTCTGGTGGTGTGTCACACTGGGTGTGCAGGATTACCCCTCCTCATCCCATCTTTTCTGCTTGACTAGTAAGAAAGTTGCCCATTTAACACAAGTGACAGCAAATGGGATTGTTCATGGAGATGTAAGGGCAGGAACTGAGCTGGACTTGTTTCTGAGAAGTTGAGCTGGTCCTGCAATTTGTCTATTGCTTTTCTGAAAGTCTTGGAAGTGTTTGGGCATCTGCAGCATCCTGACGAAACACTGAATGGAATGTCTAAGTTTGTGCTCAACTTGTGGGTCAAGATATGATGTAATTGCAAGTTGCACCATGAAAATATGTAATATTGTACCATGAAAATATGTAATAGTAACTCAGTGGTACCCAGTGTTCAGATTTTAATCAACACAGCTGCTTTCTGCCTAGTAACCTCAATGCTGGGCAGTACATAAAAAGGAGTGAACATATATATACCTTGCTAATTTACTGTTATGAAAGGTCACTCCTTATATTGTGGTGGTGCTCCTTTGGGATGAGTTTTGTGTGCATTTGAGGTCATTCTGCAGTTTCCAAAGACCTGAACTTTCCCCAAATGCAGATATCAATTTTGGTCTCTCTCAGTGAGCAGTGATCATCATGGCTTTACTGGGGTGCAGAACTGGCTGGTGTAAATCTGCTACACAGATTTATTAAGTGAAACTCTAGACTTATATATGGTCATTCTTGTCTTATCTGTAAATCCTTGAGACTGTGCTTTGCATGGAAATCAACATTATGTCATTTTAGTCACAGAACATTTCCTTTTTGTAGTAAATTATGTCCTGTGTCATTTGGAAAGTGATACTCGGTAATTTTTTGGGTTTTGGCGGGGAGAGTAATGTCAAGTTATTTTTATTCAGAGACCAGAAGTAGAAACAATTAGAATAATAATTGTAATGAAATTATTTCTCTTTATAATGCAATGTTATATGGCAGGGTTGCATAGGATCCATCTGTGGGCTGCATTGAAAAGAAGGGATTGTATATTCTCGCATGTCCAGCAATAAATGTTTGCAGGCTGAAGGGAGGTGTGGTGCATGCTTTAGATGAGAATCCTCCTAGTGCTGAAACTCGGAATTTAGCGGGAGATGGAATATCACATATGTGGGAAAGGAAGGAGTTTAACTGCACTGCCCTGAGCTTAAATTAGTTGGATGTGTAACACATTGTATTTTGTATATAAACATGTTGCTAATAAGAGGAGATGAACTCTAGTGCCAATACCACTCTGGCATCCCTCCTGGAGAGTTGTGCTCCGTTCCCTGATGGGTTCCAGAGCTGCAGAGCTCCATGTGCTGCTGGGAGCCTGCACCAGGTGTTTGGGAGAGGGAGAGAACCCCACAGTGCTCCGACTTGGGAGTGCAGTCTGAGTCTTGTGGTAGCAGTGAGTGCTTTAAAAAAACCCTCTTTCTCATGCTGAGACTTGCTTGTTTATTTGATGCAGAATGTGTGCAGGTGTCTTTTTGTGTGCATGAAGGATTTCTCTGTGGAAAGAGATGAATGCTGCTGTAATAATTTTTGTTTTGCAGAATCCTTCCCTGAGAAAGATACTGTACAGGCTTTAAAATGTTACAGTCTCCAGCATCATAGTGCTTAGGATCCCTTATGTATCAAATGCAGTTCATGGCAAAGCTAAAGAAGTCAGTGTCCTATTGAAAGGCCCTTCATGTCTTGTCTTTGTTCAACAGGGAGCAAAGTTTGTCATGGTGAGACACCAGACCTTTGAGGAGGCTCAGGTGACCTCTCACAGCACGGTGCTAACAGAGAGTCCCTGTCAGCCTTTGGAGAAGGCGCTGAGACTTCAGTCAGCACTGACTTTCCAGAACATCAGGAGTGTGGTGGTGAGGTGCTAGACTGGGGTTCTTCGGATTTGTTGGTTCACGGAGGAACAGAAGAAGCTCGGCATGAAGATGAAAAGGTGACAGCAGCATCCCAGAGGTTGTGATCACACAGGCAGATGAGGTGGGTGATAGACAGTACTTCATATAAAAATTCCCTTTTATCTTACCTGATTTGTATTCTTGGCTGTGATCAGAAATACAGCGTGTTGTTTTTAATTAATTCTTTAATTTTCTTTTATTTGTATTTTGAATTTAGCAAAATTCTATTTCATGTTGGGAACGTTCTCCATCTAACCCAAAATGCATCAAAAAGGCTATTTGTTTAATCAGCAGGATTTTTTAATCTTATTATATGCTGCTCAAAAATGAATATTTCTTTGTATTGTACAGTACACATTTACATAAATTAGTGTTATCCTTGGTTATTTTGCAACCCATAATTTATACGCTTTTTAGTTTTATCATAAAATAAAATCTTGCCTCTAATATTCTGGGAACATTTTTAGCATCATAGCAAATTACCTTGGGAGCAACTATTACACAGTCAGTGAACTATCCTACTTGAGTTTAAAAAAAAAAAAAAGGAACTTAAATGTGTATCAAATGCTCAGCTTTCACCAATGAATCCCATCTTTTACTGTAACCTGTAAGTAAACACTTGCAGGCATTTGAAAATTGCAAATTTGTAAAAATTCTAGTAAAATTCATCTGGAGCATAAAATATTTGTAAATGTTTAGTTCTTTGAAAAAAATCCAAGATTTATGACTTCGTTTAATTATTTAAGTGTTAAGTTTCCTCCTCCCACCAGGTTTCTTTGTTTATATATTGTTTCTACAGAATATTCATTTTGAATATTGCATTCAGAAATGTTGACAAAACATTTGTCAAGAATTTCTTTGAAGTAATTTTGCAAGTACCTAATCTTGCAAGGTACTGCTGAATGAAGCTCTTGTCTCTGGAGGCCCAAAACTCAAATGAATTGCATAAGCTCTCCCCATTTCATCACCATAAACCTGAAATATAAAAATACGATTAAAATATTTGCTATACCTGCCTTGGGATAACTTTCCTTTCTTTTCTCTGTAATTTTATGGGTGTTTAGGTAACTTTGCTGTTATTGTATCTTGTGGGAGTTGCTAAATTCCTTGTCCAGTACTACTTTTCCGTTGTGCACACTGACAGCTGTGGGTTAGGATCAGGGTGTGTGGAGCAGTGTGCATCTGAGACAGAGGATTCTGGCTCCAAGAACACATCAACTAAATAAGAATCAAGTACTGATACAGACAGTTGAAAATAATTTTGGTGGGTTTTTTTATGTGGCCTCTAGCGGTATTTAAAGGCTGTGAAGATCCTTGATATCTTATCATTTCGACTCCTATTATTGTTGAACTCTGTGGTTATACATATTTCAGCATTTTCTTTTCATGTCTTCCTACGTCTTTATAACTGTTGGACAAGTTAGTACGTGAGATGCCTCCTTTTATGTGTGCTAGATGTTGTAGATCCTCCAAGGGAGGGAGTAAGTAAATGACTCTTTCAAAGGAGTTCCCCACCACACTAATAGCTTATCTGTAAGCTTATTAAAGTAGTTGTTTGTACTCTAAAATGACTAAATAACTGTTGTATAATCTCAGTATTACAATAAATCATAATTCCTCCTGGATGGCGGCAGCTGTGACGTCTGGATATGCCTAACTGCTGATATCTGACAGTTTTAAATACCATACTTGGACGTACCTGGAGGAGGGCATGGGAAAATAGTTACACTTCCTGCTGTTGTGCACTCTGCATATTCACACTGTGGCTCTCTGTGTTCCTGGGGTTGTTTCATCAGCTGGTGCTCAAGCAGCAACCTCAGCTAAGGGTTGGGTGGAGGCAAACAGCAGCAATAGCTGCCTAGAAGATTTGGTTAGCTTTTGAAATCAAAGGTTAAAACCCCTGGTTTCACCTGTACTGCAAAGATGAAAAGGTTGTGGTTTGGTTTTTTTTTTTACGTTCACCACCTATTTGGGCATGAAGGAGGGAGGAGGACTGGCCTGTGGTCAAGTTCCGCTGCCTCAGTGCAGTCTGCTAGTCATTGGTAAGTTCTCAGAGTGAGTAAGTCTCTAGTAAGTCCTGAGACACAGAAGTGCTCTGATAAAGGGCAGGCACCATGTGTGACACCATGGAATGGTGTGTGTGTTTGGACNAACCCCTGGTTTCACCTGTACTGCTAAGATGAAAAGGTTGTGGTTTGTGTGTGAGAGGACTCAGCCTTTCCAAGACTTCTGTCTGCTTCCGGGGACAAGACCCCTGTAGTGAAGAAGGAGAGGGGAATACAAGTTTCAGTCCTGCAGCATAAATACACATGTGCCTGATAAAACTTTTCCTGCTAATGAAGTTCAGCCTTTCGTTTTCATACTGTTGGATCAATGAAATGCTCCTAAAATAAGCTCCAATGGCTGTTTTTTATTACAGCCTTAAGGAACAGTTTAATTTTGCCTTAGAAATGCATCTGATATGGCCATTTGTTCCTGGGATCCACAAGAAGATTTTTACCTTCCCTTCAACAAATGACTACTCCTGATTTGTGGTGACCAGCAGCTGTGTGTATATTGTGTGCATGTCCTAGAGGAATCAGAAACAGGGTAACTGGTCCAGGCAGAACCAAGTCTTTCTAGCAAAATGACAGGTTTTATAATAGATTTAATTACACCCTCTCTTAAGGGGTCTACATTTTGGGAGTGATTGGGGAAGAAAGGTCTCCAGGTTAAAAGTTTTGTGAACTGCTTAGAGTAACATATTCCTTAGCCTTGGAAAAAAATGTTTTGGGATGAAATGAGAAATTTTTGAATGACAGCAATGTGAATGTTCTATCCAGACTGAACTGAAGGCATAGGATATGGAGAAAAATTACCTTTCCAGCTCTCCCCTACCACGGGGCATGTATGCACTCAGGGATGTTAGCACCTGTAGGAATATGGCTGAAAAAATAGGATGACTGTGTCCCTTTAGCAGAGCATGTGGAATGTGCACTTACTCTTGTTTTTCCCTTGCCTACTACGTTGTTATCACTTCTTCAGGGCTGTGTCTGAACTCCAAGTGCCTTGTGGGCCAGATGTGCCAACCCTCTCATCTCTAATGAAAGCTACTTAACTCCAGTTTGCAATTTTTGTGCTGGCCGTTCTCTATCCCAAAGCAGTAGGGTCACTGTGGGGACGCAACAGCGTTGGTTTTGGAATAGGAGTTGTAACTGAGAATCAGGAGATCCTTCTTCATTTGTTTCTTTGCTTATAGAAAGTAGACCCACAGCATTTCTTTTGGGATTGACTTTTTCTAAGGGAACAAAGAAACTTTGGTGCACAGTGGAGTGGAAGTTCATTGATAGGTGTGCCTTTAACTCCCCTAAACTGCTCTGCAGGTGCTGCCACTGCTCATGGTCTTGCTCCTCAGAGTGAGAAACACCAAGGGCTGTGAAATCATCCAACATGCTCCATGTGCTGGCCAATAGCATAAAAATTCCATTTTGGGGAATACCCTTTTTGTATTCAAGGTATCACTCCCAGGCTGCATTCCTAGGAGACTAGCTTTCCATCTATAAGAGATTTCACCATCAGCACTGACACTTTGGTTTATTAAAATTAGCCATTTTATGTTGAATTGAACTGGTATAATGAATTAAAAATTAATAGTTCTATTTGAAAAATGTTCCTATATTTCAGTGACTTGAAACAGAGCCCCATGAAACTGATTTCTGATTCTCTGATTTTATTTCAGTTAAGTATATTTATCTTGCTGATGGATGTGGTATGGATTACCATACCATATTTTAACATGCCCTAACAACATATCAGCAGATATGTAAAAAAGTGAGTTAATAACATAAATGTCTGCTATCATGCTGCTTTGTGAAACCATTCTTAATTTAATCCATACACTAAATGTGCTTTCCAGTTACAAAAATTCATTATAAGCATCAGGCAGAAGTGAAACCGTGATACAGAATTGTGACTGATGTAAAACAGACACACAAAATGAGTAGCATTAGGACACTTACTTTGAAGTTTGTTAAAACCAGTAAAGTGATAGCCACTTTAAGTGAAACCTGCTGTTACAGATACCTACTGGATTTTGGGAACATTTCACTTTTGAACTTACTCCTTGCAGTCTGCTCTAGTGTTTAATATGTTGTGGTTGCTTTTTTTTTTTTTTTTTGATGTAGCAGGGAAAAGTAAAATAGCTGACCTACTCAGATACCTTATTATCTTTGCTCCCAGACAGATAGTTGAGTATATTCAGTATCTGGGAAAAGAACATTTATTCTAATACCTTTGAGAAATTACGATGCTATGACAGTTTATAGCTGAAAAAAATAGCAGTGTACTCCCATTCAGTACCCATCAGACCACTGCCAAATGGGAATAATGGAAAAAATCTTGAGTCATTTAAGCAGGGATTTGAGAATGACCAAGTAAAAGAGAACAGGTCAGTCCCTCCACGTAAACTTTTAGCATCTTGTTGCTGTTGATGATAACTTGAACTGTAGGGATTGACTGCAGGCTTTGAGAACCTTTCCAGTGAATGGGCAGGCAGAAGGAGACAGGTGTCTCCTCTGACTCATGGCCATTTTTCTATGGAGAATGGACTAAGTACTGGCACATGGCAAAGTTCCTGAGCACAGCAGAGGTTCCACCAAGAAACAGTTCAGCATCTCAACATCTAATATTTATCCAGATAAATAACTCTATGTGTATTTATGTTGCATAAAGGCTTATTTCTTGTTGAATTGTGACAGTGATGCATGAAATAGGGCTGTGAATTACAGGACAGTCATTAAACAGAGTGCTCTGGCACTGTGTTTCATATATATATATTCTGAATAGGGATTTATATGTGTTTGATAGAACTGAATGTACCGGAGTTCTCTCTTGCTCACAAAAGCATTAACGTGGCCATCTGAAATGGGCTGACAATGCTCATTTTTTGGAGAGGTCAAAGTGGGCTGCATTCTCTACAATATCTTTATCTCCCAGACAATATATTGACCATAAGTCAGTTTTCATGTAAAATGATAGA
Source organism: Atrichornis clamosus (assembly GCA_013400975.1). Classification (NCBI taxonomy): domain Eukaryota; kingdom Metazoa; phylum Chordata; class Aves; order Passeriformes; family Menuridae; genus Atrichornis; species Atrichornis clamosus. The sequence continues at coordinate 362,747 of WBMZ01009803.1, read as the reverse complement.
TGAAAAACTCAGATGATGAGTTTGCTCGTAAGAGAGACTATTTTAATCATGTGTGTTGTTTGTGGCATGTGAGTTGTTAGTATGTTAATTGTAGATGTTCTTAATCATGACAAATAAATAACATTTTTCCCATCATAAACTTTCAGAGTTGTTTGGGGTTTTTCCTAAGAGGGATTTTTTAGTGTTGATTTCATAAGCTAAAGTGACTCTCTTTGGACAAACCCCATGACTTTTGGGAAGGCCTTATACAGTGGATGGAACATCATCTGTTTGCCAGTAAAGTGGTGCCTGAGCTTTGCAGTTCTGTGAGTGTTTGGATATTACATGAACTGGAACCTCCTGCTTCAGCCAATGCATAGAAGCATCTTGGTGGTCTTTGATGTGGGTTCTTATGACAGTTTACCTTACTAGCCATGATTTGTACATATTTCTGTGGCATTAGTCAGAGCTGTGGTGTGGTGGGTGAAAATGAGAAAACAAAAGCAATATAGGATGTTGGCATGAGTACTACACAAATAAATGAAATTCCCCTTGGATTTTCCCCTAAAGTTAAGAATTCTTCTGCTTTGGCTGTGTTTGTAAACATGTGAGAACCCCGTTCCCAGGACTGCAGGCTAGGATTGCATGCACTCCTGCCCTGGAGAATTCGTGCTAATGTCAGCTGGACCCTGTAGGGATGCTCTGCGACACGGAAGGGTCAGAGCCTGCAAGGCTCCTGCCTTGCTCCCTGCAAGGAAGCAGTTAAATAAACAGGGAAAAATGTCATACCTCGCAACTAAAACTATGTCTGTACACACTCACCGTGCTGTCATAAAGGTAACAAGGAATTAAAGTATAAATTCCGCTTAATTGTCCAAGGAATGACTCATGAATTGGGTGTGTTCACTCTTGTCCAAGAGCAGAAGGTTTAACAGCCTTAAATGTGTATTTGTCAGCTCTTGGTTCCCTCTTGCTGAGAGTTTTCAGTAGCTCTCATGACTTTCCCTCTTCTTTCTTCCAATCAAGAACAAAATTTTTACAGAACCAATGCCATATAATCTACAGGGCCATTCAATGCATGTGTATTTCTGAAATACATATAATTAGCCATGTACCGATAACTTGAGAAATGTAATTTGCAAACTTAATTACTTTAGAAGGAAATTTAGAGAGAGTGTCCAACTCACTGTGTCAGAAGATCAAGAGAACTAATTTCCTGAGTTACAAATTTGCCACATATAATTTTGTTCATTCCAGTAGGCTGTGTGGATGCAATTATCTTCCCTGTGGCGTTTATATGTGCGTGTTCTCTTCTACCATATTATCCAGCATGCAGTGATCTAGTCCAGTGAATCTGGGAGAGGTGACTTGGGAATAAGCTAAATCTGACTTGGTGATGCAGCTTGAATTGCTTTTTTTGTAGTGATGTTTATTTTTTGAGGACAGTTGACTGGAAGGAAAATGGGCAAATCGTAGCTGACAGAGTGGAAGAGAGTTTGCTGTGTTCTGACTGACATGGGATTTGATCCCTTTCTGCCAAGAACAGCACCCCGTTCGGTTTGCTTTAGATCACACATTTCTTTTCCGAGCCCGTTGTCAGAAAGCTGCTGAATAACTTTCCCAAGAAGAGTGTATGACAAGGAGCGTGGCAGCAGGGACAAAGGCAGCTATCCATTTTACTGCCACTTTCTTTGGATGCTTGACTTGAAATTGTGCATCATTTCCCATGTAACAAGGGAGATTTGGGGCTGAGCCTGCTTTAGCTGCTTTGCCTTAGAGAAAGTCGAGAGTGGGGATTAATTTGGCCTCGTCTCTCACCCAAAAGCCTTGGGTTGAAGAACGGGAGTCGCTCTTGTACAGGGTCAGGCTGAGACCCAGAACTACTTTGTCTGTCCTGGACAGGATCCCCTTGTCTTGATCATTGGAGGTTACTTTGTGTGAATGTGAGGGTTCAGGACATTTCCATTCTGTTGTCTAAACTAGCTTAATTAATATTTCCCTTGCATTGATTGATTTTCACATATTCCTTCTGCTTGACTGATACCACTTTTCATGGCTTCCTGGTAAAATTCCTTGCTCTGTATTTTGAAGAATATTAACGCACCATATTCTTCCTAGTTACCTTTTCACCCTGATCATCATATACTGAACTGACACAGCACATTGATGGTCAGACTGAAAAAGGATGTTTATTTCTCCTAAATCCTCCCTTCACCTATATACAATTAGTTTTCCTTCTGGAGACCTCATTGGACTCTTTCAGCTCATGTCTGTCAAAGATTTCCATAGATGGTTGGAATGCTACTGCCATTGTCTTTCAACTTCTTTTGTATTTTAGTTATTGTTTGCAGTTCAATAAAAATTGAAAAATAAATTAGTTGTAGCTTTAGAGTTTGATGATTTGTTGACCAACTTCTTTGCTTTTAAAAGGTTGTTCAGTGATGAAGAGAAAATGGACTCTGCATCCTGATAGATCTTTTTTCTTAGGGAATAGCAACAATGGTGTCCTCAGAATAAGATTTGCCCTGGGAATCAGTTTTGCATTTTGTGGCCAAAGTAGAGGTGCTGTAGACAGAGATCTTTGCACCAAGGCTCCAAGATAACCAGTTGAGGTAGAGCGCACATTTCTCGTTTCTGTTTTTAAGCTTTGATATTTATTTCTAGGCTAGTGCTTGTACTTTTATATAAATAAAAACAATCCTCTTTTTTGCTGGTTCCTTGTCCTAAAAATGTGGTTTGTGTTTTTCCTTTTCTCTGCTGTCCAGACCACGTTCGTGGTTTGGGGAAGCAGATCGATCTGGCAGCATGATACATTCTGACTAATTTTTCTGGCATCTCTGTGATCATGATTCCCTAATGTTATCCTTGACTTGTCGTCAGTGACAGAAATTTGAAGGCAACTTGTTCGTCAAAGTGTTCTACACACAAAATATATTTTTTCTTTTTTTAAATCTCTAAAGCTCTTATTAAACTTAGGCTCTTAATGGATTTGACTCTATGCAAGGCTGTATATAAAAGACCTTCCCTCTTGCTTATCTGTTCCTCAGCATTTCTCACACGTGTTGTTTGGGATTTTGATCCTAAAAAGATTAGATTGGATTAATATTTTGTTTTCCTTTCAACCATGTAAATATTGAGTAGCAAAAATGAAACAAAATCCTCATTCCTATTAAAATACAGCAGGACTTAATAGAATCTTAGAAAATAACCTTAAGATTTTTTTTTTCCTGCAAAAGGTTAGCTAAACATGGCCCCAGTTCTGCAAAGGATTACTCTTGTTTAATTTTACACACCGTGCGTTGACTTTCAATGGCATGCTGCATAAAATACCCTGGCTGAGTCTTTGGAGATCATGGTCTGAGTGACCGTGCAACATGGTGCTCCAGACACCGTTGAACTCACAGCAGTTTTGCCAGAGAGTTTCCTCTCAAGCCTCTGGTAGTGTAGATCTCTGTCACTTACAAACCCTTCTCTTTTTTCTCGGGTCAGCTGATGACACTGCATTTATGTTTCACCTGCAGGAAAGTTGACACCTCTTTCTCCATTACTCAATTTGTAACAGATGTCATCCTTTTGGGCTAAAAACAGCAACCCTCTGCCCAAGATTGTAGAACATGCCCAAAATATTAGGAATCTGGAGGAAGAAATGTTAAAGCTGAAAGTTCTTTTCCTCACTGACTTAGAAACAAAAATGGAATATTAAGTAAACACTGAAGAGTAGTACTTTTTAAAGTTGCTTTGCTGCTTTTTGATAGATAACAGTAACTCTAAGGATACTCTAATTCTGCATCATAAAGGTAGATTAGTCCATAATCATACACCAAACAAGTATATTTGGAAAAAACCCTCCACAAACCAACCCAAACTGTTGGCAGAGGCAACTAAAATTCATTGCATTGTTGTTCTCACTCAACTTTTTAAAATAAGGTTTTCTTTCAAAAAGAGCTTCTCATTTGTCAAATTTTGATGCTAAAGTTAACTAATCAGGTTGCTTGAATGTCATTCAGAAAGCAAGAAGAGAACAGCCGTGCCATACACTCCCTCCCCTGGTTCCCTTGGGATAACTGTCCTTGTTTAAACAGGGAGAGAACAGATACAAATACACATGTGAATGCCCTGATATTCCTGCAGGAGCAGAGCTGTTTTCAGCAGTGTGAACACACACTGCCATTGTCAGGGATGCAGTTTTTATCTCTGTCTGCTCTGGCTCTCTTTTTCAGTCTTCTGGGATAAAACAACAGCAGCATGAATGGCTCTGGCTGTGCAAGTGTGGCACACTAGCAGTGCCTCATGTGAGGAAATGGAGAGGTGCACGAATCTGGAAATGAAGTGGGAAGCTGCCCCTGCCTCTGGAGCCAGCAGCTGCAGTGATGCAACCACTGCAGTTGGTGTCATAACAGTACCAGGGTTCCAATGTCCTCTGCTCCCAAGTGCCCATTCCTGCCCCTGGCTCCAGAGTGGGTGCTCTGACCAACAGCCAGCTCTTAGCTGATGGCAAAGTGAAGCCAGACAGTGAAGGGAATAGTTGGTCATTGCATCCCAATATTTGCTATTATTCTATGCTAGAAGCCTATTTCAATGCTGCTGTTCTGTGCTAACCTGTACACAAATATAGGATTTTTGTGAGTGGAGAATATATGAAAATATGTGAATCAATGCCAGTAGGGTTTTGCTTTCTGTGTAAGGGTCTGCAACGCTGCTTGACATGCATGAAGTTGGCTAAACCCTGGGTCGTGTAGTCAGGAGGTACCTAGAAAAGGGTTTATTAGAAGTAACAATACCTGGTTACGTTCCCTTTTGGCACAAGGACGGATGCCCCTGCAGTGGTCACATCTGCTCAGGGCCGTCCCTGCACGCGTGGTGGGAGTTCAGCAGTGCATAAAGGGGCAGAGTGCCCACACCTTGATGGTACAAAATCCAGAGGAGGAGACATCTTACTCCATTTTTGCAAGGAAGTTTCTGTCTCTTTCCAAGTCCATAGCCGTGATCTGTCTCCTGAAGTTGGGCACCCCTGAGTTTTCTGTGCCAGGACTGCTCAGGAATCCTTGTTCTGCTGAAGATGGACAGTGTATTTTAAGAGGTCAGGGTTAAGGCTGGTTGGCTGAGTTTTGGTTTTTTTCCCAGGACACGAGCTGATGATCTCTTTAACTGGGCATGGGGCTTCTAAAAGTGCTGGGCATTGGTTCCCCTGGAACAGGAGTGCCCTTAGCCTGGTACTGGGTGCTTTTGAAAGTGTTAACCCCCAGTTCAGACTGTGAGAATCAGGGACAGCTCCTTCTGCACTCAGTCATTTGGATTTTGAATGTGGTGGTACACTGCTGTAGTTTGTACAATTTACATTGGAAAGAAGAGGCTTGTTTGAGAGACTGTGTACTCTTATTTCTGTGTTCTCCCTCCCTTGTCTGGGGACACTCTGATAGTATAAATTTTTTTCCACTATGCTTTTTTGCAGCTGGCCCTTTATTTTGGCAAATCTGTTTCCTGCAGCCCTAATATCTCCCTCCTCTTTTTATATTTTTTTTCCTTTTTTGGATTGCAGCACTTTTCTTTCCCAACTGGTCAGTGGCTGTTACATTTTCATTTGATTTTAAAGTTTCTCTTTAAGAAATAAGCATACTTGAAGGTTGCTGTCAGTAATGAGCAAGGCTTATACTGATGTAGTGATGCGTGAGGAGGGTTGAGAGTGGGACTGTACTTAAAACTTGTTTAATGTTACCCTGAGTAACATGGACTCTTTTTTTTTTTTGCTTTTTATTTTCCCAAGTGAAACTTGTGTTCCATTGGTTTTGTGTTTAGCAAAAGAGATGTAAAAATTACCTGCTTCCTTGTATTAGATGCTGTGATGTAACGCAAGGTAGTTTTCATTAAGGAATATCAGAGAATCATAGAATGGTTTGAGTTGGAAAGGACCTTAAATATCATCCATTTAGGAAAAAGCACCAGAGGGCTTAATGTGAAGAGAACAACTTTATAAAGACATATTGTACTATAAATTCACATTTCTGTCTTGATCCAAATTAATTTTCAAGTGTAGACAAGCCTTTGGAGCTGCTTACTAAACTGTTTATAAAGTATCTATGGCATCTGGGAGAAAATAACATACTTGGAGACAGGCAATGTTTTCCAAAGCAGCCTAATTACTTTTTTTTTTCTACTTCGACTTTTACAAAAAGACCTTCTGTCTTTGTGTCTGGCTGGACAACCCTTTGAAAACAGTGAAATGATAGTCACACATTCAAAATGAAGAACCTTTCCATTTGCACTGCAGCACTGGAGACTCTCTACTGCCCCCCAAATATTCTCTGAGTTTATAGACCTGTGCCTTACAGACTCAAAATAAATACATTTAATTCCAATCCAGCAGTGCATGTTTGAACCTTGGTTTATGAAATCAATCAGATGAAGTAGCAATACCTGATGGTAGTGACAGAGGCGCTTTGAACAGCTGACAGAGATCATTATAAAAAAGGTACAAGAAAAACATGGATTCAAAGCCTCAAAATCATTTATAATGTAAGCCTCAGTTTGCTTTCCCCACAGTGCAACTCAGAATAAATTTGATTAGAGGCAGAATGGCTGGAGAGGGCTCTTACACAAGTTTGTAATACCACGTACAATCAAGCTTCTAATAGCCTAAGGGATGGCTGTGTTTGAAAGCTAATTTGGATTAATGCAGGGTCTGAATTTAAAGTAGGGGTAGGTATTTCTGAATAACTGTATTCTTATTCCAGAATAAAAGTGTCCACACGTGAAGTTATTCAGAAAAAGCTATTTTGGCATAATACATTTGTATTTGAGCCTGAAATCTCTGCCTGTAGGCTGCTAATGGTGAAACAAAGAATAGTATCAGCTAATAGGATCTCTCACAAAATCTCTTCCTTCCAAAACCTGCAAAAAAAACCTTCCCAAAATGTAACACTTTAATTTAACTGTGTATATCTTGATTTTATTTTTTTTCTCAAATGGAAAGTCTTTTTAATTAAGAACAGGATTAGCCCAGATGGCTTAAATGATAACTTCAATGTGCTCATCATTTTGTTAGCCTTGATTAAAAACAAGTCTTTCATTTTCAAGTCTTGTACGTAATATTGGCTTCCAAGCATTTTTGGATTTAGAGTAAAAAAGTACAGAGGTCTAGTTAAGAGAGAGAAAGGACTAATGATATTCCACCGACAGAACTGGGAAACGATTTTGCAGTGAAGCCCTAGAAGAAACTTGGGCATCTCCCTGTCTTTGTATTTTCTGCCAGCATATGGGCCATCAAACATGGGAAATTTGCTTCAGGTTTGCAGATCAGGGTTCAGAACTCTTTGCAGTGTGTCAGAGTGTAATGTGAGTGTGTGTGGGACCTCCTGACCTGCCTTTGTAGACGTGATTTTTGGAAGTGCTGAGTCGCTTCCTCTTGATGTAAGGTGCAAGAGAGGTGTGTGAGGCTGGTGGTTGTCACCACGGCTGGATGCAGTGCCTTGCAGTGCGGTGTTCTCTGCCGCAGCATTGGCAGGATGAAACTTCGTGTTTAATTTTCATGACTTTTGTTCTTTCTGTTTGCATGCAGCATTTAAAATTTGTAATTGGGCTGATGTATTCAAGCTGGACTAGGGTAGGTCAGCATAACGAAAGATCAAGCCCCAGATTTGCTGCTTCTGTGCAGAAATGTTTGATAGCATTTGTAGATATAAAGGTAGCAAAATATTTGATTTTTTTTTTAATGTAGGCAATCAAACTACATCCATTGAAAAATATAGTTACTACACCCTAGTAGGTTTCAGAATTGAGTATCAGGATAACCTGTGTATTTCCACTCAGAATAAGCACTAGCAGGACTCAGAAGGTGTAACACAGCCAGAGTAACCAGCTATTTCCCTACCGATGGTGCAGTTTGGTCTGATGGAAGTCTGTTCCCCAGCCCCCAGATATGCTCTTACATGTGTCTGGCAGTGTGTTGCACAGACATTCAGTGATGCAACCATGTGGAGCCTCCTTGAAATCACACCACCTCTGGAAGGAGTTAGAGGCCTGCTGCATCCTCTGCCTTACAGCACCCAGTGTCTGATTCTGGAATGTGTTTGGATTGGGACTGAGAATCACACCCAGCCCTTGGTTGTGTCTTGCAGCTATAACACCTGCTTCTCAGCTGTGCCAGCTGCTGCATATGCCAGATTTATTATCCATGTATTTTCTTTTTCCCTTTTTAGCAAATACATAAATGTTCTTTATAAATTGCTAATAAATCAAATATTTTGTATAGGTCTTTGCTGTTATCTCCAATCCTGCAAAAGTTACTTGTGTATCCTGAAAAACATTAGGATGGCAGCATTGTTATTGTGAAAACCACCTACTTATCTTGCTAAAATAGTGGCAAAAAATGCATTACAAGGCGCAGAATAATTTCAGAAGTATATGTAGTCAACATGGTTGTGTTTGTGACACCGGAAAGTTAGCGTGCTCTGAAATGCAAGAGAGCAAAGTGGGGCTATACAGCACACAATTCCCTGAATGCCTCTGTGAACTGATTTTATAAGTGGAAATAAGTTTCTTTGCCAGCTTAAAGTTTTAATTGTTTCCCTTCTTAAGATTCTCTCTATGATAAGATTAGGTTGTTTATCACGGGTAGGGTATGATGGTTATTTCTGCTTTACCAAAAGCCAATTACACAGGTTGGTTCCAGTCCCTCGCTAAATAGCTTTTTCTTTCGGCATTAATTTTAATGTTTAAATAGCATGTGCATTTCCTTACAGCTGCATAAAGATATGTATAAGTAGAAGGCTACTTTAGTTGGGAAGATCCAATGCTCAGTGAAGCCTTTCGCATATATAGAATACTGAATATCTAAACCATTATTTAGCATCAGAATCAGTTATGGTTGTCTGACTGATGGACAATCTGTTCCTGACCCAGTCTCTTTGCAAGTGACCTATACTGTCTAGACAGTTGCATATTATTTATACATTCATTTCAGATTTATAGTTCTTTTAACTAAAGTTGAGGATGTTAGTTTGCCAGTGACTTCATATCCATATCAGTACATGACACAGGCTGGAGCAAACCCAGATGCTTAAAACTGGCAATGCAGGCCCTTTCCATTGCTGTCCATTGTCTGCCAGTTTGCCCTTCATCACTCCTCCTCTTCACCTCCCTCCCTACGCAAAAAATGGAGAAACAGGAAAAAAAAAGCTCTGACACAGAAGGAGGATTGTGTAAGACCTGCTAATTTCAAAGAGCAGAGATCAATTCTGGTTGATCCCGTCAGGTGATTGGGGAATCACTAAAACTCCTTTTGCATCCAGTTTTCAAGTCGGAAAGGCTAGGGTTGAAATAAAAGAGCTGCTCTGCAGAGCTGTTTCCTAAAGGATCGGTAGAAGAGGAGTTACATTAAACCAGCTCTGGATGCATCATATGGGAGAGACTGTTCTCAAAAGCCACCTGCAAGAGCCCTCCTTAGTGTTGCTTTTCTGAAAATCATGCTCTTGGCTCCTTTAGGGGTGAGGCTAAAAAGGACATGAAAAAAAGGACATGCAGTGCTGCTGGCATTAAATGAATTTTTTGAGACTTGTAGCCACTTGCCATGTCCTTGCCACTACTGGTGGTATGTGTGTCCTTTCTTTTGCAGATTTTAATGAGACATCATGTGAAATTCACATCTCCTTTTAGACTATTTACTCATTTATTAGAAGTTTGTCAACTGTACTCTTCTAGGCAGCTTGATCTCTTTTGATTTAAGTGTACAGAAATACAAGTACACACATTTATGTGTGGCAACAGATAGAGTATGTCAGAGAAATATACACTGGTGTGTTTTGAGCACTGGTTGTGCTGGCAAAATTCAGAGCTGGAGGAGCAATAAATCCTCACAACTTCCTCCTTTCTTTCGCAAATGGCTGTGTATTTTCGAAAGGGCATAAGGAATCTGAGAGTACTTGTCTTCAGCGCGTTCCCAACATCTCTTTATGCATGAATAATCACAGTAACAGTTCTAAAGGCACTGTTACCAAATGGCATTGACAAGCAAGACAGGCAAGGCAAAAAGAGGCACGTAAGAGAGGCACCAAAAGTCAGAGAAAAGAGAGGGCCTGCCAGGAAGTTCATGTAAATACAGCAAGGTGGGTAGAGTACAGGGATGCTTGGGCAGAAGAGCTTGGGATCTGGGAAGAGGAGAGGAAGGAGTGTAAGAGAGTAAAAGAAGACTGAGGGCAGTAGGTGGACTTTACAGAAAAAAAGGCAGAAATGTGTTATTCACCAGCCTCTGGGGAACGTATCAACAGGGGATGAAAATTCATTTTACTGGCCATTTTAGAAAGGGTTTTCAAAATCAATCTCTTTCTCCATGCTTGCAGTTTGTTGTTTCACATTAAAGCAACTTTAAAAAGGAAAGAAATAGTCAAAAAGGCATTATCAGTTACTGCACACAATCCATTTCAAGTCCTGCAACTCCAGTAGTGACCTACTCAAGTGTATCTGAAGACTTTCTCATCCATATGTCTTGATTTTGATGTCTCTAACCAAAAGATTTCCTTCTAATTCATGATAATTTCACTGAGAAGAATATACTTGACTCTGGCATTTACATATTTGTAGGAAGCGCAAGAAGGTGATAGACTTTTAAATAAAATTATGGTCCCTCTGCTGTTGCTCAGAATTAAGGTGATAGATTAGAGGAAGGTAGTCAAAATTAGAGGTCAGTAAAATTCATTAGGGCTGTTTATGGATACCTTTGTTACAAATTTTAAAATGAATTAGGTAAGGAAATATCAAATTAACCACTCACTGAAAAAAAAGGCTTGGACTTTTAAAATCGTAATCCTAAAAAATACACATTTTCTAGGTAATAGGAAGAAAACGTTTGGACATTTTCCATGCTTGTTACTTGGAGTCCCAGAATCTTTCTGTTTAGCTAATATAGTATAAGATTAATTCTCTCACAGCACATTGCCTGGAGTTCAGTGCACATGTTTACTGATGTGTACAGCTCTCAAATAAGTTTAGTGCTTCTTTCACCCACTGTTAGGAAGTATATTTAAAAGAAATTGCCTTTTATAGATTTAAATTACAAAAGTACTGATATCATGCAAAAAGCACTTCAACTCATGCAAGCATACAAATGTGTAAATCTCAGGGAAAAAGATACCCAGGGCTAATATGAATGTAAATAGGATTAGCTGCTTGCATTAGTGTCTGAAATACAATTTTAAATGCTTACTGCCTGGTTATTCTTACATATATATATATATATATATATGTGTGTGTGTGTGTGTGTGTATGTATGTATTTTTTCCCCAGAAATAATATTAGTAGTACTTGAAAAATTTTTTTTCTTCTAAACAGGAAGACTTTTAAAAAGATTACTTAATGACAGCTGTGCTAGTGATGGAATCTAATATGTTATTAGATATAGAAGGCTTATATTTGTTGCTATATGAAATATTAACACAAAACGAGGGCAGACTTCCATCCTTCACATATCTACCCAAATGCAGTAGTAATTTTAGACCTAGTCCTCCCACTGAATCATGAACAATGACAGCCACCAGATTCTCCATAAGCCCATGAAAAGAACAATTTTCAGTTAATGGTACCACTAAAGCTGCATAAATCAACATACGCAGCATTTCATTAGAGATTTCAGTCCCCTATGTCATGGCTTCTGCAGCAAAGCAAGTCCTTTAAGCAGCCTTAGTGGTAGTATAGGGAATTTAGTTTTGTTATTACTTATGTTAAACTGATATAAGCATGGGGGTTATAAGAAGCCTAAAAAAAAAAAATCTGTTATCTGACATTCTCTTGAACTTGAAATGGGGTAGATGCCTAAGGAATAGGGCAGATTTGGTGTTTCTCAAAATGTTTAAACTTCTTGCTATTTTTCTGCTTGCTGATAGAAATGGTAATCCTTTTTCTAGAAATAACTGTGTATACCTGTGAATTGTTTCATTTAGGTGACAGCTAAAAAGCGATAATGTCATTTTCTCTCCTGTGTGTAGTAAATATGTTAGAATGATGCCACAATAATTGTACATAAGCTTGTAGAGAAGAAAGGGTCCTAATTTGCCCTGTCAGACTGGGCAAACAGTTGTCAAATGACACAACACTGCATACCTGGAGTGTGATGTCAGACTGATAATTGCTCAAGCAGAAAAGTTTGTTTTTTCTAAAATATCAGCTTTCTAGAAGTGTGCCATTGTGTAGAGGGGCCTGTGAAAAGTGCTGTGACTCCTGCTTGGCAATCATATTGCTATGGGCTGTGTGTAGAACATGGGAAATAAAAATTAATTATAAAGAGTAAGCAATTTGGCAAGAGTTAAACCCCCAGTTTTCAGTAAGATGTGATTTATTTTAATGTTTTTTTAAGTAAAACACTTCAACTTTTTTGTTTGGTGGGAATATTTTTCATTTACAGAGCTGTTTCATTTATATATAAACCTCCAGGCCCTTCACAATGCTCAGTTTTTCAAATCACAGCAAAGCTTTGTTTTACAAAGAAGGGTTGGGGTTTTTTTCTTTTTTTTTTTTTTTTTTCCATTCAAAAATCAAAAATACACATAACCTCCCAAAAACCTATTTAGGCTGACCGTCCTTGGGGTTTTTTGTTGTTGGGTTTTTATTTGTGTTTTAAATAGCACTTGGTGAAACAAGTTGTCTGGCAATGCTGAGCAGAGGATTGGCTGTGGGTTGGTGCAGCAGAGCTGTCTGTCCCTCAGCCCATGTCCCATGCAGCCTAAGGCCGCGGTCCCCAGTCTTGTGAGACGTCAGCTCTTGCCGTGCCCAGGCAAGGCACACTGGACGTGTGTCAGCAACATTTCTCTGTGGCAAAATACACACTCTCACGGGTTCTGGTTTGGAAGTCGGTGATCCTGCCCTTGGCCGTTGCACTGAACGATGCTGTGTTTGTTGTTTGGAAAGTAGAGCTTCCCTTGATGGACTAATTCTAAATCTGAAGTCTGCAGCTACTCTTGGGTCAGCCAGGACCAGTCCAGTAATGGCCACATCATGTCCTGGCCTCTCGTCTTCATTCCTGCTCTCAGCCCAGAAAACCATCATTTGGAAAGGCTCCCCAGGAACAAGCATGCTGAAGGAGCCCATGTACCTCAACCCTCTAAAAAACTCCCATCCCTGGTGTGTGCATGATGAGTGAGGTTGCTCTGCCTGTGTTTGGGCCCGCAGCATGGAATTCAGAGGCAGCACACCAGTGAGACCAGAATGGGGATCCCCCATGCACAGGCATGTGGGTTAAGCAAGCAGGACTTGCCCTTTGTTGTGAGCTACTGGCTTCCTTCTGTGTCAGGTTCATTTTTTTTGGATAATGCACCCCATTGTAAATAGATCAATTGCCAGCATTATGTAACATAAAGAAAGAGAGCTCGCTACATCATTTTTTCATAATTATACAAAAATAAAATGAGTGCATAAACAAGACCAGAAAAGAGCTCTGAGTGTTTACAGAAATAAAAATAAATGAGTGTGTTTTTTTAAATTAATATTTTCAAATGTTCAGGTTGAATTAATTTGAGAAATATGAATATGTATTGGTAGTGTTAATTCTTTGGGGTTTTGAAAATTCTTACAACCACATAATTAAATGAGTGCCTTTAGAAATACTGATAAAACCCATTGCCATTCAAATACCCATACAAGACAACAGGGGCTGTAAGCTGTAGGCTTTAGAGATTAGTTTGGCCATGGGCCAGTATTTATCACAACATTTCCATCTTAGAAGATAAAATTTAATCATTTTTATTTAAATATAAATCAAAATTAATGCAGGTTTTAAAAAAAGGAGTGTATAACCTAATCACAATATCTTTATTTTAGAGATGCTTGCCTCTATTGTTTCTATTCAAAGAAGCAATTCTGTCTTTGTTGTGCTGCTCTTCCTTCAGCAATTTTTTTCTTCTACAAGGGTGCAAAAGGAAGGGGCGGTTGACCCAAATACAGTCCTATCTCCTAATTTTGCCAAGATCAAAGGCATTTCTAGCGTTTTATGTGCTGCCTATTGGTGAAGTCTGAAAAAACACAGTGTTTAGGCATGTCTCCACTTCCCCGACACAAACACAGCCCAGAAGTAGGGTTTTGCAGTGCTCCGTTCTGTCAGTGCCTTCTCCCCCCGGCAGTGCCCACTCGCCACCTGCACACCCTCGTGGCTGCTGCAAGAGGAACCCGTGCCTGAGGTGCCCTCACCCTGCTTGGTGAGTGGAGGTCTGCTGAGCTTGTGCTGAACGTGAGCAAATACACTGCAATTCTTATGTGGAAAAGATATAAAATAGACTGCTGGTTTTGAGGCTAATTTTGGAAAAAAAAAATTAACTGCCTGCTCTTCCTGGGAGATTATGGCCAATGTCCTCAGGAAGCAGCAGGAATTTCTGGTTGGTGTGGTTGTATTCATACAGGCAGCTGGATGAAGGGGAGTGCTCCTCTTGCATAAGAGAAAAGTAAATCCTTGGACATTATTGGCAGCAGCCACCAACCTACATGAAGCTTTCTGAACTACACCTGTGTATTGTACCCACCTAGGGAAGAGCCCATGGTCAGTTTGCTAGTTCTCCATCACCACATTGCTGTTCTCCTGCTGTTATACTGACTTTTCCCGTCCTGATATTAGAAATGACCTGTCCTATCTCTGTTTTGTCTCCTTGGGGTGATGACATGACTTTACGGAGAAACTATAACGTTTTTTTCGGTTGAGCTAGTGGAATGATATTAAAGTGTAGTTAAATCAATTCTGAGCAAAGCCTTGCTGTCCTCACCTCTTGCAAATTACAAAATCCAATTTCACAACACTGGAGAACTGAGGAAACCCCTAACCAACTTGCTGGGATTGTCCTGGTAACACTAATTCTGCTAACAAACAATGTGCAGCTTGTGTAGGGATCAGTGGGAACACTGCCTTAGGAACCCTGCTTACTCCATACCTTCAGATCGAACAAGTGATCACAAGTGATTTCCTACGCAGCAAGCTCTAAAAGCAGCTTTTTATATCAGGCGTTGATGTGAATTTGTATACATGTGAAAAATGTTACGTGGATACCTAATTATATGTTAATATCTTCTGTAATGGGGGACCCCTCATGTTAGGTAACAAACAAAGCTGGTCTTGCGGTACCTATCTTTTATCAGCTAGAGATGACTGCTAGAAACTTTGTCTGGGAGAAAGGAATAGAACTGGTTTTCTTTCTTAATGGTATTTCTTGGATAAGGAAGGCAAACTGCTTCTTACTTTTAATGCAAAAGCAACTTCAGTGCTAATCCCCAGCTTCAACATATCAACATCTTTAAAATGTGAACTGTGTGTGATTTTTGTGTTCAGTTTTCTTCTGTGGGTGTGTCTGTTTACTTGTTTTGCTTCTTCAGGAGAATATCCAAGTCATCTAATGGAAAAAGATCAATTATTATTTACATTCAGGATCTCAAGCATTTACATATCTCAGCATCAGCTGCTTAAATGACTGGATAAATCACACCATCCACTCTCTTCTGTTCCTTCAGCAAATAGGGCCAAATTCAAAGTGGAACTGAAGGTGGATCTATTTCTTCAGCTTCAATGGATTTCAGTGCTTGTTTAGCAGCAGCTCTTGAATACTAAAAGGTGGTTGCTGAGCTCAGCTTTGTTACCCCAGGCTGTGTTGGTATTAGTTGTTCTAACCCGTTAGCGAGTCAGAATAAGTGGGGCACTTCATTAGCTCCAGTTAAAGACAAAACAAAAATGTTTGTTTAAATTAGTAGATCTTAAACCTGTGTTTCTTTCACACCATTTAGATTTCCCACAAGTTTTCCCTTGGGGTTGTCTTCAAAAACCAACATTTTTTCAGGTGCTCTACAAACTGTGCCTGGCTTGCTGTGGCCTCTTCCTCACTCTTTACCCACACAGCGTGTGCACACGTTGTATCCCAAACACCTTAGTTACGTGGCATTTATTTTTCAGACTTCCTGGGGACAGTATCCTGCTGTACAATGTATGTGTCACCCCACCATCAGGTGAGGTTGATTTCCAGTTAAATACTGATACCAGTGTAAAGCAGGTACTCAGAACGGCACTTTGTGCATCTTTTTACTGAATTTTGAGCATTGTGTTCTCCCTATTATTGAACAGAATGCGACCCTTGTGAAAACACCAAGCAAGCAGGGTCAAGCTGGGAAAGTTTCTTTTTGGTGATGTTTATCCAGGGCATCCCAATTGGAAGGGTACTCACCTTGGCACTGACACATGGCATTCTTTATACAGATCAAGACTGGCTTTGCAGGAACATTGTTCTTTGTGAAACATTTTAATGGCCAAATGGTGTCTGTAGGTATGAGGGACACACATCACTGTGTACAAGACGGAAACAAGGCTTGTGTAGTTGGAAGGACATGCCTAGTTCAGGGCATGTGGGGCAAAACCATTGTTTTGGTTTGCTGGTTTTATTTTTCCCTGATAGGCTGACTCCAGCAACCTGAAAACTAAATTCCCAACTACATTGTTTGGTGCCCACTAAGATTAATCAAGATGCTTGTGTTTCAACATATTGTAAGATGAGGCACTTCATCAAGACAGGAAATAGATGTTATTTAAACAACTCCTACAGCATCCTGCTGTTTGATTCTTAGATAACAATGTTGTGGGATTTTGGAAAAGCTTTGCCTACCGGGTTAACTGGAGAGTGTTTTTTAAGGGAGTCAATTAGAATCTTAAATTCCTATGGATGTGGAAAATTAGGGTTGTATTTTAATAAAACCAAGTAATAAGAGTATATGAAAAGCCACCGATTCTTCTGTATGTGGTTTGCATTGAGTGTAACGAAGTCACTGAAAGCTTTGCTGCCTATTTCATGCCTCATGCTGAACTGAGGCTGCTGCTCAATGCTTGGTCCTCTCGGGTACATTGGGGGAATTGTAGTATTGTGTACATCACTGATTTTTATTTTTTTTTTTTTTTTTTTAAATCTTGAGGCACTCTTCAAGGGTGTTAGTTCTTACGCAGTTGCCTCTCAGCACAAAGATCCCACGTAGGCAGTGGCTCCAGACATACTCCTCGTTTGGTTACTGTAGTTGGTAAAGCATCTGTAGAAATGTTCACAGAAGCATCTTGGTTTTTCTTTACTCTTAGAAAATATTGCTGGTTCAAAGGAGCTAGGTAGAGATAGAGATAGATGGATAGAGAAGGTGTGAGGAAGATTTATATTATAAACATTCTTTTGATGACAATTCCTAAATTGCTGTTTTCATGTGCCGTCAAAATGTGTGTGAAGTCTGTGTCTCTGCATGTCTAAGCATGTATATGCATTTTGTGGAAATGCTCCATGTCTAAGGATGGACTGAAATGGTCAGTCAAGTCCGAAATGAAAAACAGGAAAACACTGAGGTCTTTTGTTTCTGATTCTTTGGGGATACACAGGGGTCATATTTAGGTTTTCCTCAAAAGATTAAGCTTTTTTTTGCTTTTTTTTTTTTTTTAACAAACAAGCACCTCCCACCCCCTCGAGAACAAACCAAAACAAAAAATTCTTATCTAATCACATGCCTCCAGGAACTAGGGCTTTAAATTAAACCCCAGCTATCTCCAGATTTTTCCTAAGAACACAATTGCCAGCAACACCAGGTGGTGTTGTAGCAATCAACATTATGATTTAAAAAAAAAATATTGGCCAGAACATACACAGAAATGTACTGAATAGTAATAAAAAAGTGAATAATAGTTTAAATGCTTTTCAGCTGTTCAATAAGGCAAACAGATGTAGTAACACATACTTGAGAGCATGCCATGTACTTTAATCAGAGAAGTTTAGAGTATCATTTCATCATGGACAAAAAGAAAGAGAATAATAGGCTTATTTCAAAAAGCAAAATTTTAAGGAAGAGAGTAAGAACTTCCTTGAATTTTGTATCAGACCAAGTCCTGGGAGCTACACTACACTTGACTGAAGAAGACCTACTGCACCAAGGTAAGCAGTTTCATGAAACAAAGGGTCAGGAGATGCAGTTAAAAAAAAGGTATTTTAGAAGCTGTCAAATTATTAAAGGCACATAATGTTGGAGCATTTGTGCAAGTAAGAATGCAAATGTTAATGAAAGATGAGATATTTATTGGAGAGTGTTTTGTAAATTTCCATATAGCATCAAAACCTGTGCGGCAACCTGCTTGAAATGCAGCAAGCACAGCTTGGAACTGCTGCAAAGGCTGAAGTTTTGGTGTGAGAAATCATAAATGACTTAGTTTCTGTCAAATGGAAATGCATCAAAAAGCACCTAAACCATTGTGTTAAGACCACTGTTTTGGTAGAGAAGTAAATTCAGGAGCAGGATTTGCTGGAATCATGAATAACTATTTGTACAGATAAATATCAAGCAAATAAATACGAATAAATATCTTCTTGCATGTGTTAATATTACCCAGTTATTGTTATCAGTAGCAGCCCCTCCAGCATTGTCGCAGAAGCCTGGGCTCCTGAGCAGGAGTTTGTGGCACTGCACAGAAATAATTCTGCCTGGAAGAGTGGTTGGGTCAGAGCTCTCTCAGGTCCCTTCTGCATTTTGCTTGTCACTGTGTTTCTCACCCTCCCTGGCTTTTTGTTTTCATCAATTATTCTACCTCAGCCAGTGCCACAATCCCTGAGTCTGCCCTGTGTCCCTCTCTCCTTGCTGTGTGTGCTCCTCTGAGACCGTGTCTGTCACCTGGCTTTGCTGTTTCTGATTTGGGGACTTTTGCTGGCCACATTTCAAGGGCAGAATCCCCCAGGTTCTCTCCCTCCACGGCCGGTGTTAGGCTGGAGTCTGGCTGGTGAGGTTACCAACCTGTGTTACTGCTTCCCTATCTTCTCCCAGCAGTGGGCAGGGATAAGGGCAGCTGTGAATAGGCTCACAGGAGCCTAAAGCCGCTAATGACACCACAGGACTCCAAAGCAAACTAGAATTCTTGGTGTACCAAGTCTGGATAAGACTTTAAGCCACCCAGTGAAGCCGCAGTGTTGTTTGTGACTGCTTGGTTTCCCTTTCCTTCTCAGAACAATGTGGTGCTGTAAGCTCTTGGATCAGAAACAAGGAGTTGTGACCTAAGGACAAATAGTTTGAAGTCAGTGGAATAACCTGGGTTAGGTTGATAGCTTGCTTGCAATGAGAATAATGGAATCTGTCCCTTCCTGACAGCAGAAATGCAATTGCTGACAAGGGTGTCTTCAACCAGAGGGTTAAGATTTCATTCCAGGTGTTTGCTCACCCAGATGTGTAGTATCTGTAGAAGTGAAGTCTTTTGCACCCTACTCCCACACAGAATTTTCAGAATATACAGAAGACAGTTTTCATCAAAAGTTTTTATATATGTAGTTACATAGAAAAAAATATGTATTTCCTATGCCAGTTAAACACTTATCTGAGAAATGCTCCTGTAATTCTACATATGAGAGAAAACATACTCAAAGTTAATACTAGTAAATCACAGATGCTGCCTTTTAACCATCATTATCCTTATTCCCGGGGAAAGAGTGAGTTCAAGCTGAAGCATCAGCACTGATTTTCTGCTCTGACTTTAAATTTCCGTACATTTTGAATTTGTCATACATTTAGCATTACTTCAATGCGTTTCTTGTGTGTGGTTGAATACAAAGAGCAGGAGGTCATGAGAGGCATCACCTTGTTTTATCCAGAGGTCAAAGCTAAGAGAGTGTCAGTTTCCATTTTAGGCTTTTGTGGCATAGTTGACATTATATATACTCCTAGGTATGCAATGCAAATCACATTCCTGCAAGCTAATTATAGGATAAATGTAGCCACTTAACTAGGCAGCAGGCATGTCATCTCAGCATGGAGCTATCATATTATGTACATTTGCTGTCTGCTGTATAATTAACAGGATAAAAATATTACTGCCAGATACCATAAAAAAAATTAACACTATCTTAATTGTCTTTTCAGCTCAGGTATAGCCTATTACCATTTCAAAAAAGACCTTCTCTAATACACTAGAATTTTAAACTTCATTTGCTGAAGATGCCATTAATCCCTTTTCACACTTTGATCTGCCATTGTGATACCTTTGGACTTTGACTTCTCTGTTTTGCTTTTGAACTCTCCTTAAAAACTATTACTGAGATTTAGTGGCTTAAAATTTGAGGTTGCTCAGGACTCTGTGTTTGATTTTTAAAAACTTAGTGACACTGCATTTGGGTTTTACTATAACAGAGATATATGCAGCCTGCAATAAGCTCTTGTGTAGGGTGCCTTGCTTCCAAGCTTTGGACATCGTTTGTGTTTAATCCAAATTTTCTGGGTTTCTAATCTCTCATTTTAATGTGTATCCCATAACATTCACCACTGTCTTGTACATGGCTATAAATGAGTGGAGTTTTTCAAAGTTTAATCCTAATTCTTACTAGGATATACTTTCATCAGTATTTGTGTAATACTTTGATGAAATTTGGCTGATTCCTCCTCCTCCTTGTAAAATTGCTGTAAACTCTCTGTGATCTGAATACCACGTCACTGCTGATGTCATCTGCAGTTTGTAACTCTCATTTTGTGCAGCTGCATTGGGAATCTCTAGAATCTGAATGCTGCTTCTGCCACTTGAAATTAATTATATAATAGCTCATATTCAGAAAATACTTGGGATACATGTTTATTTTCAGGTCTTTTCGGGAGTCATTAAAGCTGAAAACTTTCATTAATTTAACAAATTGCTCCAGAATTCCTTGCCACAGCAGTTTGCAAATTGCTTCTAGAAAACACACTTGTGCTACAGACTTATAAAATCCAGTAACTGGAGAAAGGATTGAGATAAACATGGCACCATTTAACCTGGCAAAGCTTTCTCAGTTATTTCTGTTGCAGTAGGTCTGTAGGAACCCTAGGTAGTTCTTGCATATTTACTTAAATGTTGACATCAGTAATGACACACATGGCTAACAGATTTTCCACATGTTTTCCTCCCTGGATGACATCTTCCTACTCCATCAGGACTCAAAGTCTGATTGTGGAGTCTGTTGATTGATAGCTTAGAGCACATGAGGTTTGGGGAAAACACAAGAATGACAGTTTATATAAATATCCTAATATGACACTTTTTCCTAGGTTTACCCTAACTTTTATTTTTCTCTGACCTAGAAATAATTTTTAGGTGTACAAAAACCCACAGATACTTTAGAAACACAGTTGACTCACTCAGACATCTTGTTAGCATTTTGTACTTAATTGCTTCTTTCTCTGCTTACCCGGGGGGAATTGTACATGCCAAGATGGAGCTCTACTAGATCTAATAGGAGAAAAAAACAAAAGGAAATAATGACTAGTTTTCCAAATCATCCTTAGTGGTCCAGGAGCTGAGAGGGAGTGCTTTTTCCTGGCAGTGAAACCCCAAAACATGTAACTGGCTCATCCAGTGTCTCTTAGATTTTCAGATTAGGAATGGTATTTTTATTACACTCCATCTTTCTACATAAAGAGCCCATTTTAAGCACTGTATAAGCTACTTGTGGAAAAAGTAGCTACTATCTGTAGAAGTCGCTTTAAAAGGAATATTGTTACCCCTGAAAGCGTTGCTGCTTTGTGTAAGCCTCTGGAAAAAGGAAGATAGCTTTATGACAGCCTCTTTTCTCTGTGAAGACCAAAGGGCAGGCTAATATTATATGTACGGATGCAGCTTTAATAGCAAATTGCCAAAAGGGTTCTTTAGAAAATAGGAAACCTTCAAGAAGATGTTTGCATATTTACATATAAATCCACAGAGGGATATATGAATATGCCATGCTGATACCTGCCTTGCTAAAGCTGTGGAAGGGAGTAATAGTATTTTTTGCATGCTGAGCTACTTGCACACAGAAGTGATTAATAAATTTCCAGATATATGGAGGTTCAAAATGATCATATTTTAAAGGATACTTTTTCCAGGACCAAAAGGAGTGCCAGTCTTGGCTCTCCATCTCCAACAAATGTAGCTATTTTCCATAAAGGGTTATGTGCTGAAATTTTTTGCCTGTGTTCAAGAGAGAAAGAAGGTGATTTCCTTTTATCAATAGAATTGAAACATAACACAAATTTGGAATTCTAATATTTTATAGTTGTGTGTCCTAAAATAAATAATGATTAAAAAACCCCTGTTCAAAAACTATATTCCCTTATGTAGCCCTTTCAACACTCCGGTCTACAAAATTTTCTGCTGATTTTGGTGATAATGCCAAAACTAATCTCAGGAGAAAAAAAAAAAAAATCTACCTGAACAAATGACTACTCAGACTAGAGTAATTTTAAAAAGTGGGACAGTGTCAGGAGTGTTTCTCCAGACCATTTACAGTCCCTCTGCCTCCTGACTTTTGTGCTGCCAAATTGAAGGATTTGGTTCCAACATTTCCAGGGCTCTCAGACCAGGGCTGTCACGACATTCCCTCACTTCAGGCACATTCTCCCTCTTTCATTTCACTGAATACATTAGAGGGTTTTTAAAGGACAGAGCAACGTTAATCCTAATAGCCTAAGGTCTGAGACTCCATGCTGTTGGCTGATAAAACCCGCCTGTCTTCTTCCACATCCAGAACATTTATTCACTTTACTGGCTTTATCTTCCCCAACATCCTCAGTGATTTATCCTTTTAATCTCTCCAAATCAGTTATAGTTACTATTCTTTTAACTATGGCTAAGTGTTGGGAAATTCTTTTTGAATTGATGCAGTACTAGAAAGGTTTTTCCAATCAGTTGTGTGATGACTTGTTCTCAGGATTAAAAAATGACCTCGCCTGGAGCGTGTTAGAAGATTAAACCACAGCTCTTGGTGCTCCAGGGAGCTAACAGTGGTGTCCAGCTCCTCATTCAACAGTTCTGGGGAGAGTTCCTCAGTTTAACCCACAGGTCTGTGGAACAATCCTTTCCTCGGCTGGGCTTGCATGGCAAGGCAGGAGGAAAGGAACGGTGCTGCTCTGAGCACTCTCAGCTTTCAGCAACAGATGCCACTCACTGGGGTTTGTGCAGATGTTTTTGATGACATGGCCTCTGCTTGACTCTGCCTTGGCAAGAATTAACCCGAGTCTCTGGGAAGTTGGGATTCATTTGCTTGGGATCCTGTCTTCCAGAGGCTTGTATTGAATATATTCTCTTAAGTCATAGAAAATGTTCCTGGTTTACAGGTACAGGTTCCCTTGGTGTAGCTTCTAAGAGCTCTCAGACCACTTGGAGGAGCCTGTAAATGGAAGAGAGTTAAATGGAGCTGTGTGATATCTCTGTCCAGAGGTGCACTTAGGCTTGGTACCCCAGAACTTTTACAGACACGGACTCGTTCTGGATATCAGGAATGCCCAGACGTTAACTTAGAGATTTCTTTGTTATTCATCTCTGGTTGAACTTTCTACCCCTCGGGCAGAACTATATGGTAAAACCACAAATAATGCAAAAGCCAAGTGCACCTTCTTTCAGATGTACAGTCCATTTAGTCAGCTGTTTCTACTGCTTAGTCCTGTCATCCAAGCTTTTCCCTGTATTGTTGTAAGAGATGGTCTTGGTTTAATTGCAGCAATACTTGAATAGCACTACTATTGTGATAATAAATGCATTTTAGGTACCTCTTCAGTTAATTTTACACAACTTGAAATGGCCATTTGCATTTTAAAATCTGTCCTATATATCTTTGTAATGAAATCTAGAGAGGCTTAATCTGGCTCAGGTGACCCCAAAAGGAGTGACAAGCTCTGCTTTATTAGTCATGACTATGAGCATGGTTGTCTCCTATCATGACTTCTAACTGTCTGGTACAATGAAGATTTACAGAAATACGTGATCTGCTAATCCTTGATGTTTAAAGGAAGAGAACAGGAATTATGTGGTCATTCTCTTGCTGTCATGACCAGGTGTCATGGTGGGGGTTATGACAGTTGATTTTTGGAACATCTTTGGAAATGCTGGAAGCTGTTTTAATAACACCTTAGCTGTGAATTAAGCTGTCATCGCTCAGTGATCACTGCTGTCTTATGGCTATTTTCCAGGCAGTCTGGTCTGCCTATGGATAGGAATGCTCAGCTCCTCTTCATTTTGATGAGGGCTGCTTGTTTGAAACTGTGATCAGAATTAGCAGAGAAATGGTAACAAGGAGATGGTGGTTTGAGGACAGAGAACTGTAAAACTCTCTTGGTATTCCAAAAGAAGGGAAACTAGCTGTCATGTGATATCTTTTTCCAAAATGTTTTGTTGCTTTGGCTATACTGATCCAATAACTCCCCTTTCCTCAGGTGCATTCTAAGGTACTTGTGTAATGTGGGGAACAGACATTTTTGGTATCTATTGTTCTAAATGCTCACCACTAAATAAGCATATAAGATTCTGTGATAATTTAAGAATAAAGGTAATGGCTGCCAATGTACAGCTTTCTGAAAGCAGATAAGGCTTTTTAGTTCATTCTTTCTTGGGCAGCCTCAGAGCTTTGATGTCAGCTGTACGAAAACCAATAGCCTCACTTGAAATTGTGTTTCATCACATCCATGTCCTTCTGCCTGAAGTTCACATTGCAGATACATTTACAGTTCTATTTCTATCAATAGAACTGCAAACCACCCTGTAAGTATTAACTCGAAATTGTTGGTCTTTGTATCTCTTGGCAAACCTTTGAAGCATAATATGGTGTAGAAATGAAACATACTGGTACCAAATGTTACCCATGTCTTTTAGGATGATTAATATGGTTAGTCCACAGGGAGACAGAGGACTTGGAAACAAGCAAGTAGAGGTTGAAGGAAGAGAAGAGGACCTCTAATGGACAGGAAAATAACTAAATAATCATAAGGTTTTCTTATACATGTCAGGGTATGTAGAGGTGGGGTTGAGCCTGTGACATCTTCATTAGCATTGGCAATGAGATAACGCAGCTCAATCTTTATTATAGAAAAGGGAAAATCCAGTTAGGTGGCTGATCTGTGACCTGCTAAGGTCTGTGGATCCATTCCCATTATAGGTGTTGCAGGTTAAAGGTGTTACCTGTTGGGATCTGCTGTGTTCCTCGCTGAGGGCAGTGGGACAACGGAGCACGTGTTCCTCTGCTCACCCCAAGGCCCACAGGGAGCCGTGACAGGGTGTGTGGTCCTTATTGCATGCAGCAGCTGTGCAGACTGACTGCCAGCATAGAGGGCCACATCGTGTGGTGTCGCTGAGCTCTGTTGTTTTGGGCAGATAGAGAAGTGGACGCCATTGGCATGGGCCAATCTCAAGCATTGCTTTTTTTTCACATTTCACAAAGCATAAAATGGAAATGAATACTCGGCCCCAATTTAACTTCGGCCTTACATGAAAATCAGTTTAAAACGGGAGAAAGTTGCTTCGATGTTGAATTCTGGATGGGTTTTGGTTTTTTGTTTTGCTGGGTTTTTTGGGTTTTTTATTGTTTTGTGTTTGAGTTTTCTTGGTTTTTTTTTTTTTTTAATCACGTTAAAATGCAGCAAACTGGTTGCAGTAGTATTTTTGCAAAATACCAAGGCCAGTTGGAGTATGTGGAAAGGGAATTGATTTCCTCTGGCAGAAAGTTATTTTGTTTTTCGTTCAGATACACAAAATAATTGCCATTTATGTTTTGATTCATTGTTGATTCCTAGATATTCACTCTGGAGTAGTTCTGATTTGCTCCTTTATAAATGTTAGGAGAGTGGGTAATTAAATGTTATTTTGTGACCTTTATGTGCCTTAAGGAAAAAGACTTGATTATCTTGTCTCACGTCACTTTTGGGCCTTCACAGCCATCTAACTAGAATAATAACCTGCAACGTGGTGCACTGAATTAGTGCCTGCTCCATTAAATATAAGGCCTGGCTAGAGATGCACCGTGAAACCAGATTCTCAGACTAGTGCTGTATCGTGTATATATTATGTCCATTTCCATACAGATCACCTTTTCACATTCTGTTCATTGTTGTGAGTAATAACATGAAGGTGCTTATGTGTCCAATGAACTCTTTCTGTCTCCTTCAGTACCAGTTCTGGACTAGAAGCTGTTTATAAGTTCTTGGTTTATTGCTTTAATTTTTAAAAAGCTACTTGCTCCTTCAAAGTTAAATTCTACAAATGCAAATTCTTCACCTACACATTTTAGCAAGGAAATGTGGTAGATTTTTCTGCTAACAGACGAGCATAAGAAACCCCCTTGTTTTTGTTGTATGAAGGATGCCTTTTCTCAAATTCTCCTTGTTGCTTTTTTGGGAAATAGCTGTCAAAAATTAACTTCTGCTAATTGTAGCAACTCTAAATCACAGAAACTGAATGCATGTTTCCTATATATTGCCAAAACATGCCTCATGCATAACAAAGATAAATCAGTGCAAAAAATACATAATGCATGTCTTTCCCATATAGAAGGTGACAGGCTTTCACTGAGACAACCTTGTCTCGGGTGAATTAGACATTTTTAATTATACACCATAGGCTTCAAATACTAACATCAATTTATTTGTAGGAAAGGCATGAGTCTCATATGTACAAAGGCCAATTTACACACTTTGTTCTTTTCATGTATTTTGTTGCAAAAGGTGTCTCAGATTGAGTTGAACTATAACTTGGCATCTACTTAGATGTACATTTTCTGGTGTTATGCATATGTTTGCAGGTAATGTGGATCAGGTCGTGGATTTATAGAGCAAAGCAGTTGGAGCTGTGGACACCAAGTCCATACTGTACATTTCTGTGGGTTCTTGCTTGTCCTGTGGACTGTCTGTGGGGCTGGAGTGCTTGAGGTGTGGTGCTGTGAGGCATCTTCTGGTTTCATTTCATTCAAATGGGGGTCTGTCTCACACAGCTCTGTGATGTGATCCTGCACACAGGTTGTTGGTCAGCTTCTAAAGCACACTAGTGATTTGAGAAGTTTGTGTCCGTGGAATACATGCATAAAAGTTCCTGAGAGTACTAAAATCAGTTGGTGATATTTTTGAAAAAAGAAATGTGATCTTTTTTTCTGTGTGTGAAAAAGCCTGTGACATCAGCTCCTGGCGAGACAGAGTGTAACCATTAGGATATTGGTGCAGCCTGCTGAGGAAACTGCTTGAAGAGCAGTTTCCTACTATTCACGTAAGTGTTGCACTCTCCCAGTGACATCACCTCCACTGCTCACCTTCTACGTCACCTCAGCAGCAGCAGCAGCGTTTTCCAACATATGGTCAGAATAGGTGATTTTGGGGTTAATACTTTCAGAAGACAAACATCAAAATAATCATGGAGCTAAGGTTTTTATATATAAGGTGTCAGATGTGGCAGATCCTCAGCTAATTTATGCTAATGTCTATGCATTACCCATAGCAAAGCCATGAGGATTTATTTCAGCTGGAGACTTGGCCCACACATCCAAGCTATCCTTGAATAATGTGGCACTAATAACCAGGGTTTATATAATTATTTTCACATGCATGAGAAAGACTTTTATCTCTTTCTTGGTTGAAAAGTGGACTGCCAGTGGACTGTTCTGCACCACTGCTGATTACTGTGAGCAGCACCGGTGACCCAGCCAGTTCCCACCTCTACCCTGGCTGTATGTGCACATACATTGAAGTATGAAATTTGGGCTCAGATCTCCTTACAGGCTCTGTGATTGGGAGATGGATGGATGCTAGCTGTGATTCAAGCTCTGTTTTCTCACTAATGTGAGGTCAGACACTTGCTGAAAATGAGTTTCAGAAACTTTTTCTTACATGTGATGACTGAGGCTTGGTAGCTTTGCTTACAGAGTTCTTTAATCTAGTCTGTAGGTATTTCTGTAATTTTTTTAAAAATCCAATATGAATATGGGGATGTGACCAAGTTAATCTGTTACTTCTGTTACTTACTAGAAAAATTATAACCCATTAATGAGTACAGAATTTGTGCAAGCCTCTCCTAAAACAAGCTCTGCATGTGTTGAGGGTTGAATAATTGAAAGGTTTTGACCAACCAGCTCTGCTGAGCAGTTTCTGGTTTGTCAGTGTGGTGACTTTATGTTAGTGAGGGATGTGGGGTAAAATTTGTCTCTGAGGGGGTTTATCAATGAAGATGATATTCTTAAAGTACAGCATAGGAGAACCTGGTCTTTAAAGCTCACACTTTCAATTATTCCAAGATGGAGTATTAATATAGGGATTAGCACAGCATTTAGACTTCAAGTATTTGCAATATGGGCAATTCCTGTCAAAATTTAAATTTAAACCTTGGTAAAACTCTCATCTCACTTCTGTGATGTACACAAGACTTTAATTTTCAAATTGTTGACATCTTGGTTAAATATATGTCTTCATTATTTCTTTTGCTGTTCATGAAATCCTGAAGATTGCGGGCTTGTAGGTTTCTTTTCCAGATTTTCACACTCTTTCTTCTCATTAATGACCAGAAACTTAGTCACGTTTTTTAATACATTCTCCTAATTGAAATAATGCTTAAGTAATGAATTGGACAGAGATGTTGTCTTGGCCCAAGACTTTGGCAAACAATTCCCATTACCAGCTACCCAAAAGGACTTCTTTACACTTACGGTGATTTAAAGAAAGTTTTGTAACTTGTCATTAAATGAAACCATGTAAAATGGTCTGCACCTGAGAGTACTGTATCATGGCAAACCAAAAGTATAAAAGGACTGTGATCCAAGTACATGTTCCATTTTACTAGCCTTTATGTAGGTCATTTGCAGACACTTCACTGTATTCTCATTTTTTTGCCCTTCAGAATTAGGGATGTTCAGTGAAATTAAGAGAACACAACTTTATTTTTCATGTTCAGTCTTAAGTTACAGGTTATCATGACAGGGATGTTTGACTGAGAGATATTTAGAGTATTTATCCTCTGCTTGATCTTTCAGGGATGTTTGACTGAGAGATATTTAGAGTATTTATCCTCTGCTTGATCTTTTCCATTACTTCCTTTTGCTGCAGTGGAAGTATGTTAGAGTAATGGAGAAATTTATGACCTGCAGTTTTTAATTCTTACATTTTCTACTAGAAAAATATATCTAAGGTTAAAATTTCTTCACAGCTGCCAGTATTTCTTAAATTGTTTCTCTTTCTGTTTGGCATGGTTTCCCAGGGACTCACTTGGGTCTTGAGGTAGAATAGATTTGGATTAAGGTTGGATTTGTTCTAATAAAATGTGCAGAAATGTAATTTGTGACAGTTTCTGTCTTAAAGATTTATCGGCCCCATTAACTGCTTATGCTCACTGACACAGCCATCTCAAGCAGTCAGAGACAAGGGGTTGCTCATGAGGTTCGAAGGACCCTGGGCTGCTGCATTTGCCTTACCTGATCATCATCCAGCCTTCCTGCTGGTTTAAGGTTGTTTTGAGCACAGAATAAGTTGAAATGCCTGAGAGTCTGGCCTCAGCAATGGCTTTAAGCTAATCCACTGCCATGGATCTGGGATCCGTCTTATCTTACAGCAATGTATAACGTTTTTGCCTATCTTTCAACACCTTGGCATGGAAGGATATAAATTTTGGTACTGCTACTACTGAAATGTAAAAAATCCTCAAAGATCCTGTGGCCACATTCCTTTTTCTAGCTACTGCTTTTCTAGGGAGGTGCTTGTGCCCCTGATATATGTCTTTTCTCTGTTCTCCTTTCTCTCTCTTTTCTCTCTTCTTTATGTGTTTGTGATACACATGGAAGGTGCTTCAAGGGCAATTATTACTTTTCTTGTGACACACACCAAAGAACTGCAGGACAACTTGCTTGAAACAAGAAGCAAAGAGGAATGCAAAGAGAATTTGAGATGGAAGATTGAGAGAGAGGGAAGTGTATGTTTGAACTAGTAATGATAAGACCATCCAGATGAGGTAAAAAAAAAAGTGGTTTATGAGTGTCAGTAGTTCTAAAAAAGTGGGTTCCTCTGGTCTCGGTCCCAATCTGCTGACTACAAAAGTTTTCTTCAGATAAGAACTTCATTTTAAGGGCTGCCATTGCCACATCTGTGAGGATCCCTCAGAAGTTTTGCCTTGTAAGGTCTTATTTCCTTCTGAAATCTGCTGACATGCATAGGAAAAACTGCACCAGCATCAATGAGTTTTGAATGAGACCCTTATAACATCAGTCTCTGAAAATGTGACAAGATGTACCAAGGGACTGTCTAGTATGTTTTATTCTCTTACCCATGATTTTATATCATGAAAATGAATGGTTTTTTCACTGGACTGCAGAATGGGGTTATTTCTGAGCAGTTAGATCTGTAATTGCATATGACTATTTTATCTAAAAATATTTGCAAATGGGAATCATCTAAATCCTGAAGATGCTTCCTGCGCACCCTACAGAAAATCAATCATGAGAAATTAAAGCAGCCTGTGAGATTACATACCATCTTCTGTATCAAACTGTGTTGATGCTTGTGTCTGACATGAGAGGAACAGGCTCCCAGAAATAGTATTTTGAGATAAGCCACCTGCATTTCAGAGGCTTGAGGTCTAACACAGACCATAGTTTCAAATTTTCTCACAATTAGATGACATCATTCCTTGTTCATCAGCACCCTTTTAATGCAATTGACAATAGCCAGGCATGTAATTAATTTACACTTAAATGTTAATTGTCACTTGCGTTTTATTTGCAAGTCGTGTCATTTTGCCATGCAAAAAATAAGCTTTGATGAGAATAAAAGTCTGCAATTATGGGAATGCATACAGATAGAGAAGTGTTGCTGGTGGTCTCACTGTATGGTCTGTTGGAGTCAATCTCAAAAGCCCAATTAGATCAAGCTTATATTAGTTTCTAGTAACACATCTACTGACTGATGAACAAGTCACACCCTCTCAATCAGACTACAAGTCAATGCCATTGTGAGTTTTCGTGGATTGTGTTTCTAAATAAAATATTTGTAAGCTGGGCTCAAATGAACCAATTGACAGCATTTGCAGTCTCCACCATTTTAATTTCACCCATTTTCCTGACTGAATTTTTGCACTGTACCTGTTGATAGGTTCTGCGTGTGATGAGATTTTTAGTGGGTGATGGATGCACCAAGCAGATGTAGAAGTGTGTTTTGGGAATTAATTTGCACTAAATCTGTTTTGAACACTTTCACATACAATATATTTTTGGTTAAAATTAAATTATTGTTAATAAATAGTATAATAATATATCATGTATTATATACTATAGTATAACAAAAGATAAAATATGTTAATGGTTTTAATTCTAATATTAGTCAGTAAAAACCTCTGTAAGCAACACAGGCAGCATATGTGAGTATCTCTGAAGACAGGTGATATGAAATGTTTAGCAAAAAGAGTCCCAGAAACTTGAATTTTGTCTGTACATCCATTTTACAAGAAAAAAAAATAGAAATTGCCGTAGAACTTTTCTGTGCAGGGTCTCCACCAAGATGGGAATCTTATATAGAGATGTTTCATATAAACAAAAAGTTGGTATTAAAGTGGCTCTTTCCTGTATGTTTAAACTTTTTTTATGCTAGATATTAGAAATTAAGCAGGATTTTAAGGGGAGTTGTTTCTTTGGTCTGAAACTCTTAGACTATGTTTTGCTTTTCAGGGAAGGAAATGAAATTTCTGTTGTTTTTGTGAAATAAGCACACTGAATTTCTCAAATAAGTTTTCTCTTTCAATGCTCTCCACACCGCTGCCCCCAGGTCCATTGTAAGTGATAAAAGAAATAAAAATTTTAATTTTTCCTTGGATTATGAATTATTCAAGTTAAGGTCATATCTTCAGTTAGTGACAAGTACAGGACTCCCAGTTTTTCTCAATGATATAGCACGTTAATATTCTTTTATGTATGGAGGGAAAAAAACACCAATTTTTCCAGCTCATACTTCAGTTCTTTATTTTTTTTTCTTCCCGTGTTCTCTGTGGATCGTGAGAATACTAAATTTCAAAATTACTCTTATATCACTTTCTGTTCATCCATGCTGCTGTGTTTGTTCAATCATTTGGTAGCCTTTGCATACTCTTAAAATGCTTCCTTTTCCATATAATTCTCTACATTTATTTCCATCTCATTCTTTATCTAGCCCAAAGCATCCATCCTACTGCACCCCTTCTCTCTGCTTGACTGTGCCTTGCTATTGTACCAGTAGTGGTCTGTATCTGACATTTTCAGATTGCAGTTTATCCTTCCTTTTAGAGATAGCTTCCTGGCAGAGACTACAAAGGGCTCACCAGGTGTTCTAGGTTCACTGTGGAAAATGGTTTCACACGGTTGTTGTAGATTCCCATGATGTTGAAACAGTTGAGTGAATGAGTAGGAAACCGAATCTTTCATGGCTGACGTGGCTTTCAGAGCTGCTCTTGCTGCTCTGTCCTGTGATACCTGGTCACAGGAGATCACTTACCACAGGAGCTTGGGGTGATTTGTTTTAGACACACTACCCTGCTTCCTTCTTCAGGGCTTTTGAGTAGAAACTTGGGTTTCACCCACGTTAGACGCATGATGGGAATGGTTTTAGTGCACCACCACTGTATTAGGGCTGGACAAGCACTCCCAGTCTGATGTTCAGATACTACAGCTTTCTGCAACCCATCCCATCAGGTCTGGTTTATGTGCAAATCACAAGCTTTAGTTTT
This sequence comes from Atrichornis clamosus, assembly GCA_013400975.1. Lineage (NCBI taxonomy): Eukaryota > Metazoa > Chordata > Aves > Passeriformes > Menuridae > Atrichornis > Atrichornis clamosus. The sequence goes on along the minus strand of WBMZ01009803.1, from coordinate 330,319 downwards.
GCAAATGGTTCCAATTTTTGTGCGAGTGATCAAAGGGTTGTGGCACAACAGGATCACTTATTCCAGAGATGTGTCTGGATCAAAGGTTAACATTTTTTGCACAGAATATTCATTTTTAGGTTTTGTTGAACACTGTACAGTTTAGCTGGAAGCAATGGTCAGGGTTACGTTATACTTTAAGGAATGAAAAAGCAGAGATTTGTGGAACATGCTTTAGTAAGGCCAGGAAGAAATGGTGGTGAAACTGAATCGGACAGAAAGGAAGCTGGTTCAAAGAGATGATGCAGCCAAGGGAATGTGAGACATACAGAAATGTAATTTTGATAACTGGAAGAAGGGAAGAGTGTCTCTGTCCAAGACAGACAAGTCATAAGGCCAGAACTTTGCATAGCCCAGTCCAGCAGGGCCTGGCTCAGGCAGGCTTACAGAGGTTGTGCTCGTGTTTCACCTGGGCAGGGATCTGCCCCTGCATCAAGCCTGGCCATGTGAGCTCACAGAGGTGAGCAAGTGCTGGCTGGATTGGCAAGGGCAGCTGCCCTGGGCAGCGGGAGAAGTGGTCACTGCCTGCTCGGCCATGTGGCAGCCCTTGTTCCCCTGCACCCTTTGGGGGCTCTCTGACTCACAACAGGATCACCTTTCTGGCCTCGTTGGGTGGACACATAGATCTTTGCCCAAGCACTCCCTTTGTGGCTTCTCTTTGAGGGATTTATGGTTCCTCCCCTACATCTCAAGTGACTTGGTTGAATCAATGGTTTGAATGTTGGGATTAAATACAAATTGTGATAGTTTAGTGAACTGAACCAAACCACTTATTATTTTATGTCTGCTTGGAGTGTTTAGCCCTGGCGAGCATATTGCTACACCATGCAGGGTTATTAGCTTACACTGCACTAATTTCTAGTTTGACTTCGTAGGGGTTTTTTTGACTTTAGATGGTATCCTTATGTGCTACAGAAAAAGCAGTCTCTGCTTCTTCTCTCAAGCATGTCCTGATGTTGTTGCTGGGCAATCATTATCTTAAATTTCATTTGCAAATAAATAAATAAACAAACCCAACTTCTCGTTAATAAGAAATTGGTATGTGTGCAAGCCTGTTCTTTTAAACCCTCGTAACTCAGCCAAATAAAAACAGATTTTCACTGGACTACCAAAAGGCAGATGTCCAACCTAGAAAGTGCATTTAATAACTTCCCCCCTTCTGCTGCTTTTTTTTTCATATTGACATTAATCTCCTGTGCACATTTGGAATTTGGAATGGAGTCATTTTCTAGCTGCAGTGCTTCCAATTTTAAATATTCTGTTTCCTTTCGGTTTTTCCAAGCAATTCAAAGATTAGTAACACTGTAAAACATCTAAAAGCATGCTGGAAGTTTCCTGCTGCTTCAAGTGTTGTGTTATGTTATCTTTGGAATAATTTTAAGGTCCCACTGGTGTAGTATAACAAGTTATTATGTCATGGAGCTTATTAGTATGCCTATGGGAAACATTAATTCACACTGACATCATACTACATTTTCCAATAAATCAGGGGATTTATTCTTTTTAATTTTTGGTTTTAAGAAATGGTGGTGGTTTTTTAAATGAGAAAAAAAAAAAAGGGATCAGATTATTTTTCATCCGTGTTGGGACACGAACTGAATGGCTTGGAGGATGTGCGTCATTATCTCAGCAATGACCTCTGCATTGTTGCAGGGAATGGAAAGAGCAGGGGTTTGGGTGGTTTGAAATCTTTATTTTTCTAGCATATAGATGTTATTATAAAAGACTTTCTACTCTGCGATTAGCACAGCAGGCTTAAATTGCCTGGGCTCTGGTCATTATTATTTCTGTAATCCCAAAAGTTTATGATATTATTCAGGATCTAAAAAATGACAAAGTAGACTTAAATTTGGTAAGGATTTAATGTGTGATGCATTTCTTTCGGAGCTGAAAAGTCTGTTTTTGTTGACACAGAGAGCTGAAAAATGACCACAGACCACAAAGGTCCCGAAGTGTTGCCAGGGAAAATGTATAAAAAGGGAAATGCCCTTACTGTGCTGTCTGTATGCAATTGATTTTATTCCCATTTCCCAGATATACTGTTACTTAGGAAAACAAAACTAAACTATTTAAGCCATTGATCTGTCTATGGATCACAAATTAAGCTAAGAATTGAATATAACCTCTATAGGATAGTTAAATTATTGTTATACTAGTAAGACATCTGGCATTTTATGGGCATTAATTGACTGCTCAGATGCAAAACTGCAATTGCAGTTGTGTAGTTGGAGAGCAGGAGGCAGAGCTTTTCTTATGGGTGCCACACAGACCTCTGAGACTGTAGAATGACCAAACTCCCCCCTGGGTTCAGTTTGCCTGTGTGAGTACAGGCAGTTTTGCTGTTGTCAGTGCATCACAGCGGGAGGGGGCATGCTGGAAGTTTGGGCCTCCACACCAGCGGCATTTCAGATGGAATAAATTCACTATAGAGCAATGTTTTGAGTGTGGGATATAATTCTTGGTAAGTGCTGCTTGCCACAGTCAGATCATGAAAGCCCTCAGTGCTTCTAAAGAAAAGGCCAGTTATGACAAGGGGTGAGCATGTTCCATGAATAATGTTGATCCATGCTTTAAAAGATACTTTATGGGAAAGGTTTTTGGCATATCAGCCTTTCACTGTGACGGGGCCAGGGGTGTCCCCTCAGATTCAGCAGCACTCTGGCGGGGTTAAAAGAATCCAGTTTCAGTTCCAGGGCTCTTGGACCAGGTGGCTGGATGTGTGGCTGGTATGAGATTATGTCTGTTTGCAGTCAACAGGATAGACACACTCAGAAATTTAGCTAATAGTGTGGAAATTAAATTAAAGTGATAAAGCTAGATAGGCAAGATATACCCATGATATTAACTTTTCCTGAAACAAGTCACTTTGTAATAGTAAAACTAACCTTATACACATGCAAAACAAAATCTGAGTGAATATGTAAAGGCACTTACGTGAAACTGCAGGGTAAAAATTCAGTAGGAAGCTGGAATCTTTAGATTTTGGCAACAGGTATTTAAAGCCAAGCACAAAATAATGAAACTCTTATGAAGAGCCTTCAGAGACAGCAATGTTGTATACACTGAGGTGTTTTGGTGATGAACTCTAGACTGGGCGTCGTGTATCTTGCCTAGGATGACCAACTACTTTCAGTTCTTTTCCATCTAATTAACAGTGATCAAAATTCAGACATTTTAAGGCATGAAGCAGGATCCTAGTCCCTTCATCTGCTCAGTGAACTGTTCTGACTCATGGATATTCTATAGTTAATTTTCCTATCTGGAAGAGGGAGTTTGAACAAAAGCAGTTTCCGTAGTCTTTGCTGGCTAAAACTAGGGGGAAAAAAAAGTAATGCTGGGTGTCTCTACCAAATTACTTTAATTAGAGTTGCTTTTTTTAAGTAACTAGTTCCAAATAATTTTTCTATGACTCCTTGTTCTGCCCTCCAAAAAATAAATGCCTAGTTTTTTTCCTAATATGATGCCTTTTGATCATATTCACAAGGATGTGGCAATTTCTGATATCAGAGTTAAGAAAGGCTTAACGAATTAAATAAATCATTAAAAAATGCAGACATTAGCTATAAAAGTGACAAGCATATTATCTTAGTGTAGTTTCTGAGTCTTCGTGAGCAGAAAGGCAGTGATTTATATCCTGGACTTAATTGCTGGTCTTGTCCATAAATGCAAGAGGTGCCAGAAGTCCCCCTGCCTCTCCTGGCAGCAGCCCCAGAACCAGCCCAGTGCCTGGGCACAGAGCAGCAGCAGAAGGAGCAGGGTGCTGCTCACAGGAATACAGTCTGGGAAATCACCTTTATAGCCCTGCCCTGGCCCGGGGTCCGGGGAGGGGAGGAGGCACCCACTACAGGGTCTCCTTCCCACCACCTGGAGAAAGGCACTGACTCTGGTGAGCAGGATCTCCCAGGAGGAACAGGGCAGCATGAAAGTGGATTAGGGCTGCAAAGGAGCCCAGGAGAGGCACCTTCTATTTTTCTATTTTTGTGGTTTCACTTGATGCCTTTTTCCGCTGCGCTTCTGTTTTCCATCCGTATATTTTTATGGAAGGCTTACAGTCTCCTGCTGGAATTCACTTTGTTTTCTTTGGGTGAAGCAGACTCCAAACCCTCGCTTTTCTGATCGTGAGAGTGCTCAGATGCTGTGGGATACTGAATGGCCAAATACTGTATCAAAGTGAAGGAACAATTATAAATGTTAGGTTATGGATATAGTGTTTGTGGCAAGTATCTACTTAAGCAACAGTAGTAGAAGATAAACAGTCAGCACTAAAAGACTAAAGAAAGATGATGAATATACATGTATCTGACAGGAAGATCCATGAAAGTACAAAGCAGCTCAATTTTATGAAAATATGAAGATGCATTTCTTTTTTTACTAACCTAGATCAGAAGAATTATCATGCATTATATTAAGCAATTTATACCAAAATTTGCCAGTCAGTTTGGAAGCAAGTTTAAACACAAGTCAGTATCAAGATATGATGTCTTTTAATGTATGTCAGCCTTACTTTATACTTAAAAATTAACTGGCTATATAATGATTTACATATTTTAAAAGCAATTGCAACACTGCACATGAATAAAATACATAAAATATAGTTTTACTGAATTTATCTCCTGTAAACAACAATGCAAAGAAAAAAGCCAATGTGAATGATACACAGGAATGCTATTTTTTTCTTAAAAAAGGTAAAATGGAATAGCACACTTCTGATTTGTATCTATCATTTCTGATAAATAGCAGAAACCCAGGGAAACAGTGGTCAAAACAAATGGTCAATGTCAGGCCCTAAGTATGGCACAGTAAATCTGCACACACAGGTCATAGTCTTCTTTTTTTTTTTCTAGGGGTATGTCTGTATGTGGCAAAGAAGTAAAGATCAAACCCCATAAAATACATCATTTATATGCCACTGTGTTATAGAACAGCATGGACATCCTTAATGAGAACTGCTGCTAAAAGAATATTTCCATGAGTTTGTTTCAAGGCACACTGTGGCAAAAAGGAGCTGTCCCCTGGGAATCAAATAGTAAGAAAAATGTTGGGGGGAGGTGGGCAGCAGAGGTTGAGAACAAAAAAAGAACAAATGTGGCAGCTGAATTTTTCCCATTCTACCAGTTCATCATCCTTTGCTATAGATTGAGGTAAAGAATTTGCAAAACATACATGGAGAGCTTTTTGCTGCTTATTTTTTTTAATCTCTGAAGTCCAACGGTGATGATGAAGGTAGCTGTGACATTTGCAATTTTCCATGCACCAGCCCATTCCATTTTCTTCCCTGGTGCCACTTACATGGTACAGTAAGCCTCCAGCATTGACAATAATTATAGCCTGAATAAAATGAAGAAGGTAATATGAACAAAGCTCTGCTGTAATTGCCTTTTCATTATTTGCTAACAGTTAGTTATTCAGTCACAGGGAAAAAATTACACAGTAATTGGTTGACAATAGGAAGCTAAAGCTAAATTCCAGAACTATGATATTTTTGTGTGTTGGTCTTTTAGGCCTTTTATTCATATTTTGATTAAACAGCTAGAGCATTAAAGTGAAATATAAATGTAGCCTTGGTTCAGATTCCATAACATTAGTTTCCAACCCACACAATTTTCGTTCAGTCTTGAATTTTAAGCTATCACATATGGCAGCCCTGTAAATATTGTAGACTATTGACTTTGAAATACAGATTTGCAACTCTCATTCATTTAGTTTAACAGCAGCAAAGAATCCCTTTTACCTTAATGCTTCAAAAAAGTGTCCAGTGTGACTATACGCAAACAATTTAGTAGTGTAGTTCTGCCTTATTTGAGATACTGAGGTGCAGGAATGCCAGTCTGAATGGATATTTTATTTTATTTGGGTTTTAAACAACAAAAAATATTCAGCAACCCATGTGATTTCGTAGATGTGGGTGTAAAAAGCACTGTGGTCAGCCCCTACACTGTGAGCTAAGCAGGGGCACCCTCTCAAGGTCATACACAGGATTTATGACCCCACAATGTGAAACTATTGCTGTTGAGCTTCAAGGATCCATGGGAAAATTTCCTTTTGGTATTTGTTTTCCTAGCCTTTATCTCTTTTATTTTCTTTATTTTTGGGGTTTATGTGAAGCTCAAGTTGCAGTTGAAACTTCTTCATTTAATAATTAATTGTTTAAAATATGGGGTTAATCTCTGCTGTTGCCCCAACTTGGAAAAGGACCACTGAGTACATTCTACTGAAGCCAGTTCACCTTCCTAAAGTTCAGCATTTTGTTTAAATTTCAAATTATTTAATGCCACCATGCATTCATTAGAAATTCAGGTGTTACACATGGTAACACTGAAAATGACAGGTCAAGTTCTGCATTTTTTGTGTTTATTTTAATGCATAAAACGGCTTTGTAGTAACTGTCCTGGTCGGTGTGAAACGTGCAGGGCTGTAACTTAGTGAAAAGTTTTCATTCCTAATTGTTTGCTGCTGGACTTGTGTTGTCACTTGCAATGAGTAACTACCTGTAAATGTGTTGATGAGCTTTTAAAGACTTTTTTTCCCTTGTTTGTGATGAAGCCTTTAAAAGGGAGCCAAGACCAGGGGCTGGACTGATAACTGAACTCAGTATATTTACTTCATCAGACAATTAATTAGAACAATGTTTTCCTATAAAGCGTAATTATTAGCGTTTAAGCAAGCAAATTTTTGCAAGTTTCAGGTCTAAACTACAATGGACTAATTTAGAGCTTCAGCTGGGTGAGAAACTAGAGGAATTGTTGTACCTTGTGTTCTGGGGTAATAAAGGTCATGTACTTTTATAAATGCTCAAACTCCAGCAAAGCAATTGCTGGAGGAATTAAAAATCCTGTAGAAGCTGAAACCAAACAAAATGTGAGCTCGAGCACATTTACAATGGAGTCTTTGAAGAGTTTCATTCTTATCAAAGTTGGCTGTCTCTGGCCAGGGCCTGGAGGATGGGCTGTGAGAGCCCGGCCCAGGGCAGTGCTGCGGGATGGGCTCTGCCATCCTTCATGGCCTGGCCTGGCTGCGAGCGGGGCGCTCGGCCTGGCCGAAAACAAGCAGCAAAACCTCATTCCTGGGCACTTCATGAATATAATCTGCAAGGCAAAGCTGTGCCTTGTTATTCTGGGCCTGATCCAAATGGCAGTGATATCAATGGAAATCTTCCTGCTGGGTTCAGCAAACTCTGGATGGGGCCTTCCAAAGTGAAGAGCCGAAGGAAGTGCCGGCAATAAACAAACATACCCCATCAGCCCCGTTCTGATGTATATTTCATACTTTGCCCTTACTTTTATTTTGAGTCCTAGATCTTTATTATAATCAGTCAGAGTTCTGGCTTTCAAGTTGTGAATGGGCATCATAATTATCTAATGCAACTACTCCAGAAATCAGATTAGTAATTAGCTGAACCAAACTGATTGGTGTGACTTCCTGAATGCATCTCTTTAATGTTGAACATTTGCTTTGTGCTTGAAGGATTTGTTTGTGTGTTTCTTGTGTGTGATGAGAGCTTTTCTGTAATTAGCTCCTGGGGGACAGCATATTCTAACAGTTAAAGAATAATTGCAGCCCTATGAAATGTGAAATGGCTTGGGCTGGCTTTTGTTGGAGCTTAATTGTATGCAACAAGTACAGGAGGCTTTTCATTTCACATCATGATAGTAAAGATGTAGCTTTCATAAATAAAGAAAGGAATTTTGTACAGTGGTAAATAGTCTCTAATGTGTTAATTTTGCAGAAAAACCAAAACAAACAAAGCACATTTGAGAATTCTCAGTGTTATTGAAGTAGATGTTCATCATTGTTTTGTTACCTTGTAGTTTCTATGTATGACTTTAATGAAAAGGAAAAAGGAAGAGAAAAACAAGTATGGCCATAAAAGACAAATGACTTGGTGGTCAGTCTGAAGCAGCTCACTTTCCTTTGAAATAAAAATTTAAATGCTTTTTCTTCTAAAATTTTGTAGGAAGAAAAAGTCGGTTTTTTGGACAGCAGTTATAATAGCGTTCTGGCGAAACTATTTTAATGGAAAAAGAAACTAAATATTTAGCATATTTTCTTTGGGAAAAAAGGGAGAGAAAAAGTGTTTTTTATTTTCCTCTGTCCATGGGCATGTTTTTTCTTTGCCTGTAGGATATCGCTGTTGACTGTTCCAACTAATTGCAGCTGTCCCTCTTACCTTGCTGTCTGCTCACAGTCACCAGTGCCACTTGCCTTGTTGCTCAGTGTCTGTCAGAGAACTGATTTGGGGGTACCACACTGTGTGCAGCAGGGAGCCCTTGTGTGCTTGCCCTTGCACGTAGCCCGAGCGTGCTGACTGTTAGCATGTCTTGTGCCTAATGCCTACAGATAGGATTGCTGGATGCTACTCACAGGAGGGCATTTGGAATGCAGAAGGTTTTTCCATCCAGTACCCAATTTACGAGCCGGATGCATACGTCTTTGCCATTCTGCACATTCAGAATGACGAGTACTAATTCAATATTTATTGATACCTAATTGATATTGTTCAATTACCAGCACTTTGCTCTTTGATTGTAAGATTAATTATCCCTAGATTAATCATGGCATTCATGCATAATTTTTTCCCTTTAATCAAAAAGCGAAATTATGTAAATTTGAATTTAGGTTAATCATCAAAGCTCTTGAACCAGCCTTACCATAGACAGCACTGCTACTGTATATCAATAATCCCTGTCCATTCCTGTGGCTAGTGGCATGTAGCATTTATTTATTTTTTCCATATAGATGACAGTGATGCTGGAGTCTCATTGTCATCTAGATCTGATAACTGCGAGCCATTTTGATATGGTTCTGGGGTAATCTACAGTGTCAGACTCTCAATGTCATCTTGTCACTACCACTTCTTTCCATAGCATTGCCATAGGCAATAGCTCTACTGCTGCATTTCCTTTGGGGTTTTCCCTGTGAGGCTGCAGGTCATATGAGGAGTCACCACAGGAGCTGCGCGTCCCTGGTAACGGGAGGAGAGCAGAACTGTGTCCCTCACAGAACCCCTGCCGTCAGTTCTCTGGCTGGGCTTGGTCATGGCCGTGCTTTGCTGCCATGCTTGGTGGGAGACAGGTCCGTGGGATGCTGCTGTTTTTCCTTTGGCAGCATCTCAGGAATTTGATATGCAAGTTCTCAGTCGCTGCAGTCCTCTCACCCGGGAAAAGGGAGGGTGTCCTGCTCACGCTCTGCCTGTGCTTCCCTTGGGTGTTGAAGCAATTCTGATAAGAAACAAAGCATTTATTTGTCCAACCTTGTGTTTTTACGCTGCTCCCTGCAACACAACAAGACCTCAATATAGCTGTTGAATGGCTGTCACTTTTGCCATGGAAAGTTCTTTGACAGAGGAAGTGAGAGCAGTGGGTGACCTAGTAATGAGATTGAAATTCTGCCTGTGCTAAAGGCTCTTAGAAAGTGGCAGTGAAAACCCTCTGAATATGTGCTTGCTCTGCACTGCGACCTTGTGTACTCCTACCTTACGTACTCTGTACTCTTCTGTGTGACAGCTGGCCAAAATGAGTTCAAACAGTGCAGCTTTTGTCTGTATGGCAAGAAGGAATGGCTCAGAAGACAGGTTAATTCAATGAAGAAGTTATTTTTGCTTTGTCAGTGGTGTTATAAAAACAACATTCTGCAGATAAAGTTAACTTAGTCTTTCATGGGAATTCTACATCTATTTGAAAACATTATCAAAATTATTTTAAAATATTTATCAGTATTTTCTAAGCAGAAACTTGGTGTTTGGTGAACAGAAATTTTTAACTTCTTGAAAACTTTTTGCACAGCTTCTGGAGAATGTTTCCATGAAAGTGTTGAAAATGGTCTGGTGTTAACAAATTTCAGACTGTGTTTAGGATGCTAAAAGTAAATAGGAGAATTTATTGTCTTAAAGTACCTCATTAAGGCATGTGCTTTCTACTTGCTTCTCATCCTGAAAGATAAGAATATTCGCTCTTTTTGTCAAAGGTCTAGGAGGAAAATACTTCCAACAGAAGTTAAATGTCTGGTGTGCATTGGGCCTACAGGTGAAATTAATTTTTATTAAATACAAGTTATGATAATTTTCAGTGAACAATCATCTTGGCCAGTAGAGCTATGTTTGTCTTAATTTGCTTGTGGAAAATTGACCCAAGACTGTACCTAATTCTTAAAAAAAATACAGTTCTGCTTATAAATGACCCTGATAATGTGATAGATGACTTTTCATCAAACAATCTGTGGGAAGAATGAAGTATAAACTAAAAGGGAATTTTTCCCCCATTAACTGGCTTCATGACAAAAGGTTACTGACTTGACAGCACTTAATTGCTTGTCATACTATTTTTACCTCTGAAACAGTGTGGTTTATTAGTTTCCATGGAGGAGACAGCACTGCGGCCACAGTGCAGATGTGGTGGAACCCGTCAAGCCCTCCGCCTCTGTTTCAGCTCTAAAACCCTTATCCACTTCTCAGCTGGGTTCAAAAGAGATCACTTGGCAAATGACTTGTTTAATGTTATGGAGTATTTTAGTTGACTAAATGCTTGGAAAAGCATGGGGTTTTCACAGATCCCTAATTTCATATTTGCATTTAATTAAGTAGAGATTTGAGAGGATTCAGTGGAGGTTTTTTGACTAGTACAGCACTAAGGTGCAAGCGTCAATTTCAACAAATAGAACAATCTGAAAAATACACATTTGGTAGGCTAGTCCAAGCTTCTGTCTTACTGAACTGCACTGGAATAGAGGCACAGCATAATTCAAGTGCTCAGTAATGCCACAAGACAGTGATTGCTTCCAGCAGGTATGTAACAAGGAGATCAATGAAATTTTTCCGAACTTGAATTTCTTCAATTAAACAATAGCTTCTTGAAGTAGTGTTCACTGGTGGAAAGCTGCTCAGCCCATACATTATGTGTATTACTTTCCTTTCCATCTAGTTAGGAGCACAAACAATTCCATCACTACTATTTTAAATATTCCCTGACATGAAAATGAATACAGAATTTGGAGTGCATGCTCAAATTGCATTTGACATCTCATAAAGTCAAGACATGACCATTATAGTTCAAACTTGTAGAATAACGTCCAGAACCAATGTCACCCTGTAAAAAGCACCACACTTTGTCCTGCTAACATAAATGTAGCATAAGTGTAAATATGGCCAAGAGTCTGATAGCATAACTAGCATAAACTGTTTCTGAGTGTTTACCTATAGGGAAAGCCTTTGTTGCTGTGTGGCTGGGTTGATAAGTGTGTTACTGAAGTCACTCAGGTACAGTGAGCTGAGAGCAGCAGTTTTACTGCCCTCCCCTAAGAAGAATAGTTTTATTTGTCTTTTACTTAATCTTTCTAAACAGAGGGTCTTGGCCGACTGAAGTCAATAAAAAGCTTACCATCGACTTCAACAGGTTTTGAGTCTGTTCTTTAAGTCTTTAATATTTGTTACATTTTTGACATGAGTATATTTGCACTCAGAAGGTGGCAAGCAAACCTGGATTTTTTCCTTATGTTATGTAGTGCTTATTTTAGTGCTCTTAATACATCCTAACAATTATTCCTTCCTGTGCATGGAGCATCCATATGATTTGTGTTTCTTTTCAGTACTTAAAACTAATCTTTGTTTTCTCAGGCTTTTAGGTGGGACACTTACCTTAATCCTCTTATGTTTGTATGCCTTGAAGTGATGGCGCTTTGTATGATTTAGGATTTCAAGAGCCTGACTTAGAATCTTGAGGTCAGCTTGACCTTCTTTGTTGGTTTTTTTTTTTTTTTGCTACCACAATTGTGAGTAATTCTCAGAACTTTTTCTAAGTCTCCAGTCCTAGTTTGGTTTCTTTTCTCCCCCGCCCCTACAAACACAGGCACACAATTATTTCTTTGCTATTTCCTTTTCTTTTTTTGACATTATTACCTGCCTGTGATACAAGGTTTTTCAGCAGTTAAAAATATCCATCCTTTCTTAGCATCATCTTACTTTGAATCTTTATCTTTTTCCTTGCTAAGGACTAACATTTCGCTATGCTAAACAAGGACATAGTATTCTCATTTTGCAATTCCTTAATATTGGGTTATTATTGTTTCCTTGGTTTATTGAATTGACCTTTACTGTGCATAAAATATTTTTTTTTCATTTGATCCTTTCAAGAAAAAAAGCATTTCCATCAGAAGTTAAGAAAGCGAAGGGCATTGATCACTTCCTAAATCAACTACAAGATTATCATTTGTGTGTGTGTGTTTGATTTGTGCAACTTAGTAATTATGACTTCTCTCAAATTTTTACCTTTGTGGCTTAGAACCATCTCTTAGGTTTTTATAATACCAGAATATAGTCAGCTAAGACAAATTGATTCAGACAGTTGTCACAGAAGTATTTAGCTAAAATTACTTCAAAAGTTTTACACTGCTTGACATTGCAGTACTGTCTTTGAAGTGTATACCCTGAAAAATATTTGTTATTAACAATTCCAGACAGGTGTTCCACCAAAGACATGTGAAGATGTGTAGAAGAGGAGATTAATATTTTGCAGTAGGTTTAGCCTCTGGAGGAAATATTTGTCTTACTCGTTTGGAATTCCACTTGTCACTTCACCAAAAGCTTTGTTCGCAGTCAGGATTTGTTCTGAACAAGTGAAATGAAACTCTATTTGGTCATAAGAATTAGCACAACATATGCTTGGGTGTTATTTAAATAGCTGCTGTGAGATAATTGTAAGGCAATCTTTTGCAAGCTGTGGTTCTGCTTTTGCCATACTTAAAGCAGGGGTACCTAATTGCAATTAGAAAACGCTCACATTGGGATTAAAATACTGCAAGAGCTGCAAGAAAGAGCCTACGTTAATGCTGCTGTGGGTGTCACCCATCCCACCTGCCAGGAGCCTCGGAGTCCGGACGGGCCGTGGCAGGCGATGTGACACTCAGCGTGGCCCCGAGGCCGGCCGGTGGCTGGGGACACCCTCTGGGGCACTGCTCCCTGCTCGGTGTTCCCCAGCAGTGGTGAGGGGGCCTCGCTCTGTGGAACAAGCTGCTGCCTTGTAAAGCAGAGCCAGAGCCCTTAAAGGTTCTAGGGCTGTGTTGGTGAGGGGCAGGAAGGAACCAGTCGCGGGGTCACGGTGCTGCAGGTTTGCAGCTGGAGAGAGGAATAATCCTGCCTGCTGCTTGTCCACGCTGCTGGCCCGTGCTGGTGAGCTGAGGGCTGACCTGACCGAGGTCCTGCTGGGCTTACATAAGTGCTTAAGGACACGACTGAATCACAGCCTTGCTCCCTGATGCTTTTTGTGATCATGAGCAAGGAAATTATTTAGGATACTGGAAGGGAAATTATAAAATAAACCTATTTTGATTTGTGCACCAAATACAAGGTATTTTGGTGAGGTGGTGTCATACAAATTGCTGCATTCTTTTAGGAGGTCAAATTAAGAATTAATTGAGTGTGAGTTACTGGTCATATAGGGGTGACAGGTTTTGAATCCCCATTTTTAGATAAGGTATTCTACTACCTGCTTAAAATTTGATTTTTCATTGCAGAGGTGTTAGACATCTGGGAACCCTGCTCACTGATGCCACATTTGTTGGTGATGAAAAGCACAGGGCTCACAAGAAAGCTGCTGGGATCAAGAGTAGCAGAGGCTTAGATTTTTCTTCTGAGCAAAATGTGTAACATTTAGGCAGGTTAGATAATTTCTGTCGTGCCCTGCTGAGTGAGGGAGAATGTCCTCTGATTCCCTTCGGTGAGCAGTCCTCATCCTCTCCTTCTGCGACAGGCTTTGTGCTGGGTGAAGAGCCTGCTCCTGCGTGGTGGGGGGAAGAGGTGTGGCTGATGCGTCCCAGATAAACCCTCACACAAAAAGGCACTGTGTCACTGAATGGGATTCCAGTGTAGCTCTTTAATTTCATCTCTTGGAAATGTTTCTCCTCTTTCATCCAACTGCCTTTATCTTAACTTCTGATCTGAGGAAAGCAGCAGCCTTTCAAATTGAACAAACCGTGTTTCAAATAGGCTCTTCTGCTTGTGACAAGATGTACCTCATTTTCTCTGCAAGCCCTCAGCAAGGTCACACCTTTTTAATTTATTTTCTGTAGGAAAAATCTAGTTGCATGATAGAACAAGGCCAGATCTAGCTAGAGGTCATTTCTTGAACTAGTCATAAAGTAGAAGAGGATTAGAACCATTTAATATCCCAGAATTTAGCAAGCATAGTTCTATTAAAATATATGCTTTGTGTTTACAAAGAAACATAAATAGCTGCTTAAAGTTGTGGCCAATTCAATTATAATAAAAGGAATATTTTAGATTTCTTTTAGATGTTTTTCCCTTGTTACTATGAGAGTGACCTTTCTTTTCCCTTCTTCCTTTTTTTTTTTCCTGGTAACTCCTAGATGTAAAACTCCTAGTACAACCAGATGGCATCATAACTTGCATTAAGTATTTGTATTTCTGAAATGAAATAATTCTCTGTTTCTTCTAGAAATATCCACATTTGTAGTACAAATATATATTTTATTAATATGTATTAATACAGGATTGACACATGTTTAGTGGATTCTGTTATTCTTTCAGCAGCAGGAAATACCGATCTGGATGCCCTCTGTAAGTTGTTCTAGAAATTGAGATAGATTTCTGAAAGACATTAGTTTTCAGTTTTATCCTTAGACACATTTCTTATGCAACTAAAGAGCATATATTCATCAGCAGGGTAGTGCTTTTTAAACCAAAATTTCACAGCCATTTTTTTGTTAGATTGCTCGTGTTTCCCAGAGAGTCGTTTCCCATAAGCCAATCTCTTTTCTTCCATATTTCCAAATACCAGCTGTTGATTTGCAGCATCAGCTTTTCACAAGCTGGTTTGTTTCAATGAGCGGTGTCTGAAAGAGAGAGACATTTTGCTGGCAGAGGTGCTGGGGACCCTTGCACAGTGATAGGCAGAGCTTAGGTCCTGCTCAGATCTGGGTATGGAAATGTCACGGGGCTGCCAGGGCTCTTGGGGGCTCTCCATGTGCCCTCACTGCTCAGGTTTTCTTCTCGTCAAGTCCATTATGTCAAAGGCCTATCTAAACTTCTTCATTTTACATCACGGATGCAACAGACCGTAACATCTCCTCCTAAGTGCTTCCAATCCGTTTGACTGACGTGTGTACTCACTATATGTCTGTGTGCTCAAAGTTTTGATGAAAAATATTGAACAAGGCTATGTGTACATGTGAAGTAGCTGGTTTTCTTAGAGGATTTTTTTATACAATTGATAATGTCACTATTACGCTATGACCTAGTGCAGCTCAGTCGTTCATTCTGTGTATGTGTTGAAGTATTCATGCACCACATTCAAATGCTGTGCAAAAGAGTGACCCGAATGCTCTGAAACTGAGGTAGGGATCAAAGGCATTCTTGAGCTCTGACAATACCGTGCTGCGTGACGATGATTAACTTGCGTATCACTGTGCAGCTCTACCTCACTAAATTCCTCTTGTATGGGTAAAATAATAGTGCTGATTGACATCACCATATGTGCTGCGGATTATTTATTAATAGCTACTAACAGTTTTTGACCACTCAATAGATATAATTATTTTCAGTAGAACATAACTCACACTTTGATTTGTTTGACTAAATTTGCACTTACATGGAGACTGCTTGGAAAAATTGCTGTAGTCCCACAGTAATTTATCAGCATTCAGTAATACTTCAGGGCAGATGGAAGCTTTTTCTAATAAAATTTATGTATTAAAATAACATGGAGAACTTTTGAATTATGGAATAACACCAAGAGACTATGTTGAAATAACAAGCCCTCAAATATTAAATACACACAAGGAGATGGAATATTGCTCTTTTTCCCATTCAAAATTCAAGTGATATACTGTATGTCTTCATGTTTTCCTATAAACATAGTTCTGTGCTTAATAGAGCATAATCAATGACAAATTTAGTTTTGAGGGTTAATTCCTCCATGTATGAGAAATCAGGCTTAAAATAAAACTGTGGTCAGAATGTCAACTAAGTAGAAAGAGTTTCTTTTTTTATGAGAGTAGGTTTGGTATTTCAATTCCATATCGATAAGATTACTAATAAAATCTGTAGTCATCATTCTTCTGGATAGCCTAAGGAGCTCCCACTGCCAGGGCAAAGCGCAATGACTTTGCAGGAATGTTGGCGTGACTGGGCTCACATGAGCAGTCCAGCTGAACAAAATGAGGAGATTCATCTCTGAGCTGAATAAGTAAAATTACGGCTGCACAAAAGCTTTGCAGAATCTGAGTCTTGGTCTGGTAAGGCCCAGAGGACATAACTGTGGGAGTCTAGCATTCTGTGTCAGAGCTTCAATTAAGAGTGTAATAGCACTGAAGTTAGAGATGTTTGAAAAATTATTGTTTCAAAGGCTGTCTCTAAAATATCTTTGCACTTCTCTTTCCAACAAGAATATGATTTTATTCATTGTCTTCACTGTTTGAGCTTCTTACTCCATGCTTGTTGTTCTGAGAGTCCTATTTCTCTAAATAGATCTTTTTGGTAATCTAAAAGTCAAGTGGCTACACAGGCATTATTAGAGACAGATGATATATGGTCCACTCTTTTATTATTTCTTACACTGAGACAAGACCATCTGTTGTCTTAAAACTGCCCACATTTCTTAAGAAATTTCTTTATGTATTAGTGTGTGGAGGAAAAGAGGACATTCTTGCTGTGTCCAGAATGATCCTTCTTGTTAACATAATTAGTGTTAAAATGTGTTCAGTTCATTTTGAAGATATAAATGCTCGTCAAAACTACCTGCAATGTGTTGGATGGTGTATATGTTTCTTGTTTTGTCCTTTACAAAAAAAGCATGAAAATAATTTTAATGAAAAACCCTTTAGAATGGGGAAGAAAGACATTATTAGTATGACTTAATTGGTTCATTGAAACTGCTTCTCAGTATCCTATACAGCTGGTAAAACTACCACACATTTCTCTTGGTTAATAAAACCTGTGACATATTTATGATAGAAATAACAGTTGCACAGTGCAACAGTAGTATTAGGGATTCTTAATGGCCTCTTTAAAACACAAATGCCTTGCTTGCGAACATTTTAAATTTTTTTTTTTTATCTGAAACTCTTCTTCCTTAAAACAGTGCTATTTCAAATTGCAAAAGGTAGAATGATTTGTACAAGCTGTTCTGTATTATTTGGGTAGACTATGAAAAAAACATGAAAGCCTAAAATAGATCAAAAGTTTGTTTATACCATCAGCTTATTTCTAGTGACAAATCCTTTGACAGATCTCTGTCAACAAAAAATTGCTTTAGCCAAACTTACCCCATTTCAACAATACTTTAGATATAGTTGAATTAACTACTGATGTATTTCATAATTTATTCCTGCTTCCTGGTAATGCAATGTTTTGAGACTGTATTAATTGGTACTTGAAAATTTGTTAGTAATAGGTTGTATGAGAATATGGAGAGCTTCTTCTAACAGAAATGTCAACATTTTCCAACTTGATTCAGGTCAGGCAAGTTCAAGAAACTAAGTGTTAACATTAACTGTACATGCAGAAATAAACAACTTTTCAGTATAGGCACAAAGAAATAGGAATTAGATGTGGATAGTCTTATTTTTCTCGCCTAATATTACGTACCTTAAAATTGGGTACGTAAGCAGTGATACAAGGTTTCCTTGCAGTCAAGTCATAGGAAGACTTACTTCCACAGGACTAAATACTCCATTTCAGGTGTTTTATACACAGTATAGTTCAATTTTGCAGGTACTTTTCTTCATTGACTTGGCTATTCAAGGGACCAGTATGGCCAGATGCTTAAATTTTGGATGACTTAACATAGGCGAGATTAATCCTATTTGTAATTCATGATGTAATAATAACAACATAGTTGGATTAACTAATGATTGTTTGTTTGCTATGATGATCTGTGAAAAGCAGAAATAAAATGCAAGGAAACTGTTCTGCAGAAAATGACAGAAATAAGAGCACAGGTTTAAAAACATTGCAATTATATAGGTAAGAATAGATTTTTGAAAGGGAAAAGAAAAAACATTGAACATAAACAGAGATAAGCTGCTACGTTCTCAGATTTGTGTCCAACTTTGAATTTGCCAAATTTGCAATGAGAGAGATTAACACTTTTGAAATGTGTAGGAAAATTGCTTCAGGATCTTGTTGTACCATCCAGAGGCAATGTCTTTGGCTAATAGAAGATGGCACAGTTCACTAGGCTGTGCTAATTTTACCCTCAGAACATCTTTGGATTTCTGCTGGAGGAGGGATACTGTGCTCCAACACACCTGAGTTGGGCATAGAGCAGGATAAGGAATGTTTGCTGCTGCCTTTCAAGCCCTGTGGAAGCATTGTATGCAGGTTAACAGGTGAGTCTGAAGAAATCTGTGCAATAAATATTGAGCAGCATAATTTAGATTTCACGGACCTTTTTTTAATACAAAAGTTCAAGTTGGATAGAGTCAAAGATATGTTAGTATATGAAGCCAAATAGTGCCGTGACTCCTAAAACAGACTAGTTGAAGGCATTAGAACAGTACTAAGTGATAAAGTTTTCAGAACTAGCCAATGCCACTGCCTTGAGAGTCTGGGCAGTCTTCATTACTTTCTCTCAAGTGTTTGAGTTTGAGACAGGATCCAAATCAGACCTTGAATTCTAATCAATACCAAATCATAGGAGCAACATCACAGATTGATGCTGTATGTATGAAGGGTAATCACCCATCCTGCATTTGTGATGTATATGGTGGATATTTGTTTCCCTACTGCAATAACAAATTTTCAAAAAAATTAAGACAATGATTTCATTTCCTTGTTGCAGCCTCTGTCGCAACAATTTCTGTGTATTCCCCTACTTCCCCTAAACGAAGTAATAGAATCTACATGGATTTCCCACAGGAACTGTTCCTGGTCATCATGATGCTTTTAACTGACCAAAAGGAAGAACTATTGTGGCTATTAAGATAGTGTGGGAAATTCAGTAGTTATCATTTTTGTGAGGGTGGGGATTGGAAAATGTAGAAATACCCTGTGGTATTTCATCAATGTTTTATATAGTAACATATTTCACAAGAAAGTTTTATTTACTTAGGCAATTAAGAAGCAAACCATCCTGTTCTGTATTTGGTATTCTGTCCTGGAACCAAATGCCCATGGCAAGTTATGGTCTGTTTTAAAATACAAAATGTAAATTGGAAGAGAGTGCAGCACACACCTGCTCATCTCCAATCAGATAGGCAAGCAGTATGCAAACTGCAAACAGCTGTAGTGAAGAAAAAACCAAATCAGGATATTCTCTACTTCCACAGAGAGAAGGAACTAAAGCAAGTAGAGGAAAGGCACAAAAGCCCTTGTATTCCATCCTTTTCCACATAAAATACACCCTCCTTAGTACAGCGATGACAAAAATAAGGACAGTAAAACTGAGTCTAGGTGTCTGACAGTGATGGGGACACAGAGAGGGTTCATCAGTTTTAGGAACCTGCTCCATTTGCTGGTGCTTATGACAAGGTCTTTTTTTCAAAGTTCAGATAGTGAGAAGGGTTGGTACTGTTTGATAATTGCAATTACAGAAAAACTTGAGTTTCTTGATGGCTTATTTCTTTGATTTGCAGACCTTGTGATTATTGCATTTTGGCAGTGGTCCAGTGTTTTCATGCAGCTTCAGAAGCAGTGAAATTAAAGCTCCAAATTATCTATTTGTTATTAATGGAAAGACTCTGCTTCTCCATAGCTTTCTTTGGAATGGTTATTCGCTTTCATCATGGTAAAAGCTGTGGTCTGGTGGCACCACTGGTGAATACTAAGCTCCAGTTGCTGTTTATTTAGCAAGTAAAGATAAATGTTTATGTTCATCGTTAATTCGAGATAATTATTGCTATTAGCTTGTTTCATGTGTTCTGCAGGCAGTTGTTACACTAACGGATACATGGCCATTCATACAAACAATTGCATGCCTACCTTATAAGATGAAAAGGGTTTGTCCTCCCATTCTAGTATTATCTGTAACCGTTTTACACAACTTAAAAAACTTTTTATGCAACCACTTTGCTTACTCATTTAATGGAATACAGACAGATACCAAATCTATTTTGCTTATTTTGGAGTTGTGTAATTGATTGTTTTACATAGCAAACTGTATAAGCTTTTTTGCAAGTTGGTCATTCTTAACATTTGCAGAGGAAACATCCATGCATATAGAATTTTTTTTAAATCACATTTATACTCCTGAAAATTTTGTCTTATAGAATTATTCCCAATAAATGCTTTGATGCAATTGAACTGTGTGGGAAAAATACTGACTGCTTTCCTGTTCTTTTCTCCAAGCAGTTGAAAGATTTTGCAATGATAATTTTGCTTACAGTCTTCTTTGTTACATCCAGTAAAACACAAGAGTCTGGGAGGGATCAGTGCACCAGGTTACACCAGGTGTGAAAATGAAACGCATTGCATTTCTTCAGGCATTCTGTATTTTACATTGATAATTAATCTGTACACATGTTAGTAAAGACAATGAAATTACTTTGGCAATGTTCGGTGAGAGCCAAAACACCACCTCCGAATATTTCTTGTAATGATACAATGATTTATTTTCGAAGATCAGCCTGGGAGTCTTGTTCACCTGTGTGTTCATGAGACAGCAGTGTAACCCTTAGCACCCTTGTCTTTGCTTTGCTTGCAGAACAGCACCCGCTTGGTCCTTGGTATGCACCCATCCCAACTCCTGTGCTTTTCCACAGTCACCCTCTCCTGTGGATTGAGGCCGTGCGTCTGCCACCACAGGCTAAATTCAATATTTTTCATCATGGCTTCTTCACAGCCTCTTTCTTGCTCCTTCATCCAAAATTTATGAAGCTCTTTTCAAAGCTAAGTTCACGTACATAGGCTTGTGTAATGTACTTAGGCTGCTGCAGATGTGAGGTTAACTTTTAATTTATTTCAAACATGTTACAACTAACACGTACTTGTCTCAAGCTGCAGGAGCTGTTAACACTTTATGCCTTGCAAAACTCTCTGGGTTGCTTCTGAAATCACAGCAGAAATACAAGCATGCCTTACTCTATTCCCTCTCTGTCCTATTCCTCCTGAGCTAGGACAGAAGGTCTTGTCTTGATACTTATGCTGAAGACTAACAACTAATTTGTAGCTCTGGCTGAAAACACTGGTGTTTTAAATCATACTTTGGGCATTGCTTCAGTCAAGTTTTTAGAGTTGAGTAAATTAAGGATGTGTTTGTTTATTGTTTATGAAGGGAGGCGATAGAGGAGAAATAATATTTAAAAAATAACATAAATACTAGGACTTGACTCTCTAATGGTCTTTCCTCTCCTTCTCCCTTGAACTCTGATACAGATGGATCAAATGAGCAAGGTTATAATTACAGTGTCTTTCTTTAGTAGCATGAATCCTGAGGAACTCAAAATCCTCAGAAAACCCAATTGAGTTAAAGAACATAATCAGTGTGCAAACAGGGTCACATTAAAAACCCCCACAAAATCCAAACCTGACATAGTTTATGCATTTGGTTTTTGACTCTAAATTAATGTATTATGATTTCATTTATATTTAAAATAAAATACCTAAATGCATAGCAATTCCTGCAGGATGAAAAAGGCAAATAAAGTTTGTTAAAGCAGGTCAAGATGAACTTTGCAATATTCATTCATATTTCAGCAGTAAGCTCTCATTACGGGGTGTAAACTAATCTAGATCTCTCCATCTGGCAGTTGTGAGCAGAAGGAGACAAGTAGTCAGGAACATGATCAATCAGCTGCAGCCCAGTTAAGTACTTCACTGTAATTAAACTTGAACAGCATTAAAAATTACAAGCAATAATTGAAGAGAGGTGATTTCTGGTGTAGTACCTTTAGCTTGTTTGGTGAGTATGTACTTTTATGAATATATAAATACTGCTTTTGGGCTTAATGCCCACATAGGAGTTGATACGCTGAGTAGGTCATCAGATCACTCCGTGGTGTAAATCTGCCCTGTTGCTGTGATTTCAGTGGTGATACATTAGTGCAGGGTGGCTCGGGACCTTGCCAAGTCCATAAATATGAATGCCATTCTGTATGTTACACCAGCTGTGTAAATCCAAACTGTTAACATCATTACTGCGTATTTATCACTGCCAGACTAAGAAAGCTGTGAAGAAACAGTTATGGTTGAAAGCAGTTAATTAATTAGCTCAAAGGCAAGATTGTGGCTTAGCTTAATGCAGCTATGCAGGCAGGCACAGGCTGCAATGCACCTTTTTCCCTCTGTCCTGGCTGTCCTTGGGTGTCCCCATGTTTACTCCACCGTGGCTATGCAGCATGTGCAAAAATTCTTATAGCTCTGGCATATTAAAAAGACATGAGGCTACCTCTTTTAAAATTAATTATTGCCTAAAATATGTAAGGGGTGTATTTATGTGGAGATGGTTCCTCAGGCACCAAAATGTTTTCTTCAGACCAGTCATCAAAAAGAATTTTTCTTACGTTTGTGGGCTGGAGGCAAGGGGCAAGCCCTGCAAAACAAGGTTTTGTGAGGAGTTATTGGGCTATATTCCATGTCTAGAAATTACCTTAGAGATGGATCAGGAGGACAAATTATGTAGCATCTACTTAGGTAAGGAAAGCTGAAGAGGCTTCATTTTTTCCTTCTCAGACGTGGTGTGGAGCTGAAGTGTCTCTGCAGCAGCTGAGGAAAGCCATGCTTGTGACTGGAAGCTATCCCTGTAGCTATCTAATTTTACTTTCATGTGTAATTATTCGGTAAAATGTCAGAAACCTGGGTTTGGGTTGCTGTATTTCACTGGAATAGTTTTAGACATCTGGGCTAAAGGGCGTCCATAAATGACTGCAGTGTTTTATGTATGTATCTCTTGTGTGGAATGAGTCTTTGAGCCTTACATGGAGGTTATGATTTCAGGCATCACAAATGGTCACTTTGATATTATCTTCTGTCTGGAAATCCATGTTTCAGCACTAAGCTATCACATTTTGTATTAAAAAAACCCAAACATTTTGCCACCAGAGTTAGGTTCAAAATGGCACCATCGAATGAGTGCTAAGGTTGTGTCTTTGCCTGTCATACCAGATGTAACACTTGTCAAATAACACAGATGACCCTTAAGTATCTTCCATGTATCTCAGGTCTAGAGGGCAGGTTAAAGTACTGAATATCTCTTCAGAAAATATATTTTCTACTTATTGTTTTTTACTGAACCAATCAACCTACTATCAGAACAACTTACAGACAGAACAAAAGCAAACCCCAGGAAAAGACACTACTTCTGTTCTTTTTGTTAAAAATAAATCCAAGACACATGCTTTTGTCTTGACAGGTTTATTTCAAGAGTAATACCATGCTGTCATTGTGCTTGCTATCCATTAAAAAAAAAAAAGTCAGACAAAAGAGAAATGTTAATTAGAAAGTTCTATTTATATGTATCATGTTTAACTTGTAGGGTTGCTAAATATTTTCACATTAAAACAGACCCTGATCTTGCAGTATTATGGTGTCTGAATCACAAAATGTACAACAATCTGTTTACAAAGCACCTTAATCACAGGCAAGCAGAGATCATATTGCTTTAGTATTTTTATGAGGAAAGCAATTTAGATTTTATTATTATTATTATTATTATTATTTCTTATGGTAAATATAAGCTTTTCAGTATAACAAGTATATTTCCCTCTTTGGTCATAAGTAAATATTGTTCTTTTACAATATGTGTATCCACTTGTGGGGTCACAGAGGAGAAGAGAGAATGCAAAGCTACAAAGCAGCAATCCGAGCATTTGGCAGAAAACTATCAATGCAGAGAATAATAATATCTAGCCCTAGGTATTCGTAAATTATACACAAGTAATTTACATATAATTTACGATTCTTAGTCTCACTTTATTACAAAATTTGCAGTTGTGGTTGCAGAAATGCTTTGGCTGTGTTGGTGGGAGAAGGATATACGTGTGTGTCTCCATCTGAACTTCCTTGCCATGCAGTTTCTTCCCCCTCCTCATCACAGTATAAGATGAATGCGTTTGCCCCACCAGTGTTTTTCCTGTACGGGCACATGAGAGGCCTCTCCTTGGCACCCTTTTATTTACATAACTTCACAGTGTGCTTTCCCTGCTGGGACATTCCTCTTTGGATCAGTCAGTGCTGCTCCTTCCTTAGGAGACCACATTTGAATTGCATGTGTCATGTTATCCATATGACAATTTTTTTCCCCCTCTTCATTCCAAATGGTCATGGAAGAGAAAAGATGAGAGCTGCACTGTAATACAGGTGTTTTTCAGAGGAGGCTTGCATGCACAATCCCAGGTCCCAAGGCCCAGAGTGGTGGGTGGCAGTGGGCAGGGGAGGAGTTTGAGGGAGCTGCCTGCTGCACCTCTTCCTCTTCTGCCAGGTTTGGGAGTGTTCAGGCCTTGCTACTCAGCTTCAAGTAATCCTGACTCTTGGGTTTTGATATTTTTCCCTTTAGAACTGAAATATTTTTAATCTTTACTGTGGTTGAGGAAGGGATGGAAATATTTATAGAGACTAGCACTGGCAGTGTGAAGCCTTGAGGCAGTTTGGATTCGTTTGGCAGACTTATTTTTGTCTTTCTCAACGCCTTTTTTATTTTCGTAGACAGGTTTCTGTTTGGGTCACTGTCCTTTTCACTTGCATTTTCTTCCATAGGCTATTTGGGTTCCTCTTTCTCACTAGCATGTATGAGAAGAGCAACAAGTTCAACAGGGTGGCACTCAGGTATGCCTGGAAGGTATGTGCTGTCGACTGCTGTGCTTGGCACTGGTTTGCTTCAGGAAGTGTCACCAACACCTGGATACACAATCTGCTCCCTGATGTTTCTCTGAGGAGAAGCCCTGGGGTTGGTCTCTGCTGACACGTCAGGGGTGTCAGGCCTTGATGGAAAGAGTTGGACAAGGGTAGTTTGCTGAGGGCAGTGACTGGTCTGCGTGCTGTTCCTGAGACACAAACGAGGTCTTAAAGCTCTTCAGATTGTCCAGGCAGCACTGTGGCAAGGGGTTGGAAGTTTCCATGTTGCATGGAGAGGTCTGCAAGTGTGAAGTGTGTTTCCTGCTGTCCTTGCCTGTAATCCAGCATCTTAAATCCTTTTCTTCACAGATCAGGAAGGCCCGTGCAGCCATAACAGGAGGAGAGCATTTGCCACATGGTACAAACACTGTGTGGTGATGCCAGGTGCATTGTCATCCCCACTGGCTGACATTTAGCATTAGTGATTTAGACCCTGACATAGGGTGGCAGAGAGAGACAAGTTAGATACTCAAACATGCAAACCTAGTCTGATCTAAGTTGAAGGTTATTGTTTGGTAAATAAACTGAGATCAAATCCAAGTGATTTGCCTTGAACTGACGCCTCTGTAGATGTTTTTATAAGCAAAGAAATAAAAATTAAAATGAATGTATGGCCCATAGATTTGATGTAATTATTATCTAGTAAACACTTTGCAAATGGGAGGTTTGGTATATGTAGCAAAGGTGCATATTGAAGATTTAAGTCTATAGATAAGGACTAAAACATCTGTTAGTGTTGCCATTGCTGTTCCTGAGCTCCAGCTTAACATTCTAACAAACCTTCCCACTACAAAATTGTGTTCTAAGAGGACAGTTGTCCTCTGTGGTGTTCACTTCTTTCAATTGACACCACGCTCCTTGGTCAAGCCATGTCAGAGAGAACTTTGTGTGAATAGCTGTCTAACTGCTTTTCATGTTAGGATTATTTCTTTGCAAGCTTGAAAACCCGTCAGGGTTGTGTTAAGACACATTCCACTGGAGGCGTGTCATGACTGTTCCTAGCCCGGGGTTGATTCCTCTGCAGGGGTTTGCCAGGACTGTGATAGGGATTTCATTGTGTGCACTTAAGAACCAGTAATGCCATAAATCCAGGAACGGTCTGTTGGAGGACCATGTCCGGGATCAGAGTTGCCCTAACTGCCTTTTCATTGTAAGTTTTTTCTCAGATTAAAAAATTCCTTTATATTTATTGTTTAGTAGCCTGCTGGAGAATTGGCTTTATTGAAAATCTGGACTAAATATTCATGTTAGATGTTCCTGGCATGATAATCAAAACTTCAGGCATCAGGACAAGCTGTGTCTTTGTAGAACTTCCTGCCATACACCAGGGGAATTTTTAGGCTACTCCATTTACCATTATACCATTTTCCCACATTCCAGAGGATTCCAGAGGTGAAGACTTTGACTTAATCACCTTTCATTTTTCCATATGAAAGGTCTAGCTTTCTGTCGTGTATTGCTCATAAAAATCTTTTAAAATCTTACAACTATTTTACTCAAAATCTTACAAAAATCATGTCTCATGGTCATATTGACTCATTATTTGTATTCTGGGATGCATTTTGCTGGCATTGACTCCTATAAGAATCAAACTAAAGAGGTTAAGAACTGTTGCTGATAGAGCTAATTGAGTTAATAAGTTACACTGAGAAACAGATGCCTTTAGATTTTAGGGGTCTACGAACAAACCTTTGAATGTTTTTTTGTGTTTGAGAGGGCCATTGAAGTGACATTTGCTGCTGCCTTGCATGACAGCTGAAGACAAAGATGAGAATTCACCTGCTGAGCACTTAGGAGCAGCCAGGTGCTTGGGGCAGGGACATCCTGGCCATCCCAAGGACGTTGCCAGTGAGGTGACACAGGAATTATGGTTATTGTGCCATGAAATCCTGAATGGATTTTATACTTGAACTACTTACCACGAAAGAGCTCAGTATGATCAGTGCTCACCTTCACACCAGTGGTTGCCCTCACCAAATTTAGGTGAATAAAATACAGGTAGTTTATCTTGACTATGTTTTTACAGTGACCTACAGTGAAGTTTCCCTAACTGAACAAGTATGGTAGCTTTTTATCAATCTCTATGTCAGGAATATATTATTAATACATAATATATTATATATATTAACATGTATATATATGTTAATATATTGTTAATAGTATACACTCTGGGAAATTTTGAACACAGAGCTCTACTGCCTTAGGTTGCAGTAATAAGATGTTAACCATATCTGTGTTGTTCAAACTATACACACCATAAACTAGAGGGAGACATAGCTGCATTGTTTTAGACTCTTTTCTGTTGCAAGAGAAAGATCTGAAATGAAAACTGTTCTGACAGCCTGGAAGCTCATGCTGTTGTTATTAATGGGCTCTTTGGTGATAGAAGCAGAATTTAGTGTGCCAGATGCACCACAGCCATAGAGGGAGGATACAGGTCTGGGCTGTAAAGGGGACAGAAAGGTGCATTGGAATTTACTAACAAAGTGAAAAACCCACAGCGTAAGAGCTAAACTGCTTGGGTCTGGTTAGCATAATTTTAGTTATGTTTTTGGTTTCTATGTTAAAAACTGCCTCTACTTCTTTATGTGTTCAGTTCCTCAAAATACATCCATCTAACCAGTTTATATTCTTATTTATGCTTTTGCCTTCCAGCTCTGCTTACCCTGTGTTTACTTCTCCTGCCAAGATCTTTAGACTGTGTGAATTAAAAATGGCCTCAGAGTAGCCTGAAATTAAACAGGTCCTTTCCTCTGAAGCACTCGGGATAGGTGAAGCTGGTACTTGTGTGATGGGACTTTGTTGATTCAGGAGTTCCTCTGAGGATGAAGCTAAAACAAAAAATAAGATATAAAACCCACCAAACCCAACAATCCAAACCCTTCATCTTAAAAATGTGCAAACTTCAGTGAATGAGTAAGAAGTTTAGTTTTCAGAGTCAATAATCTAGTAACAATATTAGAAGAGACTTGCTGTTGTAGCAAAAATAAGGTGGTGTCCTTGCATTGTGTATGTTTAAATGCAAGTGTTTACTTTTAACTGTCATTTTCCCATTCTATAAAGGGGAATGCCAGTGCTTTGTACTCTCTATAAGCCATGTAAAGAGAACAAAAAAGTCTAGTCATCAGAACAAGTAAAGGCAGTTTCTCTTTGCAGTGTTTACTGCAGCTTTCTTTTTTCTTTTTCTTTCCTCCCCTTGCTCTTTGAGTCCCAATGGGGACAGCACAGCATTTGCTGTCTGTAGTCTCGGCCAAGGACAAAAGGGGTGAATACTATAGTGCTGTGGCTTGTGTGCCCACCTCTTCAGCTTGTAACCAGTGCTCTCTCCTCAGTGCTCTCTTCTGAGCCCACTACTGAGTAGTTTCCTCTGGTGTAGCCTAGTTATCAGCACAAATAAGGGCTGCTTATTCCAACCTAGGTGCAGACTTACATCTTGCTGCTAGCTGACCCACCTTTTCATTCTTTTCTTATTTTATTTTTTTAATTTTTTTTTTAATTTATTACTATCAAAGCATAAGCAGCTGTTACATTCAGCCTTGTGTCGGGTGAAGGCAAACCTTCAGCCTGCTGCTGTGTCTCATTACAGCAGCCTCAGCACTGTCACACAGCAGCGACTGACGCATCGCTCCTATCACGTAGGAGCATCTATCCCACAGAACTTAGTTGGACAAGTGACCACAATTAAACACCTGGATAGAATCACTTCTTTACTTTTGCAAAGATGGTGAAGATCGGAATGTAACTGAGCACCCAAAGTTTGGTACATAATGTGTTTGCAGTCCAGCAAATGTTATTTCCTTCATTTTATAATTTGGAAATGGAGGCATAGATGGAAATATGGTGCACCTATACTAGCCTTAGTCTCCTACACAACCACAGTCACAAAATGAGGCTTCCTCATTCATTATATTTTGTAGCCCATGTCAAAGACAACCAGATTATGCTGCTAGTTTGTGTCAGTTCTCTGAGCCATTCTCTCTTGGCTTTGCTTCTCTCTAGAATATTTTCTTTCAGGCAGTGGAAAAGGGAGATGGAGCTGCAGCAGGACAAGGAAGTGGGAATAGGAGTTACTGATCTGACAAGGCAGGAGGCTAGAAGGAAGGAGGTAATATGTCTTCTCGATGAAGATCAGCAGATATTTGGGGTTTGAAGCAGACAGTCTCCAGTGGTTGACAAAAAGAGGTGATAGCAGAGAAGGCTGGTGTTTCTGGAAGGGAGTGATGGCAATTGTCAGCATAGACATGACCTAAGTGATTCGCCTGGAGTAGTGCAACAGCTTCATGGCAAAGAGGATTGAAGCTATTTCCCAAGCGTGCAGTGGCATGCTGGCACAACCATTTGTGTGCATTTGTGCAGCATATCTAAACTTTGTGTTTATGCTGTGGAAAATCACATTTAACTTGATTAAATGAGTGTGTATCCTTTAATTTTAGAACCCAGTGGGTCAGGTAGATGTCTTCAGGCTGGAGTTGAAGCATATTTTCAGGGGGATCTTTAGCGCAGGAAAAACTCATTTTGTGCTAATAATGATTTCAGCCACATGAGTGAAGGAACATTCCTTTATTAGGGAGGAAAGTCACCTTTCTCTTTCAAATGGGCTCAACTGATCTGTGGCACAGTGGGCCATACAAACTCATAGTCTATCCTGGGAACATTAGGACTCTTTCAAGGTAAGCCAGGCAGTTCTGCAGACACTGGCAGGAGCAGTGCTGACAAGGGTCAGGACTTTGGTTAATAATGGAATCTTGCACTCAGCCTTTTGTAGCCTTTAACTAAATGAGGACTTCCGTGGTACTCTAGGTGATGGAGGAGTTTTGGGGCTATGAAACAAAACATTGTAGATGAACATTGCTCAGTTCTTCATGGGACAGTTTTCTTATGTGTTCATTTGCATTTAAAATTGGAGTTGAAAATAAGGCTTTTAGAAACTTTTAATTTCTATTTAATTATGAGAATTTAACTTCAGGGTCTCTATCTGATTTTAAAGAATAATTAAAATTAAGTATGGCTGGAGTGATTTTTCACAGTTTTTCTGCCTGTCCTTTAGGACTTAAAATAACAGTAAATTATTTGTGGCTGGGGGTGATTTATATGTAAATTCCATTAAGAAAGAAATTTTGTTATAGAGAAATTCAGATTATGAAAATGACATTGCTGCCTTGAACGTCAGTAGCTAATAAATGCATTGGTTGTTACCATTACTTCTCCTAATGTCCTCAATTAAAATGATTTAAAATAGTACAATAGATAAGCAAGATCAATTAATTTTATAAGATGATCAAAGGAATGTAGTTCTGCATTGTAAACGCTCTAAATGTGATAATGGCTTTATCAGGCGGGAAAATAATTTGAAGTAGCTTAAACCTTATTCATTTTAGCTCAAGGGGCTTTTATTTGTAGCTAATCAAATGGTCTTTTGTATTTGCTAAGGTAGAATTTTCAGATTCTGTGCATTAATTTTACAGAGTAAATTCAGACATTTTTGAAAGTAGCCAAAAAAATTCTCAGAGGGCTGCGGTTA
The DNA here is from genome assembly GCA_013400975.1 of Atrichornis clamosus. NCBI lineage: Eukaryota > Metazoa > Chordata > Aves > Passeriformes > Menuridae > Atrichornis > Atrichornis clamosus. Next base: position 299,984 of record WBMZ01009803.1, on the reverse strand, counting down.
CAGGATCCTGTATTATCAAAGAGAGCTTGATTACATTGATGTTCTGAACAGGAGTAAGTTGTTTGCAGTTGCAATTTTTGAGAACATTATTTTTAGATTGCTTTGCTGCAATGGCACTTATTTTACCAAGCTCTGTGAAGGATCAGTTGGGACACTCTGTCCAGGTTTCACTTCCCTGTGACTGGCATTTTACATAATTGGTTAATTATATGGATTTTTGGGGGTATTTCATGTTAAGTCTGTAGATTTGGAAATTAAGTATCTGAATGGTACCATGAAAATATATTTGTTGATGACACATTTAAGCATGGCTTTGAAACCATGGATGAGGGAAGCGTCATGTTGGTCAACCTAAGCGGGAGAGAGGTTCACAATCCTGGGAGATTTCCTCCTTTTCTTAATGACCATCTGTTTGCCATTAGTCAAATCACTTCATCCTCACTGTGCCTCATCTTACATACTTAAAAATGTTTTTGACTTAAAGAAAGTGCATGAGAGGTATACAAAAAAAATTAACTAGATAATCTAAAGCACCAGGAAACTCTTGAAGAAGACAATATGCAGTGTTAATCTTCCTGTGTTTTGGTACTGTGTAGTTTTGCCTTACAGACATTTGTTGAGAAGCCTCCAATGCAAATATTTTGGCTGCTCTGTCACCAAATAATCCTTTATATCGTGTCACCTCTCTAGATTTCATCAAGGCTGGTCAAGCACTGAAACAGGCTGCCCAGGGAAGTGGGTGAGTTACCAATCCCTGGAAGTAATGAAAAGACATGTAGATGTGGCACTCAAGGACATGGTTTAGTGGTGGAACTGGCAGTGCTGGGTTAGTGGTTAGACTTGACAATATAAAAGGTCTTTTCTAACCTGAACAAATGAATTATCTTTCTAGTATCTAATTTCCTGAAGACTCTAGAGGGGAGCAAATCAGGTCTATATTGTGAAAGTGGTACTTTGTCTTCATGGGGTATTGATAGGGAAAACATCTGAGGAGAGAGGGAGGCAGCCTATTCTGCTCAGTCTGTTAGAGGATGAGGTTTTTTTTTTTAACAATTTGCAGTTCAGAACCCTGTTGAATGCATGGGCTGTGCTTGGATAAGTGTCACATTTTTCTGTTGTCTAAATGGGTTTCATGCATGTTTGGCATCTACATTCTGTCATCTCTAGATTAGTCTGTGATAAAGCAGTCTGAAAATATCTACATGATTTATTAAAAAAACCCCAAAACCAACCCAACACCAAAGCCAAACCTAACAATAAGGGAAAAAAAGTCTTGTAAAACTATCCAGTGTTCTCTCTGCAGAAAGAGAAATAGGAAATGCTGGTGGGGAGAACAGATCAGATGGAGTAAAACAGAACAGAAGGAAATGTGGGGTAGAGAATGAGGGACCGTGTTGTAGGGCAATGAGGCTGTATAGAAAGTATATCTTCAGTACATGGTGATAGGAAAGAGAGAGGAGATTGGCAGAGCTGGCGTGAAATGAGGAAAGGGAAAGAAGGGAAGCACAGGCTGCGTTAATCTGCACATAAACCCCCGGCAGGAGGGACATTAAGAGAAGATATGTTGACGTAGCTGCAAGGAAGAGAAGTAATCACTGGTGTTATATATGCATTGTACCATGAAAACAAAAAATGTGCAATTAAAAAAAAATAATACTAAGATTAAATCTTAGATCCACTTCTAAATTGCAACAGATATGAAAGTGCTTTATCTATAGAAGCTGGATAATTATATTAAAAGAAAGTAGAAATTTCTACAAAAGAGAGAATAGCCTTTCCTAAAGTCAAGGACAGACACAAAAATAAAATCTATCTCAGAATTTCAAGATGAGAAGACAGAAAGAAATTCTGAAAGACACTGCATGATGTAATTCCCTCCTCTATTTTTAAAGTTCCACTTGAACCTTATATTAGTTTCTTATGACCACCCCTCCTTCTCTGGCAGCTGTTCCAGGATCTCACTGCTTTGCCTGTTAATGACCTTTTTCTAATTTCCAATTTCCTGGCATCTCTAATTGCTGATTTGTACTTGGTTCTTTCAATTAAGTGATTCTTTTTCCTCCCTAGAGCCTCATTTCTTTCACACCTCTCTCCCCACTGGTATCTACAGATGTTATCCACTCTGCTTTGTTTTGGTAGGCTAAAAAAGGAGAACCTGGTTCTTCTCTGACTTTGGGCTTTTTTCTTGATCTTCCTCAGCTGTTCCAACTGGAGCTCATTTCTGCAGCATGTGAGTGACCAGATCAGCACTCAGTGTTGCTGATGAGGTTGCCATGCCCTGCATATTGAGATCTGTACTGTGCTGTCTCTATGAGTGGTACCTCTCTTTGTACAGTGTAGAATCATGTTTGGAATCTAAGGAGCTCTTGTGCTCCTTTGTCTTTCACTTTGATGTGGTTAGCAGGAAAGCTTATGCAAGCTATGATGTATATGCACATCATAAAAGCCTAATAAGCCTATGTTCTTAATTTTTTAATTATAACAATTAGATACAGCAGCTATAATTGCTTTCTAAAGTTATCAAACAAACGTAAAGTGTTATTGCTGCAATGTTTTTCTCTATAATATCATAGCTATTTTCTCAAAATTCATAGCTTGAAATATAATTTTGGGCAGTGGCTAAAGTGTCAGAAGGATATTCTGAGAATATGGCAAGTATGGAATTGATTTCCAATATGGGAAACCTCTTGTGCTCTTGCTCTCTGTTGAAGTGAGGTGTAATTTAGAATATGGTGTCATGTGCTGATGTTGCCTTGGGCCTTGGTTAGGTAGGCAACCATCTGCAGTTATACTGGCACTTTGTTCTTCATTTCTTCTGCGTGATGTCTTGCAGTACTGCAGCTGAAACCTCAGCTGTAATGGGCAAAGTGCTGGAAGCATTTCCTGTGCCTCTACATGCAGTGCTCCAGTTAAAACAGTCTCCATTTTTCTTTGTTGTTTCTTTTTCTAGTGTTGCTTCTTAACAAGTAAATAATGGGTTTTGTTTGTGTATGTATTTCTTGTCTGTAATTTTTCAGTTGTCTTCAAGTTTACATGCATGTCATTTGTTTCTGCTGTTCTTGAAATAATTGAGCAAAACTAATCTTTTGTCACCTGTGTACCAACCTTCTATTATTTTAATCTGAACAGTTTCCCTAAGGTGTGTGTTGCAAGGCATTTTCAGAAGTGACTGACAAAAGCTATGCTAAAGCCAGAGTATCTGCATCGTTTTCTCCCCTGCATTTAAGAAGCTAAATATCAGTCAAATGAGGATTTGTAGTGGCCTTACTGGTTCAAAACAAAGTCATAAATAAATTAGTGCTTTGTCTCCTAACAGTGGCCATAAGCAGTCGATAAGTCAGAGCAGGGTGTACATAACTTCCATTCCCCACTAATCTCTAAGGCCTCTCAGCTCAGGGAAGTCCCTGGCCAGACTCATGACCTTTACACGTGAAAAGTCTTGAGGAACAGGCTAGTTAGGATTTTGCATTTCCAGTTTGTTGAAAGAGAAAATTCTTGTTTTTCCAGTTGCTTCCCAAGATGTTGCAGTAACCATCTGCCACTGAAGGGTCGCACACACAAGTACTTACACGGGGAAAAGATGTATCTGTGTTTTTAAGCAGACACACAATTATATAAGGCAGATAAACTGATTCAAGAAAAATACTTGTAAATATCACACTGTCATAATCTTTGCAAACTGCCTGACAAATTATCTTCGTAATCGGGCCCAGCCAGTATTAAAATTTAGATCAAGAGGAGGAGGTATTGCATTGAATTTGTTGTTTGCTTCGTGTGCTTGCATTCAGATTAAGCCCTTTAATACAATAGCCAAATGAAATTAGCTTGGGTCAGTCACACAACTCCAGTGCGTGTTTGAACTGAAATACTGCACTTCATCTGCAGTGTAATTCCATTTGTGCTATTACATAATTAAATTGAGACTTGAATTGTGCGTTTTAAAAGATTATGTGACCATATGCAGCTTGAACAAGGGCCAACTTTTGAAATAGTACTCTTTTCGTGACACCTTTCTATTACATTTGTTGAGGGTTGATTTGTTTGTTGAAGGGTTTTTCAGGATGTTGTAGATTTTTGGTGTTTTGTTCTTTGGGGTTTTTTGGTGAGTTTTTTCTTTGTTTTGAGGGGTGTGTTTCTTGTTTTTTGGTTTTTTTTGTAATCAGAACCGAATGTTGCCAACAGATAATGAATTGATATGATCTAAGCCTGGAGTACTTCTTTATAGAATTCAAAATCAGCCTTCAGAAGGGAAAAGTGAAAAAAAAAACCAAACAAAAAAACCAACCCTGTGAAGCCCCAAATGTGTAAAGCATGAAATAATGACACTCCCACTCATATGGGAATGTAAACTAAAACTGCAGAACGTGCTTTTATCAAATCATACTCTTAATTAGGTTTTAGGAGAATGCTTTATAGTCAAGGTTTTGTTGAATAATTTAATTATGAAACAGTACACCTGATTTTCAAACTAAGCCAACTGATACTGCCTGAGATAATCAGCCTGAACAACTGACTTTTACATACTCCTGTGAAGACAAGCATTTTGGGGGGAAAAAACCAATCCCCCGCTCAAAATAATTTCTTTTTTTTTTTTTTTCTTTTTTTTTTTTTTCCCTATGAAGAACTTCACCTTTCAAACTTTCTGGAGTGGCCTGGCTTGGTAAATTGTGGCATTTGATGAGCGACAACTCAGAGCTGGATGGTGCAATTAGACTGTTGTCACAATAAGATGTAAGGGGAGAATTGTGCTTGATGGTGAAATTCCTTTAATTCAGTTAATTTTTGTTAATTCGCAGTCCTGGGTTAATGAGGTCTCAGAGCTACCTAATTTGAGCATAACCACTAGCCTGGATACTGCTTGTAACCCAAACCCTGAGCTCTACCCAAACAACTGACCCAGCTCCAAACACAGCTTCCACAGACCCTTATCAAAATCAGAATAGAAGTGGTGGTGTTTGTGAGGCTTTTGAGATGGACTCAGTGAGAGGAGAGAGAGCACATCACCCCCCTCATAATATGTTAATGGAAGTCAGTGTTGCTGAGCAAATAAGGTGTAATAAAGATTTCATTATTTTTTATTGTGGCTTTATTTTTGGGGGGGGCAGGGGAGAGGGCAGCCAGAGTATACTTTTAACCAGGTGTGTCTGTATTCCCAGGCATGTTCAAATGGAACTGGAGTTTGCAATGCTTTAATATAATCAAATATATGCCCAGAACCGTGGTGCACAATCAGGGTGGAACAGGTGATACCATCAGCTTCTCTGAGCAAGGGATCTTGCTTTGCACTTCCAGAACTGCCGTGTCCAACAATTACAGAGCGCACTGGCCACCTTAACAACTTGCAACTTGATGGATATCAAAGTGAAAGTTTTAAAGAAGGAATCTTCTGTTCTGCATTTTATTTCTGCTATGAATTTTTCCCTAAGTCTGCACAGGCCCATGCAGTAGCGTTTGACCAGATGCAGAGAAGGTGGGGAGACAGTACCTGGGGGATGAACCACCTTCCTTTGTCTAGATGCCTATTCTTGACCTGCAATCTCACAGTGAACTCAGACACACTTATAGAAGCGTCTTTTATTAATTTGTCATGTCCTACAGATGTATCCTGTAGACTTTTACCAGTATCATTTCACCTTCTAGGATGCTTTCTTGCCTTAAGCAGAAATGCATTACTAGGGAGGGGGTGGATGCCTAGTTTAAATATTTTAATGTTCCTGGGAATGGAAAGTAATTGGTTTGGCTTTCCTGTTTTTATTAATTTACAGCTCAAGGAGAAGATTGCTATTTTTTTGTTCAAAGTATTCACCCTCTCGGGGAATTGTTGGCCAACGTGTAAACCTCAGAAAAATAATGATATAGGGGATGGTTCCATGCAAATGGCAAAGTTCTCCTCCTAAAAGCTGCTGTGAATTCTTGTTTGCTGAAGGCCTGCTGGTGGACTTGTTTACTTTTAGAATGAAAAACAGCTTTAAGAAGCATTGAATGCATTGAGCATTTGTCTTTGCTCTTAGCATCTGGAGACTTCAGTGCTATTATTATTATTACTATTATTCTGTATTGTAGCTTGTACATTTTACAGTGGTGATGTTAATTGAAAAATATTTTTTCATTGATTTGCTAAAGTCTGCATTTAGAAGAAAGAGTTAAGAAATAATTTTTTTAAAATTCTATTTGAATGAATGTTAGAAATGCAGAAAGGCAGTTAAAAATCATTTCATGTTCTTGGTATATCAATCTAGGGATGGCAGTGGGGTGTGCCCACAAGTAGAAGACATTATTGCCAGGCTGGGGTCTTCTCCCAGTTTCCACTGAAATTTTAGCTTTTCTATTGATTCTCTTTTTCCTAAACAGACATCTCTAATAAGTCAAAATTCAGTATGACAATATTTGCTAAGGATCCTACCAGGATACTTGCTAAGGATATAAAAGTACTTGCTAAGGATACTACAAATCCATATGCATTTTTAGTTCACCTGTCTTTTCTCTCCTGAGTAGTATTGGTCAAAGAAAGTCTCCTAACTTAGGATGGTTTGGTTATTCCTAGAATGCCATCCTGTTCTGGTTCAGTTGTTGGTTTGTGTGTTGTTTCTGCTTAATCTGGAACAACATTTTAAAAAAAAGTCCAATTACAGTTTCATTAATCTTTTCAAGATTGCTCTTGAGTGCATAGGATTGTTTTAAGCATCTTATAAACTGATGCAGCTGAGTTGCATTTTAGGTTATTCCTAAAGTTTCACAGCTGTACTTTCAGCACTTTTTCAACATATTAAATATAGAAAACCATCACGTTTTTCCAAGCTTTAGATTTCAGAGGTTTATCTAGTCATTATTGGTCTTTAAATACAGTCATCATCATAAACGCCCCTCTGTTTCCGTTTGCTCTGCAGAGGTCAAAAGATGAGGTTGGTTTATGAGCTTATTCTGCCATGTGTCACTATCGGCAGCACAATAGAACGGCAGGATGGAGAGGCAGCTCTCACCTCTCCATTTATTACTCTTGTCAACTTGGAAAGGATTTTTTACCTTGTGAAAGGCCCATCAGCAATGAATCAGTGAAGTGAAGACGACAGTTGATTTGTGAATTCAGATTATATAAAGTGACTAGGCTTCAGTGGACTGTGTAGATAAAGCAACTGTCATGATAAGGTGGCATGTGCAATTCCACAAAACCAAATTTATTGCACATTTAAGGAAATCATCCTATTTTAAAATGCCATAAATTTGAAATTGAATATAAGTTATACCCTTGAATTTTGATTTATATTTTGAATATTTTTAATGTGATGCTAAGTAGCATAAATTCAATTTTGGGAGTTTATGCATTCCTTTTTTAAGGGTCATTTTGACTTTTCTTCTGAATATGTTATCAGATTCTTGATATTTTATTCCAAGCAGAAAAATTACTTTATTTGATATTTAAACTTAATAAACATCAGAAAAGATCAAACCAGGAAGGCTAGAATAAGACAGGCAAAGTTTATGGAGAAAAGAAAGAGGCTGCAATTTTTCTCCAATAGACACACACAAACACACTCATTAGTGGCAGATGCTCTGTTTGTGTCAATATGAATTTCCAGATCATTAGTGGTATAAATGTCTTTTAGGTGTTTAATAGACAAATGTGAATAATTTCATGGCCTCGCAGCACTCGTTCATTTGACCTTTTTTGTAGTGTTGAGCCTTAGCACTCGTAAGGCTTTGCTTACAATTGCAGATTCCTTCAGCACTCCCACTCGCTGGACTCAGCTGGGATTTGGGAGTGGCATCTCGTGCTCCAAATCATGGGATTTTCAGTGGAGTTGTGAAACTCCAGAGGTTTTTTAGAAGAGTGTTTCATTTGGGGGTGGAATGTCCACATGGACCCATAGAGTCTGATGCCACGTAAAGGGGAAAATGTCCCGGCACAAGACATGAGAAAATATTGCGAGTAACTGCCCTTTTCTTGGTGGATATACAAAGTACTGTGGAATATCCATTACCTGTTTTAAGAGCTGCCAAATGCTATAGGATTAGGCAAGGAATAAGCAGTCTTTTCAAAATATTTCATGACAGCTTTACATAAAAAAGAGTTTTATGTTTTGAACATAACACCTGCTGGACTGACTCAGATTTGGATGGTCCCTCTGACATTGGTCTGCACCAGATGCTTACAAAAAGGTGCAAAGAAATGAACAACTATGGAAAAAGTGTCAATTGAGGATTTTCTCCCTAAACCAATGCATCTAGCAATTGGCTTATGCCCTCAACTCTGAGTTTTAGTGTCACTTATAAATGTCTTTTTCCTTTCTGGTGTAAGTGTAGATATTCTTATTATTCACATAAATGTCTAAGCCTTTCTGAATCCTGCTAAGCTCTGGGTTTTAATAATATCTTGTGACAATGAGTTCCACATGTAAATTTGGTAGTATATAAAAATACATTTCAGTGTAGATTTGCTGCCTTTAATTTCACTGAGCACTTTTTTCAAAGGTTGGAGCCTTTAAAAACCCAAACTGTCAGAAGGCACACACAGCTACAATAATGACTTTAATATGTTTCATTATTTATTTTTCTTCTTGCTTTAAAGTCACGAAACAAGGAAGTTCACAGGGTCCACAGGCCATCATAAGACAGACTCCTATTCTCTTACAACACATCTGGGCCTATAATGTCACTTCAGAGAGACGCCTCCTCTCATATCCCAGTCCTGCAGAGTTTAGCAGAGAGTTTCTGCCTGAGCTCTGCCTGTTTTGTTGATTATTAAATTTAAGTTTCAGCCTGGACTTTAGAAAGCAGCGAACATCAAAGAATTGTTGGTTTGCATAAGCGTCCACATGTTTGGACACTTACCAAACATATGGGTTTTTCTGAATCGCTTTTGCCCATAAAATGACATGGACATCTTGAGCAATTAGATTTTTCCTCTGAAATTCTTAGTATCAGCAAGTCACAACCTTTAGGTAAATGTGAGCAAAGATTAGTTTAAGAGTGGGTGTTGTTTACTCAACAGCTTATTTGAAAGTGTTTTTTATTTAATTACTTTACTGCCTTCTTACAGGTTAACTACATTCATACTGGCAAGGATATGACTTGTCATATTTTACTTTTGTATCATTTGGATGCTGAACTTACGTGTGTGAATCTGAAAATTACTCCTTTGGAGAGAATTTCATAGGAGCTATTGTGGCCAGAAATCCCTCCTGGCATGCACCAAATCAACATTTCCTAAGTATGTTCTAGGCAGAGCTGAGCACTCTGATGTGGTACAGGCTTCTGACCTTCCAAACAAGGCACTGCTTCCACAGGTTTCCAGGCTCCAGATGGCAGTAAAACTTGTGGTAAAACTCTATCTCTGTAGTTTAATGGGAACATTTAAACCACCTTCTAATTTCTCCGTGGTACCTATGGAAGCATTTAGAAAAGACCACAGTGCCCCAAAACCTCTGTAGCTCGTGGCCCTTTTTCTTGTGCAGTAGCACCAGCCAGAAGAGATCTGGCACGTCTGCTGTGGGTGGCATTTTGATTGTGTTTGTGCCTGAGATGGATCTCCTGCCATTGTCCCCATGCTCCAACTGTACCTGCACATGCTGGAGAACTGCAGCACAGGAACAGAAGTATGGGTTAGAAAGAAGCTTCAAACACTAGAAAAACAACCCTAATAATCCACAGGACTATGAGTGCTGTTACTTACAGGCAAGGACACAACCTAACTGGAAAGAAGGAGTGTACAATGAGTTAGAGTCCCTCATACTAGATCAAGGAGTTTCAGGTTACCTGAAAAAACATATTCATACATCAGATTAGACTGAATTCTGTTGTATGGGTTGTTTACTACACTTGCTAGGCTGTAATGAGTACTGGAGAGATTACTTATTATTTGCATGGTTTTGAAAAGCAAAAAGTATAAGAATAACAGAGATCTTTGCACAACTGTTGTGAGAATTTGGAAATGTGCAAAGCAAGTCAGCTTTTTACACTGTTTTACACTGTTTTTAAACTAAATTGTATTTATTAAAATTGAGAAAGGAAAGACAGAGACTGGTCTGCTTTGTGAAGGACAGTCCATAAACTTGCCCTGATAGCTGAAAGCATGCAAAAGTACAAGTATCACAAAGAGCACAACATTCTTCCATGTGTGCTCCTCGTGTTTGCAGTACTTGGGTTCTCTCTCTCTCTCTGCAACACAAGAGGAACTGCACCACGCACTGTACAGGGGACCACGGAGCTGCTCTTTGGCCCCAGAGGTTTGCAGCAGGAGTGACACAGACAGCATGGGAAGGGAGGAAAATGAAACTCCACTAGTCAGGCTAAAAAGCTGGAAAGTAATTTTTCCCTTCCTGTTGGCATTTTGACAAATCACTTGTCAAAAATCTTTGTTTCTTCAAACAAAATAGTGTCTTTTTTTTTTTTTTTCCCCTTTAAATCTCATCTTGTGTTAGAACTGCTCTTCGGCTGAAGCACAGTCCTGTGCTGGAGAGGATAGATAGGGCAGCTGACTGGATGTTGCCACTAGAATGTAGGTAAATAAGAAAACACTTGCTTCTCTTTCTAGGGGCTGGCAGCTTTGAAAACTAGCTTTCATGTGAATATCAGAAACTTTATTGCCTTGACTTAGGTGACCTCATCTACTAGAATGAAGTCATTCATTGAGCCAAGAAAGACAAACCTTCGTTCCAGAGAATTAATCAAGTCCATCAAGTGCTCTGCTTACATCTTATCTCCAGCCAGTGAGAGAGCAAGCAGTTAAAAACTTGACAGCCACCAGATAGCCTCCTGTTCTTCATGTTATGCTAACATCAAAAAGGAGCAAAGAGGCTTCCAAAAGCTCAAACTTGCTACTGGGTAAGCACAGCTTGACATAATTTCTGACTTGGGGATTACATTGTTTCAAATCAAGGTATTTCTTAGAGAACAAAAACATGGCATTCCAGTGAACTTTAGCTTTTTTTGAAAAAAAACTATTAACTCTGCCAGATAGGAATGCTGAGCACATAATTGCTCACCCTGCCTTTTCATCCCAAGCTATCGCAGAACCCATAAACATTCCAATTAGGCAGCCAATTAAAATGAGAAAGAGCCCTCCTGAATTATACAGCAGTTGGAGGCTGTTCTGCCTTTCTAGTTGTCAGCCAGTGAAAGGTTTTTATTGCATTTGAACTGAAGGAGGTGAAAGAATTAAGTGAAACAGTGATGTTTGAAAGGCCCATGTGAAGGGGCAGCGCAGTGATAATAGTTCTCAGCACTAGTGACAGGGAGCCATTAGTAAGCTATGAAAAGCTTTGTTATGCTAAGAGGTGGACATTCTAAAAGGTAGAAGAAAGCAGTTACTTATAAATAAAAAAGCCCCTTAATTTTGCTATTTTATTACTCTTATGGCATGAACTGCATAATTTCAAAATCTGCTTATTTCACGTGACGTGGGCTTCTCTAAGGGGTTATTTCTCAGCTCAGCTAATGCTGGTATGGAATTTTTTGAGAGTAAATTGTTTTCTGCCAAACTGGCGTCCATTAAGATATCAAAGAGTGATGGTACGACACAGAGATCCAAAGCCACAGAAGGCAAAGGGAGAAGCTAAATATTTTGGATGCTGGATTGAAAACATGTCATTTTACAAAGGCTGATTATAACATAAGACTCTATTTTTCTTATTCTCCGTGAGGAGGCATGGAATCTTACTCGTTGTGTTCATGCACCATAAAAGTCATCCTTGCTGTGCTGGTTTATGCTCTTGATTGCACTGTTCTTGACCTTTGGGTGATGGCTAAAGCAGTTCCATACACCCTAAATTAACGTCAGGAATTTACCAGGAAACTTCTCTTTTCTGAGGCATAATCCGCTCCAAAACACAGAAAAAGATCTGGTTTTTCCTAATACCACTTGGCTGTGTTAATGTGCCTGCTTTCCTCCTTTATTCTTCACCTGTTAATGCTTTTGGCAAGGTTTCACACCATTACCAGAACCATCGTGGTTGTATAAGGAGGAACTGAGCAGAGAGGGGATGGGGTGTAGTGCACAGGTAGATCCTTCCTCTGCCTCAGATATGTCTGAACAGAACTGCACCAGACTGAATAATTTGTATTTTCTTTAGGGCAGGAACAACTTATTCTATATTCTTCTGTGCTTGAATGTTCTTATGTTGCTCAACCTGAAATAGTATCCCCTAAATGTGTTTATTTAGAGATAGGTGGTATCAATTGATACCACTCCTCCCCCTTGTCCCTTTATTTTTGTGTGGGGAATAGTTTCCATGTCCTGTGCTTAGTTTTTCAGCTCTCTGACCCCTTTTAGCACCTCTCTTATCCCTAATGCTTTCTGTGTCATTGCCTGTTCCTTCTTGCATGCCTGCTTGTCCCTTGCTTCCTTTCCCCCCATATTTTGTGTTTTCTATGACAGTGTTTACTCTTCAACCATTGTCTACATAAAGGGATCCCGTGCTGCAGCTCTTGTCTGAGCAGAGCTCAGCTGGGATTGCTGCCTCCTTCTCACTCACCCCTTTGGTTTTCCATTTGTCCCCACCCTGACGCAGTGGGAAGAGTCTGTTGGTTCACCTTTAGTTCTCAGCAATTGCACATGGTCATTTTCTAGTGCAGTGGCTCCTCCAGAGCCGTGGGATCACAGCCCTGGACAGGAAGGATACTGGCCATGTTCCTGGAGAGAGAGAAGTAGCAGCAATGACATGAGAGACAGAGGCTGGATAGGCACTAGAGCCGTGAAACCATGATATACATACATCCTGCACCTTCTCCATAGGCAGAATATTTATGATTAGAAATATGTTTCCTGTCAGATTGAGAAGTATGACTTTTTCTTCTAGAGGCAGTTTTGTATGTTGAAAGAGCATAAAAAGCAGGAGTCATTCTGTGCCTAACATGTCCTAAAGCTTATATGTAAGTGTTTTCCCCTTTGGATTTGTACATGCATCTCATCAAAACAGGGCATGAGGAAGCTGGATGATGTTTTATAGTCTCTGTGGTGCAGAAGGTCAGACTAGGTCTAACATTCCCTTATGGCATGTGCATCTGTGCAAGACATTTAGTTTTCATACTAGAACATGGCAGCGTTCATTTCCCAGTGTTTCCTTTTTGCCAAGTTACTGTGTGCACAACAGGATGTCTGGGAGGAGGGATAGGCTTTGCAAAACTGCACGTGCTGCTATCTGGGGAAGCAAGGTGGCTTTTACACTAAGAGGGAATAAAGGTGGGCTTATTTGGGTTGTTTCAGAAAGCCTACTCCTGAGCCATCTCATTCATTTCTAGAAATTAATTTCTAGTTTGACCCGTAACTCCTGGAAGGCAATAGAAAATCTTCCAGGGGCTTCAGTGAATCTGCTGAATGTGTAGTCACAGCTCTTTGTTGCTTTCTCCCTTTTCTGTGCTGCAGTGGAGGGTGCTCACAGGACTTCCATGGATTGATGGAAGGTTATCTGTGTGCAGGCACTGCCCAGTGTCCCTTGTGAAGTCAGTGGTGTAGCAGTGAGTGTCTCACGCTGCTCCTGATGAAGTGGGTGTGCACCAGTTCGGAGACAGAAACTGAACTCTTCTTAAAATAGAAGCTTTTGATTTAAGGAACATCTCGCCTTTGTGTAGGAACAGCACAAAATTATTGTTAGTTGGTAGAAGTTACTCAAAGACAAACTGACAAAATCACCTGTATTAAAAATGGAATGTTTCTCATGCAGGACCCAGATCAAATACTGTTTTCTAAACCAGTGTTACCAAGATGACCACCACTGGACATTCCACATCCCTGGAGACAAAAATTTCACAACCACCTGCAGAGAGAACCATGGTAAAAAGAGATGTGGTTAAAAAAGGTTGTGGCAGATGCTACCCAGATCTGGGAGACAGTGGCAGCTCGGAAATTTTATTGTTAGTTTTGGATTGTAAAATAAGTTTGATTCAAGAAAAATACTGAGTGCTTTTTCACCAGGCAGGAAACATAGTACAGAAATTAAATTGGTGACTGGTAGCTGTATCTGAAGCTGCAGACAAGAAAATCCAGCTTGAGACATCACTGCATAATAAATTGACTTACAGTGTTGACATGAACTTCTAACATGTTATTAAAACAGAGTATTCCTGGCAGCACTCAGCTACTTCTGCTAGAAATGGACAAGCAGGAGAGGAATTTTACCAGGCAAATGGGCTGAATTGGTAACCTGGAATGCAGTTGTGAATTAAGGGAAACAGGTGGAAAAAAAATTTTAAAAAAGGATGACCACACAATAATCATGCCAAAGACTGAGGTTGTTTAAGACTGAAGTTGACAACATCAAATCAGGACCATCATTTTCACTGACTTCTGTTTCAAAAACAAGGAGAAAGTGAGCACAGAAATTACCACTGCTGAGGAGCAGAGTCCCCTAATAGAAATTAAGAGGTAGGGACTGCAGCAGAAAAGTTGATTTCTCAGAACTTCCCACACAGAGAGAGCAGGATTTGAAAGGTGACTGTGTGTGATGACCATCTCTGGGCCTCTATAATGTGGCACTTGATAAACTAATTTTTTTTTAATTGTAAAAAAGGTTAGTGAGTATTTCTAGAAAAAAAGGAAAGGAAATATTTGAGGAACTGTGTTTTAATTATGAAGCTGTGGCCATGATGCATACATGTCACCTTTAAACATTTTTCTGATTTTTGGACAAAAGTGTTCAAATATATTTTAGTAGTTAACTGCATAAATTTGTCTTTTTTTCTGTAATTAATTCCTAGTGGCAGGAAACGTGAAAAATCGTGACGATTTTGACTATTTAGTCTTGCTTGCTTCTTAATCCTCTAAATTTACTGCAGAGATAATGGGCAGAAGGGATGACATCATGCATATACAGCTGCCTTTTTAAGTGCCAGGGCCAGAGGAACCACTTATAGTAATTAGGAAATCCTTAAACAAGTGTTTGTGAAGTATTGGCTAACCCTCACTGTTTGCTTTTTTCTGGCACCACACTAGAAAGGTTTGACCTTGAATAATTATCTACTCACTGACTTTCTATCTTTTCCAGTTACTGGAGTGCACAGGCTACTGGTTGATTGCTTATTGTGGTGTGATATTTTCTATATTTAAAAATATAAATAAAATAAAAATGCCAGACTCCCCCTTAGTCAAGTAAGGAGGTGACTGATGTACTGTACTGAGCAGGCCCTAAGGAATATTTCAGAAGGATCAAAGATAAATCAAGTAATATTTGATTAGCTTTCTATAATATTGTGTAAATCACCAGTGTTTTCACATGCTGCTCTTCAAAACTTCTTTCCATTAATTTTTACTCTTTCTATCTTGTCATTAATTAAAAATCTTCCTACAGTATATTTAGACATATTTTGACCTTAATTATCATCACCCACTTTTTAATGTTTTCAGTTCTAGACCCAGGAAAAATTGAACAGCTCAAAGACAATTGTAAGCCACTTTTGAACATTCTGTTCAACTGCCTAAAGAGAGGGTGGTCTAAAGCTAGAGGGCAAAGTGTGAAATATAGCATCTTTTGTCTGATTCAGTCAAGTTTCAAACTTGTCATTTACACATTTTAAATTCATCTCTTTATTCAGCCTGCGTAGCACTCAGACTGTGGACCACTGGCTGCAGAAACCCTTGTTCACTAGTGCAGTGAGCCCCTACGCCAATTGGTCAAAGTCATTCTTCTCAGAATTATTTTAAATCACATAAGAGGATACTTCTTTTTATCAGAAAGGTTATCATATTTTTATGTGTCATGCAAAAATACATTTGGACATAGGTATAGGGAAAAATTCAAATGAATGAAAAAAATCCAGGCAAAAAATATAAGCTTATGAGTATTCCTTTGCAGTGAATTGCATTTGTATTCTCTCATCACTGCATGCGAATTTTTAGGCTAAAATCTACAGTGATATCCTTGTAGAAAAGAGAACATGATTATTTTTCTAAGAAATTTAACTTTAAAATAAACCTTTGCTTTCTTTCTGACTTGTTTTTAATTGCCACTCTACCTCCCATACTACTGAATGAATTCATATGGTTGTCATTTTTCTTAAAAACCCCTTATCTTTTAGCCAAATTAAACTGTGTCACACGCAGTATGTTTAAAGGTCTTTCATCTACTGTATCATATCTAAGAAGCAGCACCACTGTCAAAAAAATCAACTAATTAAGAATGCAATGCTGAGACATCACCTTAGAGGCAGTGTCTTTTAGGAACAATGCTGCCAACAGAAGGGTCAAGGAAGATGACACCAGCTGCTGTCTGTGTGCTGGGGCTCTCACACAGCCCTGCACACCTCCCTTAGCTGTTCCACAGCCTGTGCAATGACTCCGTGGCCTCTGGAAACATTAGCAAGATTAAAACTCTACAGTTTCCCTTCCTAAACTGCAAGTTTCTGCTCCTGGAAATTTGCGAGACATTATGCTAGGTCTTGTATACACAATTATATATGACAGCCGTGTATTAGTGAGAAAATGAAGTGGCATGTATAGTGTGAGGTTCCTAAGGAGTATTGCAGTAAGTTCTGGAGTCACTGGTACGTTTCCTCGTCTAATCTCATTACTCAGTCCAGTGGAAGGTGAGCTTGAATCGTTCTGAATTATACTTTGTCAAATCTCAAGACTGACAAAGTGAATCTGGCTTACATATGAAAAATGGATAAACCCACACTTTATTCCTAATGGCAGTTCTTTCTCTAGCAATGATTGTAAGTTCCACTTACTTTGGCTTAGAACACTCGCAACGTAGCTGAAAACAATTTTTAACACAATAAACTGTTTAAAATAGAACCAGTTCGGTCTTGAAAAAACCCTTGCCTTACCAAAGAACAAGAAAAACCATGTTTGATGGAAGTTTAGTTAAAGGAAATGTCTGTAGCACGATCTGAAACTTGCTAACCTTGGGTAATAGCTTGCCAGAGAGGAGATACGATGTGGTGTGGAGACCTGCTGTTGGATGTGGGAGAGCAGCTGGGAAAAACTCTCCTGTGTCTGAGGTGATGGTGGAAGGCACAGAGGGAAAGTTTTCAAGTACAAATCCCTAAAGAAAGGTTTTCACATTCTTCATGTGGCCTTCTAGGTGAAATTAATTAAAATGTTGAGGTCTATGAGTTGCTAAATCTGTGGGTCCATTTGTGATTGTGCCTTAGTTTGAAAAATAAACCCTTCAGTAGAGGATATCTGTTTTTTCTACTATTTCTGTTTAATATATTAGCACACTTATTTTTATAGTTGTCTAATTCTGGATTTTACATTTTGCACAAGAACAACCTTAGCAAACAGTATCCAGCTTGGGATTTTATCAAGATTGTAATGCTCATGCATGAACCCCAAGCAAATCATTCCTCTGGCACATAGTAGCTTAATTACAAAATAAAGATTATTTCCATTAAAACTGAAGTCAATCTATTTCTGGGTTTAAAATTGCTATTTCATAATGTACATCACAATGCATAAGAGCTTGGGACAGGAAATGACTAACACTTTATCCAATTTAATTTATATCAGTGGAAGCTTAACCTTGATGCCTTGGCCGTGTTTCAAGCGGCGTTAACACCCTTCTTTATACAAAATTGCTGTGAGGCGTTCACCAACACGAAGTGGCCAGGGCTGTTGTTGCAGGACTCGTCCCCCGGAGTGCCTCTCCAGCACACACCCTCGGCTCCCGGGGCTCTGACTCACGGCTGCCGCGGGGCTGAGCCCTGAGTCACCCGCGCTGCTCGGGAGCCACCCGGGACCCCCCGCCAAACAGCTCCAGCCCTGCACGTCCTGTCCTGCGCATCTGCTGGCCCCAGCCGTAACTGAGAACGTCCTCCTTCCTCAGCCGCTTGCCCTGTCTCCTGCGGCTGAGGACCTTTAAGAGGTGCTGCGAATTGGTGCTTTGCGGTTTTAGCCCTGAGCGTCATCTTCCCCCAGCAGAGGTTCCTGTGAGGCAGCAGGAGAGCTCGTGGTGCCACTTCCAGCTGTCTGGAAGTAGAGAAAATCAAAATTGCTCTTTGGAGAGGTTTTTGATGCAGGCTTAGGAGTCTGACTCAACATTAAAAAGGCTTGACTGGTTGCCAGAATGCTAATAAAAGCAATTGGAAGAGCTCCTAAGTGGCTGCAAAGTGCAAATATTTTTAATTACTCATTGTAAAGATATAATGTACCAAAGGTAAGTGGCATAGAAATAGGATGTTGTGGCATAGAAACTCAGGCTCTTTAAAAAGGGGTGCTCTTGTGCCCAGAGCAAGTTCATCCTAGGAAGTGGCAGTAGCTTTCAGGCCTCTCTGAGTCCCTCACAGTTTAGATACTGAAAAGTTGTTCTCCAAATTGTTTTGATTTATTTGTTTTTCTGTCTTTTCTACATAGGTTCCTGAACAAATTGGGGTTTTTTTAGCTCAATCAATCATCTTAACAACTAGCAGGGATTCCTCGTGGCATCTCCCTGATGCATAAGAGGCACACAGGTGCTCAGATGGGTGCCAATATGATGGCAGAGGGTGCTCAGGACTGGAATGGTTTCCTTTGAGATGTGGGTTAAATACAGTGATAAAATTTCATATGGTCACTAGGCTCTGCCAGTCTAATTACATTGCTAGGCTGAGTTTATATCTGCTAATTTTAGGCTTGCTTTGGTCCTTCAGAGAAGGAAGGAGTATGTAGGAAGAGGACATCAAAATTAGTTTTAATAGAATAACATGCATAAATTGCACTTTATTATTTGTGATATCATTAGATGCTAGCTGACGCCTGCACATGCTTATAGGGCATCTCTTAAACTTCCAGCCTCAAACATTCTCTTACTTGCATTGCAATGTTGTTATGCTGAATTTATCAGCTTATTAAGCAGTCGTGTGCGTTTATCTTATTTTGAGGTTATTTAACCCTACGCATGTGTGCACACACCGCCACCCTCCCCATATCCTGTGCTACTGGAAGGGAGCAAATTGCTCCGTTTTATGGATGAACGGGTGCTGAATGTTTGAGGAGGTCTGGATTTCTCTGTCATCCAGCTGCATGTTCTTTTAAATTGCTTCGTGCAGCTCCAGCAAAGTGATCCTAGGGCGGACTTGAGGCTGAACTTGATGGCTTTGAGTTGCTGACAGCACCTGGCACGTCTCTCCCTCTACCCACACCCTGCAAGGAGGAGGACACGTGTTGAGATGTGGGGGGGCTCTGTCTGCAGCTCTGTGCCAAGAACCACTATAACCTGCCGTAAATTACAGCGTCCCTGAAATTATTCTAATTTGTGCCAGGGTGTATCAGCTGTGCAGGAGCTCTGTGCATCCACTGCCTCCCTCCCTCCCTCCCGGCTCCCAGGGCTCTGCTCTGCTTGCAGGCAGCAGATTCACCTTCGTGCAACCACAACTCTCACAGTGTACCCCTTTTGCCCCTGCTCTCTGTGCTCATCTCCTGCAGTTACGGCAGAAGCTGCTGCTTGAGTTGTGTTTTTACAGGGAACGCCTAAAGCAGGTTAAGACTACATGTAAAGCATCTTAAGGGTGAGCATCCTTTTTTTAATAAATAAACCCAAATAATTTGAAACAGGTGCAAGAAATGATCCATCTGATCCCCTTTCCCTTTTCCACCAAGGAGAGCTTCTGGCCATCCAGGAGGATGTGGGAATTGTCAGGTGGTCCAGTAGTGAGGGACCCACTTGGTGAAAAGCTGGAACTGCTTTCTGGCCTTGTTTAATTATTCCATCTCAGGAGATGAAAGGTTTTTCTCTTTAAAGAGTTATCCTCACCTGGTGTTTTGTTAGGTGTTTGTTTTTATTCCCCCTTTTCCACCCTCTAATTCTATAAAATATGGTATTGGAGAGCAATACCAATAAGCATTTTAGTAGCCTTGCTGCTGTCTGCCTTCCGAGTCCCCAGCCAGTCCCAGCTGCAGGCTGCTCCTCGTCAGGTCCCAGTACACAGGACATCTCTGACATTTATTTTGCATTCCAAATTCAAAAGCATTTTGCACCTCTAGATATCTTCATAAATTTCCATAAAATACACCAGGCAAAACACTTTAAAGTGTTGTTCCTTGAGAAATTATTATATTTTGCATTTGGCTTATCCTCTAAAAAAGACCTTTTCCTCCACATCCATGTGGTATCATTGATACAATGTACATCGCATCCCTCATATTAATACTCTGATCAATCACTGCTGACAATACAGTGTCTTTGTGTGAGGGGCTGTAGGACAAATGTTTTAGCTTGTGAGAAGAAAATTGTTAGCATTTGAATAGAGAAGAGCACGGGGGAAGGATTAATAGCCTACTTTGATGGATTAGAATGTAGGGAAATTGCTCAATATTAATATGAAAATGTTTGTGAATTGGCTGTGTGGGGCTGTCAATGGAAAATGAGGGCCAGTGATTATGTCTCCAAGGCCTTATCAGTTCAGACTTGACTCTCACCAAAGACTTTCACACAAAAGACTGATGAGAGCACTAGAAAATAGCTGAATAAGAGCCACTACAATAAGCGAGCCATTCAGCCACCAGTGTCATGATGTCAGGTTTTGTGCCCTTTCTGTAATATTGTACATCTCTATATTAACATATCTGAATATGGATTTGTAATAAAAGAGGCAAATTAAACTACCTGCTAGACATTTCTATAATTTTTGCTTATCTCTGAAATATGACTTGAACTAGGGTTAGTCTTAATAAACAACTGTGTCTACAAGTGAGATTTCTTTGTGAGCGTTAGGTTAAGGGTTTCAAATATGGCTCTGTATTTATTCTTGGGGAAAAAAAAAAGAAAAAAAAGGACTGTTTGATGGTCCTGAGAGACATTGCAGGAAAACTTGTTTCCTATTACCATAGCTTCAAAACAGATCAAACAGACTGTTTCTTCTGTATCCTGTGCTCTTAATAAGGTTTCAAATGCAGAAGCATGCCTAGTTATAAATGCATTTAACATAATTGGTGTATCTCAAGTAACTTTACATGTTAAATTGCACATCCTCATTTTGTTTTATATTTTCTACATACTTTGTCTACCCAGAGGCTGAAATAAAGCTATGCATGTCTTGGCTGTTGACATGTAACTTGTGGAGCTGGACTTCCAAAAGACACACCTGTGCATTTTTAGTGAAATGTTAGGAGAACCTTTTTCCATTGCAATAAAAAAACAATAATTAAAAATTAAGCTTATAAATGAAAGGCTATGCTTTTCCCCTGGTATCTTGAATACGACTTTCGTCTTCCTTTGGACTTCTTGTATCCCTTTTCTTGCTACTCAGTGTCTGATTTAGCTTTGCACGACTTGTGAGCTGATGAGGAACATCAGGCTCTGTGTGGTGACAGTGACACTGAGTCCAAAGTGGCTGAAGTGTCAGTAGGTGTTTCTGGAAAAGCTTGCTGCTCTCAATAACCTCCTTCTTATCACCCAATGTTGTGGTAAATCCATTGTAAATTAACAGAATAAACTCTGGGAACTTTGCTTGTTGCAGTGATGAAACCACAAGTGTTCGTGGTCAGGTTGAGCCTGCTCATTGTTGACATGAGGTTGTGGCTAACAGATGTCATCCTCAGCTCTGGTACTGCTGGTTTATGCAGACTAATTTCATTTGATGCAAGCAGCCTTTATTAGGTTTAAGGGTTGTATCGTGTGTCCCACAGGACCTTGGAGCAGTTCTGCTGCACTTTTTTGGTTCAGATATCTGTCTTTGTGTTACCTGTGACCTAGCCCAAGAATCTATTCAAAAGATAATATGGTTAAGATAATTCCCAAGAATTACACTACAGTGGCTTAATACTGTTATATGTTTTGTGAGCACTTCTCCTTATGGATAGATGCAAAGAGACATGGAAAAATTTAAAAGAAAATCAGAACAGACCATTTAATAAAGTTTTTGCAAAACCAAAACTATACAACACAAGATTTTAATGAATTAAATTTTTACTAAGTACTTAAATTTAAAAGATGCTTTTTTCCTGGTGGTGGTTTTGGAGAGTGATGACACATCCCAATGCAGGAATTTTCTTTAAAGCTGAGGTCAGCATTCTGTTAAAGAAAATTGTATGTGTATATCTATGTTAGAGAAAAGACTTTGGTATAAAAGCCTGTCTTAATTAGAGAAAGACTATTTATTTTGCAATACCTTAATTGTAAATACACAATTTTTTAAGGCTTAGAGTTTTGTTCACAATTAGCAATCCAGTTTCCTTTCCTGACTTGTAAATCACAATCTGGTGCAAAGGAACTCTTTGGCACTTGGCTATTTGTAATGTACCCTAGTTAGCACTAGATCAATAAATCTTTTATAACTTGTGCCAAGTCTCCTCAGCGGCTATAAAAGGAATTTTGTGCACATTTCAATAAAGCCAAAATAGTAGACTAACGTGTTAGATATAGCTGTGTGTTAAACAGAGAAAGTGCATAGCATCAGCAGTTGTAAGAATGTAATCCACTTTTCAGACATTAGCAGCCAACCAACAAGAAAAAGTAAAAATTAAAGTACTGTAGTGTTTTCAAATTTAACGTTCATAAAACTCTGGGTTCTTAACAGAAGGTTCACTTGCCCAACATGTGAAAGCTTGCTTTAAACTATATATGTGTTACATACATGAAATTACTAAAGTACAGTGCATCATTACTAACCTAAGCAGATTCTAATATTTTACAAAAAAACCCCCGTGTATTTTCTGAGTAAATTCATTTCATGGTGTGTGGTAAATGGGCCTCCAGAAGAAAATGGATATTCTTAGTTGGGGAAGAACACCAATCTTATTAAATCCAGAGCTGCGGCAAATTCAGGCTCTGATTTGAAGCTGTGCTAGCATTGTCGTATTTTAATAAATTCATTCAATTATTACATGTTTTAGAAATTTTATCCTCAGCATTTTTCTTAGGAAATTTTAAAATCTGATTTACTGTTTTTGGGTGTTATAATTATTTAAGATTCACTTAGAACCTTGTATAAATAATATCACCCATTAATTAAAATACTCCATGTGTAATTTCACTGAAGAAATGACACCTGATACTTTATTTTCATCTTCTGTTCCTCTGCTGCTTTGTCTCCATAGCAGCAATTAGGAACCACATTTTTCTGTGTGTTTGATACTATGTTTGGTAGTGATAAAAATGATTAATGATACTCCACGAGTAATCCTCTTAGTATATATAACTAAGAATGTATCTTTGTGGACAGATGCAAGTAAACATTAATTTTACTGCCTGTGCTCATGAGCAGCTCATGCCAAGCTGGTTGGACCCAAACCAGTGCTAATCTGGAAGCCTTATCACCACTCTCATGTCATGTTATACCTGAACCGCTTCCAGTGTGGGAAAGTCAGTACAGATTGCAGATAAGTGAATAAATTTGGAGACAAAGTAAATAAATTAGAGAGTAGGTTCATGCCGATATTTAGGACCAGCCTTGAGGTCTCTCTCAAGCTGCCCTTGGAGTGTGATGCTTCTTTTCGCAGCCACATTGGATGGAAAAAGTTTCTTTTTAACACAGCTAAGGTCTAGGAAGTGAAGTGCAGGTGGGTTTTCTCTGCTTCCGGGTTTGCCTTTCCCTACAGTTGTAGAGGGACAAAAGGAAGCTGGAAGATGGCTGGAAGAACAAGTGCAGAACTCTGCAAGTGCGAGGTTCCGCCTGTGAGCTGGGCAGGTTGGCTGCCTTTGGGGGGTTTCTAGCAGAGGTGTGTGAAACGCAGTTAATCAATCACCCATTGGCCACATCTGCTGTTAGTAGACCAGAAAGCATTTCATGAGCTCCTAGCATTCAATGATTTGTTTGTATTTTGTCTCCGGTAATTAGAACAGTATTTCCAGGCTCTCCTGGACTTGCTGAAGGTCACATTGGCTGTGAGGATTTTGCTCATGCAGCAGAACCTCTGTGCAGTGCAGCATGAGCAGGGTGTCTGCTTGGCTAACCGGGGCAGCTGGAAGCATGACAGTAGGAAACAGGTCACTGCTGCTGTGCTGTGGGAGCATCCTTGGTTTCCCTGAAGACTCTTTAGAACAACAGGCCATCAGGTGCCCATCAGAACAGTTTTCCAGCTGACTCAGCATACCCTGGCCATGGCCAGGTCACAGGAGTTTGTTCTTTATAATGAAGAGTGACAATTCCTAAGCTGTTGCACAGTTGCTTTACCAAAGGCTGGGGGACAATTGTATATCCCTGTTTTCTGTAATATGTTATTTCCTTCCTCATTTTGCTGAAGACATCACAGCAAGCGTTTGAATTTTATACCAAAGGGTGAATGTGATTTAAAAATAGGTGTAATGCAGACCTTAATTTTGAAGAAAGGATGGTTTTTATATTTCGCTCCTTCGTTGCACTGCCTACCTTCATTTATGGAATGACTCTTCAAGAGGGAAGTGATGACTTTAAAAAAAAAGTAAGGTGTTATGTAGATACTGTTTTCCACAGTTAAAGGTCACCTTGACTTTTAATCTTGACTGCCATACTTTTCTTCTCATTAAAATATTTGACAAGAATTCTTTGCATGAATGAGCAGCATAGAACACCTTAAGACTTTGCAATTTTAACTAGAGGTGTCGCATTGTCATAATAAATAATTGTAGTAGCAGCTAAAAATCATTATCTGGTACACACATTAACAAATAAAATGTGCTTTTATCCATTTATTACCTTGAAGAACCTCTTTTTTCTCAAAGGGATTAAGCAACAGCACTGAATATATTTCTTAGGTTGTTTGTTTTTGAGTATCAAATTCCTTGCAATAGTACAGAAAGAAAAGAATATTTGCCAGACACTTTGATTCCAAACAATTGAATATTTTTCATGATTGAGTTTAATGATTAATTTCCTATTATGCAATTCTACTCCTATTCTAGTTTGTCAGTACTTGAAGTGAAATATTTTTCTAAACATCTGTTCAAGTATCTCTTGGTCTGATTTCTGTTATAGGAGCCGACCTGAGAATACAGGGCCATTTTAATATAGAAGCTTTGTTATTCACTATACCCAGATGTCATTCTGAAACAGAACAAACTCAGGTTTAACTGTCATGAAATTTGACATCATAAATTTTATACCACTGAATAATAAGCCAAAATGGAAATCACTATGCATAATGCAGGAAGTCTTGTAACTTGACCTTTACGTAAAAGGAATGATTATATGTAAAAAGAGCCTTGCGAATTAAAAATGTAATTCTTTTCACCTTCTGTAGCTTGAGGGTTGCTATAGGCACTGAGTTTTTATTGTTATTTTTATCCCACTTAACCGAATGCAGTTTCTAGCACTCAGCTGAGAGGACATGCTGAAGTGGAACAAGGGGAAAATAGGTCAGAAAGTGATAGGCCAAACCACTTCCCTTGGAAAACCACATGTAATCACAGGCACACTGATGAAGTTTTTAAATGGTGTATATTTGCCTAGAGATCGTTAGTAGGTTTTCAGAACATAAGGAACTGGCTGACACTGAGCACCCAAGACCAAAATATCAAATATTCGAAGTTATTGTGAAAAGTCTCAGTTCTGAAATTTGTTTAATGTCTCTTGACAAGTGCTATTGTTTGTGAAGTAAGTGTTGAAGATGCTCTTCACCAGAAAGATTCATTACTGAAAAGTCTTTTGTGTTTTAATTAGACTGTGGTTTAATTGCAATACATTTAGGATGCTGATTGCATGAAGGGAAATATGAGGAATAGATCACACTCATCTCTACTGAGACCTGGGGTCAGTTGGTAAATTGAAAATTGTTACCTAAACTTTTTTTTTTTTCCAGTTCAGTAGTTTTCTTTCAAGACACTAATTTCATTGTATGAATACTGACGGTAATTGAATAAATGTTTGAATATTGCCACCAAGCTGTGAGACTTGAAGAAACTCATTTCTAAACCCATGCAGGGAGTTTGTTTGACATAATCAGCGCCTTTAGATTCATGATTACAGGAGAAAGAGAACTGGTGTTGATTATCAGAAATCACAAGAGAAAAAGAAATCTTTTTGTTGTGTGTCTATGTTACATATCACTCATATTGCTTCTCAACGTTCTACATTTTCTCCTAATCTGAAATTTAAAAAAAGCATGCTTACTAACATCTCAGTTGGCTAAACTGAGGCTTTAGTATTGGAAATCCCAAACAGCTTTCTGAAGGGACAAGAGTAGGAAACGAGACTGTGTAACTACGGGATTGACTTAGATGTAATGCTGATTGTTTTCATAAACACTGTCCACTTTGACACATCTTTATCTAATCAGTTCCCCTTGACGTCTTTCCTGAAGGGAATCTTTTCTTTCCCTGCTGTATGGCTTCGCTCCTTTTTAAATTAGAAACATGTCATAACTGTGCTGTTCTGCTGAATGGCTTTCAGATTTAGTGAATAAAACAACAAAAAAAAGGAACATGAAACCTGCAAAGCAAGATCTGACAACACGGAGAAAAATTAAATCTAAATCAGGTTTTTGAGAAAATCACCAGAGTATTTTTGATTATGAATTTTATGCATAACTAACACTGGCTACTCATAGCTAGCTAGCATTTTGACTTGTGTAGGTGTTTGTGAGGACGATTGTACACCAAAAGCACTGCATTTTATTTCTGGATGCATTTGCAGAAGCTGTGAAGTTGTTTCCGATTAAAACATCCCCAAAATTCATATCTGGGGGGAGATAATATTTTTAAAACTGCAGATCCTGAAGTAACTAGGATTTCCAAGTCTGTTGAATGAAAGAAGTTATGCATGTCTGTAGTATACATCTGCAGGTTTTTTCCTAGCAAAGTGTTTTTGCATATATGTAGCTTTAAGTCCTTGAGCAGGCCGATTAACATCTGTTTGCGTGCTTAAAATGACACCCGTGCTTATGGGCTTTTTGAATGAAAATATTAATGTCATTTCTACGATGTGAAAAGTTCTTAAATTTCTTTTTTTTTTTTTTGATTGCAAGTTAAAATGTGTCATTTTTTAGTTTCTGAATGGAATATGTAAATACATTACTTGGAAGGAGCCCAGATAAATTCTTTGCAAGCCTTTTCCTCCCGAAGCCCAGCAGCAATCCCTCTGCTCTGCCACGCAGTCCTGGATGGCAGCCGAAGGGGCTGTGACAGTGATCCTTAAACTGCCACATATGGCACACAGACTAAATGAAGTACTGCACATCCTTGTCCTGTCAGATGCTTTTCTTCAGAAACATGCCACCGGATCAAAGTCAAATATGTACTCTTAAAAAGGTGGGTATTTTCCCGGAGTAGAACACCGTATCCTATTAAGAAGCTCTGTAAGTTAAGGGATGATGACAGAGTTTAGCAGTTCATACCCTTGGAGCAGCCTTGTGAATAAAGGCAAGCTTTGGGACCTTGCCTATTCTATATGCCCGATCTTATACCTGTCAAATATGTTATGTTGAGGGTGTCTGGAATTGGCCATGCCTCACTGCCATTAAGGAAGCCTAACCTAAGGAGATGATAACATTTTGTATCTGTTTGAGAAGATTTAAATCTTCTCACTGTGAGGGAGCTTACTAAAGCAAAAATGGATTTACTAGTGGATATCAGAGAGGTAAAGTAAACTAGCAGGTCTGCACACTCATTTTAGCAGCCATTGGTTGTCATCTTTTAAAAAAAATATGTCACAAGCAGGTATCTTCACTTATTTTACTTTTCCATTGGGCACTGTACTGCTTTCATCTCCATTTGCCACTTCGCCAAGGTCAGTCTAAAATTAATCCAAGTCAGTGTTATCGCCATCTTGAACAATACTAATGAATTTTCCATTAGCAAGATTGCTACCAAAATACTACTGGTGAATGTTTTCTACATCACAAGCCTGTCTGGAGGGAGATATGTATTCATCACCATGGAAACATAAGGTTCATTTTAAGTGGTTTTGAGTTTATTATTAAACCAGCCTCAGCCACAGCTGATGGTTCAGTTGTGCAACTTGCTTTTTTTAACTGAAGGCACTTTGGACATAATCATAGCTGGTTCTAAATCCTGAACCAAATGCGACACAACTCTTGAAAAATTTCTAATATCTAGAAACAGCATCCTACTTGTTGAGCTCACTCCTTTCTTTCCAAGAGAGAACCCTGTATGTGTGGCTGATTTACTTCTCAAACACTTTGCCAGTTGTATTTCCCACTGGATAAGTGAAAGTATAGACCTTGTCTGGGAAAAATAAGATAATTTTTCTCTAATTTCTGTAGCTGAAGCAATGAGCCATGTCTTAAAAGACAGATGGAAATTTATGTGCATAAGCTGTCACTTTTAGCCATTGGTAATGCCATAATGATTGACTCTAATATAATTTCACCAAAATCATGGAGAAGTTAAGTTGAATTTCAGCATTACAACAGGAATAGCTCTTGGCAAAGTCAGATTGGGGTTTTTTTTTGTTTTTTTCCCTGCAGATTATTGTTTGTAGGTGATTTAACTTGGTACATGAAGAACAACTGGTCAAGTAACAAGCAATTGTACTAATGGGGATGTCTGTCTTCGATATTTGAAGTTACAGGAAAACAAAACATACCTCCAAAATTTGAATTTAATCATGAAAAGTATGAGGAGGGTTTTTTAACTGAAAAGCCATCTTGGTGTGCTTACAGCCATGAAGAATATAAAGAAACAGAAAGGTAGATATGGGGTTTGATAATGAGAGGCAGCCTTGGTATATATCTTTGAAATATTCAGAGTCTTTTTAACGATCCCTTAGTATAACTCCTAGAAGCTGAAGGAGAGAGTTCCATGCAACCACAGCTCCTTGATGGTTACACTGCTTGCTCACTGCTGACATTGGACAAATTCAGGGCAGAAACCTGAAAGGTGAAAGCCTTCATACTCTTCTCCCTAATCTTTTAATCCATTCATAGTATTAGGCCTCCCTGATTAAATCCACCTGGGCATGATAGATTGTTTTTCTCCCCAGAAGAAAGGAGAAGAGCTATTTATGAAAGTAAAGGTGAAGAGGACTGGTAAAAGAAAATGAGTGCTGTGTGTGAAACTCTATAGAAGTTTCTCTGATAACCTGGGGCTCCTATCTGGGGGGAGTTGAGGGGTGGCTTCTGCTCGTGAAGTTGTATTTTCATTTTCAAATACTTTGTTTTGTCTGTTTCTTTGTTGTGGCTATTGATGGTTAGCAGCAAGGTCCCCTACAGGCTGAAATGTAATATTTCCCTTTTGGGGATTTGCTACCTTGAGGCTCCAGAATTATTTCAGTGAAAATTTAATTTCAGCAACAATAAATAGATGTTGGGAGAGGGGCCCCACCAAAAGGGGCCCAACCTTTGCCTGGTAGAGTTGTCTGTCATCATGGACTGTCCTGATTTGATGTGACTAACCAACCAGAAAAAGCTTTATGAAAATAATATATTTGGAAAAATTCATGAAGTAGATGCTGTCTTCAGAACAGACTAATGGGTGGCTTTTCCCTAGAAGGGAGCAGTTGAATAATGCCACAACACAGTGGCAGACATTAAAAAGAAATTTAAGTTTGTTAATTTTTGACTTGAGATTACTTACTCTAGTCAATAATAAACTGGGATTTTGGTAGATGCAGGACTGCATGTAAACACTCCCCATTCTGTTTGTGATAAAAGACACTATGTATCAATTTTGAGGTGCATTTTTCCTGTTGAGGTGCTGAGGTGACTGCTTAAGTTTACGAGTGACCTCTTTTAAAGATGCTTAAAAGGATTGAATGAAATTGTATGTATTATGTTTAAATGCTATCCACATGCCCCACCCCACCAAACTCCCCAACATTCTTTAGCCCCAGCACGTTTTACACAGCCGCTCTGTCTCCAGCAGGATAAGTGTGCAGTGCCTCCCCTGCAGGTGCCTGTTCACCATGGTAGCACTCCCTCATCTTCCTTTGAGCTGTCAGGCGTCTCCCCTTCTGTTTGAGTGCTTCCCTATATCTCTGGTGTAAAGTGTTTGGGGCACTCAGGATCCTGTTCAGCACTTATTTCCCCCCATGTCACTGCACTGTTTGTTGACCCCTCACATCAGTGGTTGTTTCATGTGGCAGAAATTAATATTTTAGTTATGAAGTGGGTGGGGAGCATTGGGCCAGCAGCGTTGCGCATTGAAAGCCACAGAGGAAAGGAGAGGCACAATTCCAGCTGCTGGAGATGATGGCATGGCCCATGGAGAAGGCAGCAGGGCCAGGCTGGGTTGTACAGGTGGGCACTGTAGGGAAACCAAGTGAGACTCTTCCACGTGGGGCATCCTTACAGGCTGAAAAACACCACCAGTTCGGGTTCATGTCTCATCCTTAAAGGATGGGAAGTGTGTACTTTCCCATCAGTATATTTATGGTGAGTGGTAGCAATGGTCAGCTTAAGCCTGAACAGATGATGGTGCGGGTCATTTGAATACCTGATGTCAGAATACTGCTTACCTCATGCATCCGTGAAATAACCAAGGAGATTTCTAGGAAATGAAAAGCATAGAAATAAATATGTAGTATGTGGCTGGCACTCCTAATGGGGGAGCAATCTACATTAAAAAAGGGCTTTTCTGCTTGTTTAGGCAACACCACTTAACCCTGAACAAATATTTAGATACATTATATTCAGTGGTACTTCTTTTTATTTTTAATGAATGGAGTTATTTGCATATCTCTGACACTTGTGATTCTCTTCCGTGGAAACATCCCCTTCTGCCATGAGTGAAATGCCTTTCACTGAGGCACCAGCAGTACGGAACTGATTTTTGTCCTAGGGTTCCTTTCCTGAAATTTTCCAGGTCAAGTTTGTAGTCTCCCCTGCAGAGCTTGGTGCCAATAAATCTAATCCTTATTTCATTTGATAAACAGAAGTTGTAGTGCTACATGTCTCTGTCTTTTGCTCTTGGCTGGGAATCTGCCTTGCACTTCTCCCACCCTCACCCCTCCCTTCTGCAACTGTCGGGTTATATTTAAATGCCAAAAAAACAGAATTAGTTTTGCACATCAACGCTGACTTATGAGGCTATTTGAAGTTAAAGCTCTTTGCCAGTTTCCATTTTCTTCACAGTGTTCCCTTCCGCTTCGGGTTTGAAGAAGGAGGGAAAAAAAAAGAAAAAGTTATTTAACAAAACTTGATCTGTTTGAAACTGCAAAGTCCAGGCTGTCCTTCCTGTGCTACCACAGACAGCATGAGAAATGAAGGCTGAAGGGCTCGGCCGATTTCAGGAAAAAAAATGCCCCAAAAAGGTCAGGAAGAAATGGGAGCCTTTTCATTTTGTGCTCCCCGGGTGATATTCAATAACTCTTTTGGTCTTTATACTGTAGGACGTAGGCTCATTTGCTCAATTTGGGGTGACAGCAGCGTGTTTTGTCAGAACATAGCTGGAGTTTTAAATGAGGACGGCATTCTGAGGCAGTAGGAAACATCCTTTATCTTAGCAACAGGAGGGCATGGAAATGCAAGTTTTTTTGGCAGCAGTCGTATAAATCTAGTGTTTTGGAGGGGCTGACCCGGGCTGTGTGGAAGGAGCGCTCAGCTTTCCTTTGACGGTGTGATTTCCTGCTCCACGGTGGAGAACTTGTCTGGACGGGGTCCTGCAGAAAGCCTACATCAATTACTTGAAAGGAAATCAACTCTGTCTCCAAATGCTTGGCAGCAGGAATATTCATTGTTAAGAGCGTTATAAATATATAGACGTATACACGCACACAGCCTAACAAACTCTGTTCCATTTTCAAGCATTCGCTGTTACAGTGACACCCACTACCCCTTGTACTAAAACTTCTGTCAGTGCTGCCTTTGTGTAAGGCTCTTTCCAAGGGCCTTATAACTTTCCTAAAAGAGAACAATTCTTGGACTTCAACAGAAAATACAGGGTCTTAGCCTAGAAGCCTTATTTTCAGATAAAGTAAGTTAGGTTTTTTAAAAAACTTTTACATTGTCAGAAATAAATAAGAACAAATCTGTTCTCAACTGAGAATGTTAAATTTAATTTTTTTTCCCATTTCACTGAGGTTAATATTCTAATTTATTTCCTCTTGAATTTTTCTTTCTTTCAAGGCAGTGCCACGAATGTAAGTGTCTTTGGATAGTTTAGAAAATATAAAAATGATGAAGTGATATCTCTTTGGAAAGCTGCTGCTGTGTAGTAACTCTTAAGCAGCTGTTACATCTTTTGTGTCAATAATCCTTAAATTAAAGAGTCATTAAGCATTCAGTTGCATGATAGATCGTAATGGCTCAGTGTAAACCTATTGTGTAAATCTGTAGAGAGAAGTCTTTTGTTTGCGCAAAGCATAATTCTGAGCCAGAGGAGTGCCTAAATATGTATGTATGTGGGACTTTGTAATGCCTCTTAATGACTCATTAGAATTTTTGTGAAAATTGATACATTTCTGCTTTTTATTCTTTTCTATTTAAGTAAAAAAAACCCCCATGTACAGTTTTAATGCTTTTCATGGCTCTTTGACCCTTTCAGGCTTTTGGATCAAAGTTCTACAACTTTTATTTTTTTTTACTTTTTTCCTTCTTTACACAATGCCTAGCCCAGGGGTCTGGGACCTGGCTGTACTTTGTCGGTCGTATTGCCGCAGAAATGGAATATGGCAGACCATCAAAAGAAGAAATGGGAATGAAGTCACCCTGAAAGGAGGGAGGAGTGCAGCAGGCAGTGCTCAGATGGGTTGCTTTGCTGGGGAGGCACACGTGGAATGGTAGCAGACCTTGCACCACGTGTTGGTGAGGTCCCGTTCCTCCCGCCCGTGCCGCGGGGTGGTGGCTCCGTGCTCCCTGGGAGGGGACAAATGGCCAAGTGAAGATGTTGTGACGTGCTGTGTAGATCGGCACTCCTGTGTCTGAGCCTCGTGCCAGCAGCCTGTCCTTGGTTCGGACAGCTGCCCGTGCTCAGCAGGAGCATGGGGAGGTGAGTGCTGTGTCCAGCTGGGCTTGATGAGGACAGGCAGGGCTGTGGGAGCGTGCTGGATAACTCTGCCCCACCAAGTGGCCTCATTTCCGTACGTTCCCTTCCCTCTCCATCCTCTCATGTATTTCAAAACTGTCCCAGACCGTACATGCCTTGGAGAAAGATTAATTTTCAATGTAACACCCACAGAGAAATTCATGTCCAAAATATGTTCTCCTTGTGCCAAAAGAAGAACAATAAATGACTGGGAAGAAGGAAAAATACATTTCCAGACTAGACAAAACCCACCTCCTGTCCTCCCCTAAGCAAAACCACATTGCTGTTGCTGTTTGGTTCCTGTAGATATTAGGGAGAGAAAATATCAACAAGGAGTGTGTCTCACCAGCGTGGAGACTGGTGCTGGAGTGAGGGAAATGATGCACTGCTCTCCTGTCGTGGTTTTTGTGAGTGATCTGAAGATACCTTGTAAAGGCAAGGGTCAGTGACTCAAGCAGAGAGTCGTGAATTGCCCAGGCAGATTTGAGTCCAAGTCTGGTTGGTTGGTGGTCTGGGGAGTCGGAGATGGTCTGTAGCAGAAGCCAATTTCAACCCTTGCTGGGGAAAGGCACAGGACATGACTGTGGCAAGGCACAGAATTTGGCACCAGGATGGTGTGTTGGAGGGGTCTGGCTCCTGGGAAGGGCAGGGTCTTCCTGGAGAACCACCCTGCTTTGCAGGAAAGACTGGAGTATGTCTGAAATTGGTTTCAGTCTTCAAATTATTGTATAAAAAGGGATGGTTCCTGGCCAACTTCACTTTAAAAAGGGAAATTCAGGGAGAGGAAGGTGGGGAAGAGAAGTCTGCAGGTTTCAAAGTGGGAGAGCTAGGAATGGCAGCCATTCATTCTGACTTCCAGTTCCCCACTTTCCCTCTGCTTGCTCTCTTCCCAGTGCACTGGTGGAGACAGCTCCACCAGTGCTGGTTAGACAGAATTCTACAAAGTAGATCCAAAACTCATTTTTGGCCAGAATTGTTTAACAGCAGCCTAGCTGTAATATTTCCATTTTGCAAAAATATCCTTTTTCATGACAGGTTCACCATGGGATACTCATGAGATGCTATTTTAAGGTCTTTTCTTTTTGTTTCCTTTTTTTTTTTTTAACTGGAAAAAGAAAACTTTTTTTGTTTTTCTGTTTTACAGGGAGGCTTTTAACTGGTGGTTGGGATTTTTTGGTGGTGGTTGTTATTTTTTTTCAATGTACAGAGAAATGTTGCTCTAGACCAGCATCTGTTTTAAGTTAGTGCTTGACCTGGTAAAAAACTTCATTCATTACATGGACAAATTGCTGATATCCAAATATTTTATTTGATTAATTGACTGAAGGCAATCTTTTTCTTCAAAATACTGCAGCTTTTCTTTAAAAGGAGCACTGCAAATTGCGAGTGAATTTTGAGTAATCAGAATGTGGTTTAGTCAAAGTTTCCATACTTTTTATTAATATATTTATCACATGCATAGTTTAGCTTACAGACTCTCTGTAATCATAATTTATGTAAATATGAATTTTATTTTGTGTAACACCTCTAAAGTAATCAGTTTTCTTGCCATTTGATGCTCTCTCCATTAGACACTTAATTTCCTCTTTGTTTTTCAATAGGAGTAGTTGTGACTCTTTGAAAAGCATGAAATCTCTAAATTATGAAATCCAAGCACTCTGCTTTCAGCCCCTGATGCTGAGGAAACTATCTGAATACACAAAATTAGAAAAACATACACAGAATAGTTGTTTAAAATTCACAGCTGCCAACGTGGAGTGTTTTGTGTGAGAGAAAGAATGTCGGGAAGGCTGAGTTCCCCAACTCTCCACAGATGGGTTGGCTCTCCCTGCCTTCTCCCTGGGCATTGTCTGCAGGCTGCCGCAGGGATCCATTTGCATGGCAGCACAAAGGTCCTCTGTTGGAGCCCCTGCCCAGCATCTCCCCAGGCTTCCCCTTTACAGGGGCCTTCCTGGCCACAGTGGCACAGTTTTCCCCACGCTGCTCTTTAGGAACCGACAGAAATCTGGTGTTTTCAGCGAGGCTGCAGCACGAAGTGAGGGTTGCAGTTAGAATGACGCTGGTGGAAGATATGGGGGCTCTGACTTTGAAGAGTTATTGAAGAAAAGCTGTGTTGGAGCAGGAGTGGTTGTTTATAAGAATAGAGTTATTGGGGGTATTCGGATTGCCAGCTTTTTATTTATGCTGTGTGACACAACAGAAATGGTATCACTGAACTTCAAGTATCAGAATATGTAATTTTGTATGCTAATTATAGCCTGAGTTTTCCCACCAACACTGAGGAAAATGCATTATTTATCATTTTATTCTGCTTCAAAAGTCATAAAGCACCTTTAAAAACAAACAACTGAATAAACCTGATTGCAAACATCTGAGAATCTAATCTATTATAATTAAACTACTAGTGGAATATCAGCTATATTTTTTCATAAATATTATCCTCTAATAATAATTAATTATAGCTAACTTTTCTTCTCCCTGCCTATTTCAGTAATATTCGGTGGCTTGTATAGAAATAGGGGTTCTGCACAGAGTAAATCTAAGGCACAAGAATTACGTTCTGCAAATCTTGGTGTAGAAATTTGCAGAGAAACTGAGCTCTGCCTTCTCCTTTTTTTGGCTGAGATGCCAACTTCTATTACAATAGCCAAAGGTTTGTCAGCATTTCCAAAGGGCTGTTTTCAGAGATTTACACCTTGTTGTAGGCTGAAACTTGGCAAACAAGCTTGCATGCCTGAAGGGATTTACTGTTTAACATGTCTGAATATTAACATGATTAAGCAAAAATTGGATGACTTTATTAGCCATAACTTGATTAAGGGGTGATTAGTCATTTTTATGTTTGAGAATAACAGCCTTCTGCGTTTAGTGCAGCTGAAAGAAGTTTTTGCTGCTCAAGGTTCTTTTGCTTTTTTATTCAGAGCATGTTTGTTTCCAGCAGTGCATCCTGCATGCAGGGAGCAAAGCTTGAGCTCAGATTAAAACCTGACACACTTATTTTTTGCACATATCACCCCACCCACGTGAAACCGATCCAAAGAGATTTTTCCTATATTCAAGACACAGACTTGCCTAATATTTATAAATTTTCTCAAAAAGGAAAATTGTTTGCATGAGCGAAGTGTTTTCCTCAGCTTGCAGATGCTTATGCAAATACACGTGAACACCCACAGCGGTCACTTTGGGAAGTGCAGCACTGGAGCGAGCTGAAGAGAGAGCCCAGACCTCTGCACTGGGAAGGTTTTGCACTAACTAAAGTAAATTATATCTCGTACTTGCAGCAATTTACAGTACTAGTGAGGGCGTAGAAAAATAGTAGCGTTCTCGTGTAAGAGGGATTTTTTTTTTTTTTTATTTGATGGCAAGTTTGTTCAATTTTAGACACATTATATTTTGGAGAAGGTGTTTGTGCTCCTAGCTCAGTGACGGGAAGGGATGTTTTGCCAGCAGTACCAAATGTGTGCTGCTTTTCTTGTTTGCAGTGCCAGGAGACAGAGGTTAATAAAGATCTTCAGAGACATAGCAAAGCAACAAGTCAATACAAAACTTGAAAGGCACTTACTCCCTTAAAATATGAAGTAAAAAACATTGCAGTTAAAGCTTGGTGAAATTATTGTTTCAGTGGTTAACACCAGACTAATTTAGAATCTCAATCTCAAGAAATAAAAAATGAAACTAAGTAATTTAATAAAAATAACTGCTGAGAAAGACACAATATTGATAAATTTTATCATTACATGTGCCATTGAATTTTAATTAGAATTTAGCTATCTTACATAGCAATTAACTCAAATGAGAATTCTACACAAACTGCTCTAGAAAAGGAGTGTTCATATATGCTAATGACTAATATGCGTGATTAAACATTGAGAAATAAACTCCAAATGTATGCTAATAAATGGCAAAATTTACTGTGTAGAATTAATATCTAACAGAAGAATGGAGAAATATTTCAAAGCATGTGTGTATATTGTCTAAGTCAGCACATTAAATTTCAAAACTTAGGGCCCTGCAAATGGTGCTGCTGCAGTCGCTCCCTCCCCAGGAGCAGCTCTGCTGGGATAATGGAGCTACCTACACCAGAACCTTCCCACCCTGAGTTTGGAAAGCTCAGCTCTTATGAAATTACTTGACCTTGGAAAATACAGATTTATTTTGCATTTCCCGCTTCAATTTTTTGTATATTTAATCAGCTGTTATACATAATTTCCCCCCAAAATACCGGTGGTCTCACTTCTGAATCTTCTTTGTGTTTCAGATGGATTCCAAGAAATATAAAGCAAAAACTAATTTATTGACATCCTATTATAGGTGGCACACACAGATCCTGATTAATTAAATGGTGATTATTTAGCCATGTCGGTTGAGAGCTGCTACCAGATTTCATTTTTTGCTGTTTTTTGTTGTTGTTGTTTGCTGCAGGCTCTTACTAAGGATGCACAAATGTAATGGAAGAGAGAATTGTACCCACAAATCTGCTCAATTCTTGCTCAGCAATAACTAAATTCTAGTCTGTTCAATAGGCAGAAAAAAAAGTTTCTGTGCAGATCTGTCATATATTTGCTTGAAGGAAGAGTTTTGTGAAGCGAAGCAAGGGTAGAATGGCTGTTTTCTGGTACATGTTGGACAAGAAAAATTAATCTGTGCATGGTACTTGTTTTGGCTGTGCTTCAGAAGGCATTTCTTGTGATGTCACCTGTAAATAGCCAAGAACTTTGACATCAGCTCTGTGTGAGGCTGTTTAAATAAGTGCCTCATTTATAGAGTCCTGCTGCCTGCAAAATGGCTCCAATGGTGTTATCCCCACGCCTGAGGGGAAAGTTAAATAATGAAACCCCAAAGTGTCTGTAAGTGGGAAGAAGGAGCACAGGAGGAAGGAGGAGAGAAAGGGAAGCTGTAATAGTACAACCTCATTTTATCTCCTGATTGTATGGCACTCAATAGTTAGAAAAACACGGCATAAAGCCAAAGAGATACAAAACCATTACTTAGTTTCTACTTGAAGCTAAATGTGATTCTTTCTTGCTGGACATCTTCAGTATTCTGAAAGCAATTGAAACGTTACCTCATGCTTTGTTAATTACCTAATGAGATTTTTATAGACTGAAGACCTGTTGAGCCATAGTGAGGCCTTGTGTAATGCGTGCACCTCTACTTGTAGGTCAGCCTTGTGCCCAAAATATTACCCCTGTTTGATGGCCCTGCAAAGCGGTGGTGCTGATTCAGCAATGTTTGCTGTCATGTTGTGGGAGGGGGCTTTTGAGGATTCTTTTGGAAAAAACAGCCCAGCAGGAATTGCCGTTTACACATATTACAGTGCAAGTTATTGGGTGTGATCTTGCTCTTTTTTCTTGCCTGGCAAAGTATCCATTTGGAACCATTCTGCTCAGTTATTCACCCTGGTGTGTCTGAAGGTGTGTAGCCATCATTTCTCAGTTAATGTGCATATTTAAGTTGGTAGTTATACTTGAAACTTGAGACAACTCAAAATGAATGGATTGAGCAATACAGGTATAGTGCTCTGTATTCACTGAATGGTTTAAGCTGATTTTTCTGCAAAACAGTCTCTAGGGTTGTTAAATTTGAAGGGGTTTTTTTTCTAATGAGATATTTACAGTATCTCTAAAGAGATATTTATAAATATATGTGCATATAAATTTTACTCCAAGGCCAGTGCCTTTGTTTTCATTTGTGGTTGTGAAAGCTCTGACTGTAGCTTATCTACATTCATCCCAAGGAAGTTTTGGCCATAAGCTCTGCTGTACAGACACTCTTACGCAATCCCACTGTTAATGTGCAGAAAATTATTAATTGTGTGTGACTGGGAATAGTATATTTTTGACTCCGTATATCACAGCACTAATGTTTACTTCTCTTAGCAGCACATTTATGTGTATTATTTAACAAAGTCCTAGTTCATTAATTCATTCGGTAAATTTGGGAAAAAAATGTGGGTGTTCCTTCTTTTGTTGTACAAAGCTTCTTTTTAAATCAGGCTCATCCTTTGGGATAGGCTTTTGTCCTAATATGGGCAGTCCACTAGTCTTACTTAAATTTATACACTTTAAACAGATATGTCCAAAACAATGATTTGCAGATATGATTAAATGTTAACATTTTTTTTCTATAAATTAAATATAGGTCCATGGAAATTTTACTTGCATTTCTATTGCTCTTAATACAATTTCTGACAGACTTTGTCAGCAGTTTCCAAAATAGACTTAAAGACTAACACTAAATTCCTAAATGTGTCAGACAACCATTGCGGAAGATAAACATTTTTATTATTGTGGAACACATTCTGCTGTTAGCTATGGTTTTAGAATGTTATCTCTTCAGTTTTAATTTATTGATATATTAAAAAAAAGCTTTTATTTACCTCAGTTTCCCTAACCATGAACACAAATGGTTTCCCAGTGCAAGACCAGAGTAGCCTGTTACCTAAAGTTTCATGCTCTGTCAGCAATAGAATTACCAGCGTGTACTTGCCAAGTAGCTTCAGAATGGCAGTTTACAAGCATCAGGTCAAGTAATCAAAATGTTATAGTGGATGTTTGCTACAAATATAAATATATC
This sequence comes from Atrichornis clamosus, assembly GCA_013400975.1. Classification (NCBI taxonomy): domain Eukaryota; kingdom Metazoa; phylum Chordata; class Aves; order Passeriformes; family Menuridae; genus Atrichornis; species Atrichornis clamosus. Next base: position 260,661 of record WBMZ01009803.1, on the reverse strand, counting down.
AAGTATCTTTAATTGTGTTGTTTGAAATTAAAGTAACCCGATGCCATCTTATCTGGAGGTTATCATCCAAACGTTTTGGGTAAAGCTATAACAATATTTATTTTTGTTTTATGTGATGAACAAGTCTTAAAACTAAATCTGGTGAATTAAGAGGTGTTATTTCTGAGGAGCTAACTACCACTACTTGACTGCTGTTGTAAAACTTTATTAGGCAATACATCTGACCTCAAATTGGAAATTTGTGTTGGAACCAGTTTAGGAAATCATTATAGCTCTGTTGTTAATTTTATATTTGTCTAATAAAACACAGCAGGAAGTACACGACGTGCACTAAAGCAACTGATGGTAGCTGCTAGTCCTGTTTTTAACTACTGTTTTCTACCATGGTTCAGCATAGGAGAAAAATAAATAGAACTTAGTAACAGTGATTATTTTTTGCTGTTCAATAATTTGTAGCTACTTTTAGGGGGCAGGTTAATATAGTTATTAACAAATATATGTTTGTACATATATTTGTAATGAAAAACACACATCATCATGATTTTAAAGATACAGATGGAGTGGGTATATTATGTCATTTTCCAGACTGTATTAGGAGGATCATTCAGTTCTTAATGATGTTACCTGACCAGACTTTATTTTGGGAAATGAGCTTGTTAAAAATGGGATAAAGGAAGATTGAATGTAGTTACAGAAATGACAGAATCTGAAGTGAGATGAAAACTTGAAGGCTGAGTATCATCAAATTAAGCATGCCAGAGAAGCCCCATGCCAGAATGAAATGGTACATCATATTGCAGATCTAGTAACATAGGTTTCTTAGTTATAGCACATGAAGAGAGGACTGCTGTAAATGCAGAATAAGAAATGTGGCATCAGTATTTAAAAAATCAGGAGAGGAGTAAAAGGGATTTGAGAAACCACAGGTTTTTGAGTCAGATCTCAGTGGTAAACCAGTTTAAAAAAAATTGTAATGAAGACGTGGTTGAAGGCATTGAATTAAATGCAAACTAGGCAAGTGTGAGTTTATCCTTGGTAGAACAAGATAACCTGCTTTGTTTAAATTTTTAATTAAGGGAACTGATTTTTCTATTTCCTTTTGTACACAAAGTAAATGTAGTGTCTTTAATCTGTTTGCAATCCAGTAAAGCATGGTATGTTGTCCCCTGAGAAGCATGGAGTGAAGCTGGTGAGGATGAAAATTGGTACAGGCTCTGTAAGGTGAGCAAAAAATAGGTTGATGATGGATATGGAGAACATCACTCCAGTACCAAAGACCTCCAGCCATATGCTGACTGGAGGGGAAAGAGTAACACTGTGCAGGCACAATCAGGCCCATGCTGCACATTCAAAAAAGCTCTGTCCCATCCTGGCTTGGGTGGGTGTTTCTGTTTTGGGCTTCCTGCTCTTGGATAGCTTGGCTTAAGCTTGTGAGGATTCAATCTGCTTCGAGCTGGGACAGGTCTGTTTCAAGGAAGTGGTTCTTACACAGAATTTTGTAACCTCCATCCAATTCATCCTTGCATTTTTTCTCAAATTGTGAGTATTTACTACATTTGCCGTTTTCCTTAGAATGGTGCGCAGTCCTGCTCAGTTAGAGCAGTGAACCACAGTTTTTCTCTTTTGTGTGTGTTAATTCCAAAAAAAGAGTTACTATGCATTAGTGAACTCTGGTTATGGTTTATCCTGAACCATATCTACATCACTCCTTGTCCAGATTTTCATCACTCTGATTTTAAATCTCTTTGGCACTTTTTAAGACCCTGTGGTGCTCGTGGCATGAGTGCTGCTTGTCTGCCATATTGATCATGAGAAAGAACATCTCCATTCACATATTCACTTTGCATTTCCACTTTGTGCATGCTCAGCAATTCTAAATACCAAGGCTGTCTTCATTCACTAGCTCCTTTCTTCAGCCATTCATCCTTGCAGACCCAGAAGTGTACCTGGAGGTGCCAAGCACTAGCCATGCTGGATATGGTGTTTGTAGAACATCAGTCCCTTTGAAATTACCAATTTTTAATCAAGTGAATGAATGCACAAACTTGTCAGTAGAAGAAGTGTGGACTCTATACTCACTTCAGCCTTTCTGAGGTCAGCAGGCAATATTAACAGGGATTGTTTAATTTATGTTACTTACTAGAAGGCTTTCTCGCCCTTGTTGCTGTTTAGAAAATGGAGAGATGTGCGCAAACACATACACATTAAATTAAGAGTTGGAAAAATGCTCCATAAATTTTTCAGCTATTTTTGAGATTTTTGACTCATTTCTTTTTCATTTGTTCAGATTTAATTCTATTTTTTAAAAGCTTGGTCTTTACACAAAGGGAAAAAAAAAAGAAAGGGAGGAGGGAGAAGTGTACATTGACATACTAAGTGAAAAACCTCAAGAAAAATTACAGTAAATTAAAATTTATTTCCCAAGGGACAGAACATATTTCAGTGGGATGAAGGAAGAAACTAATAGACTTTCTATGAACAGCCATTTTTATTTAAAGAATAAGCTTTCAGGCAAATATAATTCTGCAGCCTCTTGAGGATAGCCTTTTTTCTTATTAGGAATAATACCAATTAAAAAGTGCACAATTAAAAGCACTGAAAGTTTATCAGTGTACATTTTCCATGGAGCTGTGCCTTCTATCATGCTGTTGCTTGCTTAACATCCTTTGTGGTGGTGGTTTAGCACTAGCTGCATCTGTGCTGCAGTCTGCAGACAGTAATTAGTTAACACTGCCAAACAGAAACGAATTGTGTCTGCTAACCTAAAGCACTTGCTAACAAATCAAACCTTTTGGGGCTGTTTTACAGTTTTCAAAGTATGTGATTTGATATTTTGATTTTTTTCTCACCTGTTGCTTTATCTGTTCTGGAAAGGGATTGTTTTTGTTTAAGACCAGATCCTCCCCGTGGTCTTGCACAACACACTGAGACCAACAGCACAAGTGAGAAGACAGTGCTGCAGAGCACGTGTGAAAGTGAGCAGGCAAGCGAAGAGAAGAACTTAAAACAGCTGTGCTGCCAAAGGAGATGTGGAAGGAAATGATATCCCAAGGAAAGGGTTTAAAGGGAGAAATCATCATGGACTGAGGAGAAATTGGTGGGGTTTTTTCCAACCATTGCAATTTCACCCTCAGCTTCTACTGACTGACATTTTTGCGTAGGTCCTGTCTGTCCTCAGCTCAGCTCTGTTCAGCGTGGCTTGCCTGCCACTTTGTCCCCTTCAGTCTCTTTTCCTGCTCCACAGTTTATAATTACTTTTGATCCCTCATATTTTTTGAGTTGAGAGCAACCATATTGATATTAGATGAGTAGTTCTTAATTCACCATAAGATCCATATCCCTTGTATTTCTTGACCCTGATAAAGGGCTCTCTGCTTGAAAATGCCCCCCTTTTAAACACTGTGATTTGTTTTCATAAAGGATGCTATTTCTTCCTTTAAACCCGGTTATCATTACCATTCTTATCACCCATCAACTCCATGATAACAACATATGTTAAAAACTACTTTTTAAAAGACTTTGAACCCACAAAATCTACAAATTTTATAAAAAAAACCCCAAAATAAACCAAACAGAAAAATAATATCTTGTCTCACCACAGAAAAATAGACACCTTGACTATTTATTTTTCAATGGAAGAAGCTAAGAAATTGTGGTGTTCAGGAGATGTCTCTGAGCTATTAAGGGTGGGCAGTGGCACATGGAAGCCCATTTTCTATGTTATATGAAACCAGAATCCTGTTGAAATGCTCATAAAAATAATGATCTCACGGTTTATTTCAGAGTTCTATTGTTTTTCTTTAAATGTACTTACATAATTTTTTCTACCTTGAAGAAATATGGCTGTGTTGTACTAGCAGGGAATTTCATTTAGGGTACAGATAATTACAGGAAATTTACCTCAGTATTCTTACTCTTAAAAGTTCCTTCCATTTTTAAAAGCAAAGCTACTTGGTCTGATTTATGACGGCAGAATGGAGTTGTGGGGGCCAAAAACCCCCAACATTTTTGTTCATTCTAACCACATGATTCTCAATCCTTGAAAACTTCAGTTGCATTAACACTGAGGGTACCATCATTTTTCATAGATCTCCTTGAAAATCCATTTCTCGCATACACACACACACGCACACACACATAAAGATGATTTCACAAAGTTACTTATTTAGAAACTTGAATGAAAATGCTCCATAGCTAATCTTGACAGTTCCAACCTGGAGAAAAGCCAGCGCCCCAGAACAATGCACAGTGAGTGCATTTGTAATAGAGTCCAGAAATCAATACACATGACCAGATTTTCCAGTCCACCACGCTTATTTTGCAAACCCACCAAAGGTCTGGATGGGAGCATTCCCCATGTCAAGGGGACTCTGATGGTCAGAAGCTGTTGACGATGGTGTAGCTGCCTCGCATGCCAGTTGCCTTATCTCCTCACAGGGGAGTGAGGGAAGGCATCAGGGGAGGAAAAGCTCTTGTGTCTTGTTTAACTGGAGATGTGCCCCATGGGAAGGGTAGCGATGGAGAAGCAGTCCCTGTGTTGGGAAGATTCACTGAAAGCTTGGGTTCCCCAGAAAGCTTTATGTGGTGGTTGCTAGCATTCCTCCATGCTGGAATAACCCATATGGATTTTTGTTTCCACATTGCTTTTCAAAGCTGATGCATTTTGGCAGTAAAATATGCTGACTTTTCTGAACATTCAGCAGCCCAACTGGAAGACCAGCAAGATGGCCATTGTTCATGTACTGCCATAGTATTGTGTGAATTTGGGGAATGAGTCTGGATTTGCCAGACTCATGAGGGCCAAGTGCTCGCATGGACTGGGGTAAACCTTTCAGACTGACCACAGCAAGTCTGAAGTGTCCCTATAGTCCTGGCACCCCTCCTTGCTCATATGCTGCCTAAAGCTCTTGGGAAATGTTCTGTTGAAGCTGGAGCTTTCATGAAAAAGATGAAATTTTATAGAAGGACAAAGAGGTGGGGAGAAAACACTCTTGCAGGATGTAGCTCTGCTTTTTCATTTGCTTGTCTAGACAGCCAGGGTGCTTTGCTTTGGACTGCGCAGTTTTGATAGATTTTAATCCCCAAGCTATTTTTGATTCCTGGTCACATTTGTGACATATACAGTCTTAGCTTTTTTTTCTCCTTCAAGATGCATGCATCCATAGACTTGAATGGGTGTAGGAAAGATAAATGGCTAAGGGAAAAGGAAATTAGCCTGAATGTTCTTAGAGCAGGAGCAAGGAGACTATATAAAGACAGACTGTGAGACAGAGATAAAAACTAAATGAAAATTAAGGCTCAAGAGGAGGCCTGGCTGATGGGGAGAAGGAAGTCCAAATATTTTCAGATAATACCCAAAAGATGAAATGTAAAAAATGCTCCATTAAATCCCATTTCCCCCTTACTTTGATATTTTAATTTCCCATTTCACTTTCTTTCATAATTTCCTTCTACCATTCCAATGCCGCTCACTCTCTAGCGAAAACCTACTGTTGCAAATCATTTTCCCACAGACCCATCCTTTAGCCCAGTAGCATTCGGTGTCTATCCTGTTAGATTTCGATACGTATCAGAACACAGAGCTGGCAGAAGGGTTCACTTCACTTTTTAAGATTGTAGCTGGAAGTTCAGAAGTGGGCAGTCAAAACAGTGAGAAGCATGTGTTCTTCAGAAATAAAATGGCAAAAATGGGATGTGCAAAATGCAGACATGCTTTACATCACCACGCAGCACTTAAGTATCTCTACAAACAGCTTCAGTGGTTTAATTATTTTCATTTTGTTGCAACTTTCTTATGCATAATGATAATTTGTCCACTCAGATTTATGTCATTGCAGGCTTCAGTCCAGCAAAGCACTTAAGCACTCGATTAACTTTAAGCACATAAGTAGTCCCATTGCTGGATTGGGGCCATAATAGAGGAAAAGAATGTTTCAGGAGAAATTGCGCTTTTCAGGGGGGTGGGGTGGGTGTGTTTTTTGTTTTGTTTAAAGTGTCAGCACCACAGTTTATTTAGCTGCCTTTTAGACAGTAATCTTATTAGTAAAATTGGCAGGATTAAGAGGCTATTAAACAAAATCTGTGTGTTTTCACATCAGTTAAAATCTGTACTCTATTCCCTTGGACTACGACAACTCTCTTGTGCAATAACTGGATTTTAATGCAACCAAGTCACTTAAGATTGCATTAAAATGCATTTATTAAATCACTTGGCTGCCCTAGACTGGTGGGTTGGAAGTTGAAATGCAGAGAGGCTTTTCTGACTTTGAAAGAATGTTTTGTAGGATTTCTTGTAGTTTTCCTTCATCAATCAAACTACATTTGTTTACCAAGCAACATGTAGTCAATGTTAATTTTATGGACATTCTGCTGGGTCCAGAACGAAGCCATCTGTCCCCAAAGGTGGCTGGGGTGAGCAGTCTGTCCATCACATTGGTGTACTCCAGACGGTGAGGACAATGGACGTCGTCAAAGTTTGGCTGCTTTGTTTTCTTATTGCAGACAGAAAACTCACCACAGCAGTTTTGTCCCTCTATATCCTGCATCTTATCACTTTCAAATATGCATTTTTCCATGAAAAAGCCAGCAGTTAATAAGATTAATTTTATTTGTATGTGAAAATCTTAGTGCTCTTGTTGGAAAAAAACTGTTAAAACCAAATTAAAATCTGGCAGCAAAACAGAACAGACACCACAGCTTTAAAACTAATAATTATAAAGTCTGCTCTGTCCCCTTAAAAAAAACCATAAGGAAATGTCCCCAGGGAAGAAAGAGTGTCTCTAGCTATGTTATTTACTTATTTGATAGAAAGGTTTCTGGTACTAAAAGAATAAATAACCTGTTTGCTCAGAATTCACTTGTATTAACATTTCTGGCAGTGATTTCCTTTTCATGTTTGTTAAAATACAAAGCTTTATGTAGGTGCTGCTATGTTTGTACTACAGGTTCATTTACTCTGACAGCTGATATATTTGTAAATTGTGGTAGAATACTGGCTTCAGTGCTTGGCCCTGCTCCTTTGATATGAGCAGGTGACTCCTAACATTTATTGATGGTTTGGGGGATGGTTTGATGGAAAAAGTTGAATTGTTGCAAAGTAATTCCTCAGGTCTTCTGAAGTTTATTATTGACTGCTTTGATCTTTGTTCTGCAGATGTAGAAATAACATTGCCTACAATCTGTAGGTGTTCTCTGCGCTTCTTCAACTAATTGTTTAGTGCATCTGACAAGATGCAAATTTACCCAGATCTGTCTACAAAGAGGCTTCTCTCCTGCCTGCTCTTTTTTGTAGAAAATCAAACAACGCTATTTTTACCTCTTCTTAAAATTGATTCTGAGTGTGTCTTTTGACATTCCTGCTTGCCTTCACTGCTCCCAGACATCACCAGCTACCTGCATGTGTTGCAGCATTGTGGCTGGCACGTGGAACTCAAACAGGAAGGAGAACAGCTCAAGATGGAAAAGAGCATTACAAAGTGGGGAACTCCCCCGGCTGGATGGCAGTCACTGAGTGTCACACACTGATTATGCATTTCTTACACAGTGATTTACAGGCTGGTAGGCACAGCCTTGTGATCACACAGACATACTCGCTCTACATTTTAAACCAGACAAACCTGGGCACCAGCAGCAGAGTGGGGTGAGGTGAGTTCTTAAATATAATAACTCTTATCTAGAGCTACTTAATCTTAAATAGTGACAATATCCCTATGCTAGACAATGCAATTGATGAGCATTGGAAACTAAGGACATCGGATGCTTCTTTGATACATTTGGACTTAAGAGAAAATAGCTTTTCAACCTTCTCAGGTATCATTTTTCCTTTGTATAAGCTGTTCCTCAAGCTCTAATACATTTATACAATTCTTATTTGTGAGGAGAATGTTTCTGAATCCTCAGGAGGATCAGAACATCTCATCACTTTTACATCCAAATTTAATTTAATTGCATTGCTTAGGTTTTTTTGATGTTGGATCCTTTTCAGCAATCCTCTCACTTAACAAAGCTAAATTTCCACTCAAGTTTGATGTGAAAAATGCTTGAATAAGGAGTACCGTGAAGACTCAGTTCTCATCCTTCTAAGTCATTAATAATTATTAACTTGATTTCCAAAAGTGCTGAGCACCTAAAGCTCTTAGAAGAGATTAGCACAGGAAATCATTAATAATTATTAACTTGATTTCCAAAAGTGCTGAGCACCTAAAGCTCTTAGAAGAGATTAGCACAGGAACTGCTGATACTAAATTCCTCCTCTGGAGAGTACACGCTACCTCAAAGTCATTGAGAGGGGCTGGGTGTAAGAAAGCCACTTCCACTCCACACTCCCCTTCCAAACTGCTCGATGGCATGAGGCAGAGAGATACAAGGACTGTCAACACAACAGGTGTGATTTCCTGCATCCTGGGCAATCTGCAGAGGGGCTGTCACTCGGGCAGGGTGACTCTGATATGGCTGATGGCACTGCATGCTTCCCCGCACACCGTTTGGAGCTTGGTGACTCCTCCGCCCATATTCATGGTAGATCATGGCAGACCATGATTCTTAGGGGTTAGGATGCATCTGTTCCGTTAAAAATAGGAAATACAAAACCCTCATGTGACACTGAAGAGAAATATTCCAGAAAATAGGAAGTTTTTTAATGTGTAGCACTTGCTGTTGGTACATTCTTCATTAAATACAAATTTTAAAACTACTGGGTTTGGATGTATAATAATGGTTATTGCTGCTTATAGCCTGTAGATGTGTGCAAAGTGTTCAAAACTCTTTCCTGGAAGCTTGATGATTTGACAAGACTGGTGGTGCTGCTGGCATCCTGACTCTGGTGAAATAAATGAACAAAACTCACATTGGTTTTGTTTAGATCACACAATCCATGTTGAATTCAGCAGTGGCAGAAATGTAGTAGCAGCATATGACAGACCAGCTAAAACATAAAATCCAACCTATTTTAGTTTATTAAACTTCAAATTCCATGCTTGATTTCCATCCCTTTTTTTGTATACTTGTTATATATTTTGCTAGTAGTAAATTGGACCCATAAATAACTACACCCAAATTAAGTTAATTTCCAAATGATTTTAATATAACTTTCACCAGAAATTAAATTTCAGAAGCTTGTTATAATGTAAAATATGTTCACCTAAATAAACATGAACATATGTATTCATACGTATGTCTGTGCATATAGTGCATTAAAGTATATAATGAATCTAGATATTAGGGGCTTTTCTTAGAAAAGAATGTCACAATACATTCAAGATGCGGTAATGTATTACTTTTTTTATTGCTTTAAAAAGCCTTGAATTCTTGTAGAATATGGTTTAGTGGGTCAAACATCCCCTTTCCTCTCATTTATCAGCCTTTTGATCTTGTGTCAGTTCTAAATGTTGGCATGCTCAGGCCATAACAGTGTGCTGCAAGATCACAAAAAGGCACAGTTATATCTTTAAAAACTTATGGGCATCCTGGTGCTACATCCCAGCATAGCTTAGCAGATGTGGTATTGAGTTCCCCCAAGTCTTCACTACCCCTTTGTCTATTATTTTTTTATAGTTTTGTTCTGCATTCCTTCCACTCAACCTCAAGTAGATGGAAGCCTGTTAGTTTATTACTTACATATGTCTGCACCCTTTTACCTCAGCAGGGAAAGACAAAATATCGAGGAGGACTGTAGGTTTGGGATGGTCAACTAATCCTTCCCCACCTTGAACTAATCGCCAGGCTGATGTGTTATTGTGCTGAGCTCTGTTCTTCAGTGCATTGCCAGTGGGGTTTCAATTTGTAGAAGCATAAACAGATACTAAAGTAAAAAGAATGGTGCAGTGATTTGTTAGCAGAGTTCAGATCAAATTATCACAGCGGTCCCCTGCTGACAGTCCTAACAATTACCTCCTTTTTCTTGGTCTTTCAAATATTTTCTGTTTCACTTAGGTCTTGGTAAATAGTGTGTTTCTCACTGTGCTTTATTTATTTACCTACAAAAGGCAAAGAAATTGAAACTTTAACTTTCATTCAAATGTCTGAATGTCCATATATTTTGTGCTAACTTAGATGCATTAATAAGTTTTTTTTCTTTTTTTAAAAAATTAGTATATAGGCAAGGTAACTACAGATGGCTTCAGCTTTCTACTGCATATTTGCTTTTATAACATTTTCTACCTCTTTTATAGCTTTGATCATGGCAGTACAGATCTTATTGAAATTTGAAAACTTTTGAGAAGAGCAGCTACTAAATAGGAAATGAATAGAATGTTGTATACGTTAAGCCAATATTAAGAGTTTAAATCATTTGAGTCCTATTTTGAAATCAAATTGGGTGCATGTCCATAGATATTATTCTCTTTTTGTGGAATATAGTCAGTTGATGTTCTGTACAACTTGTCAAGAGTTAACTTCATCATTTGTTTCCACTCTTTTTTTCTCTTTCCTATTTTCAACTCTTGACTTTCACTCTTGCACAGTTACATTTGTCTGCTTCTTACAATTCTAGTGGGACTGATTTATCATCATTTGCTAACATATCTGTCTTAAAATCTGAGCTTTGATCAGCTTGTATTTTATAACTTACATCTGTTCTGTGTTTAACCTTTTGTAATGCTGTTTCTCAAAAATATTATCTAGTTTAACAAAAGAATCATGTTAGTCTAAGCATTTTGTTAAACCTAAAGGGAAAAAATCCTACGTACCTGTCTATTTTGTTGTATTTTTGTTACTGTTCATAGTCTCTTTTTCATTAAATCTATAAATCTGTCACACTCACTTTTTCCTGTTCTTGCTGCTGAAATATAAACTCCACCTTCCTGTTCCTTCTCTACCTCTTTCCCACAATTCCAGCTTGTGTTCACAGCAACACCACCAGCAGCATCACTGCTCTGGCCTGTTTGCTGCTGCAGGATCCAGCTCCACCTTCTGAAAACTAGATGTGGTGATTAAAAGTACTCCCACAGTAGGCGGCAGGGGACAGCAGAAAGCTTTTTGGTTTTGAATAAAACAACTAAAACTAAAAATTCTGGCTGGGAGTAACTGACATTAATCCTCCCACAAAGATGAGTGCGTGTAGTGAGATGGATGGATAGTAGGTTTGGTGAAGCATGGAGACACATCTGCATGTTCTGTTGCTACCTAATCTGTCTTCAGGAAAGGAGGTTTCATTTAAAGGGACCAGAGTAAGCTCTGTCTTGGGTCAGACTGGGCAATATTAGGACAAGAGTGAGAGATGCGTGAACATGCCTTTAGAAAGTTGTCAGCTGTTCCCCAGCTTCTAAATAAATGAACCTTGCCTAGCACTGAGCAGGCCACTGAGACTGATGAAATAATGAAATGTTTTTCCTTGGGATTTTTTTATTATTCTCTGATGTAAGGCGGAAAGTCAGCCCTGCTCTGCTTTGCTTTTAAGGGAAGCGTAGCCATTGTGTAGAGGCCATCAGCAAAATGGCACTGCCCAGGGGCCTCAGGGAGAAATGCTCTTGATGCCACAGCACCCTTCAACTTGTTCTGTGCACTGATGTGGCCACACCAGTTGCCTGAAAATAGCCTCAGCAGCTAAGAAGCTTCTGAAGTCCTTTTGGCTAAGTCTGCAGGCACAGCTAGTAAATGCGCAAACAGCTTGATCCTGACTGTATTGGTGTCTGGATGAATCTGGCCTGAGGACTCCCTCAGAGAAGAAATACCTACAGAAATCTAAGTAATTCCAACTCACATGTCTATCCAAAGCAGTAGACAATTTTAATACAAATGGAAATTTTATTGGCATAGGGGCTAAACTCAGTCTTGGCATAAATGGATTCGGGGCAGCTGTACTTGCTTGTAGCAGAGCAAATTTTGGCTTCAGGAGTGAAGATATAAAGCACTGAGAAGCTATAAATTTTGAGCCAGCAAGGACATTACAAAAGGCAGAAGGATAACTGGTATGACATCACTTCCTTCTAAAAGATTATGAGCTATGGAAAAAGATTTGTTACTTTTGCTGCAAATAGCTTAGAAAATGTGGGCAGGTATGTTGAATGCATTGAGTGGATCAGTGACAGCAAATACACCTGTGTAGTGATTACTTAAAAACAACAAACCAAGCACGGCCAGTCAGGTAGAAAGTAGCATCCAGTGTATTTGGAGTATGTTTAGGTAAAACGAAAAAAATAGGATAACAGTCAATAACAGGAGCAGTTAATGAATGAAAGGCAATGGTAGAGCTGGAATAGAATAATAACATTTACTGCTCTTTGTCACTTGAACCACTCCTCAAGAAAGGCATGCAGCACTGTCCCTGCTTGTAAGTAGGGAGATGAAGTGGCAAACTCAGGAACTGAACTTGTTTTTTCTGGAACCCTTCCAGTATTGTAAATACAAGACTAAAGAGATGCCAGTTGACTATTTTCGTATACACAGATTCCCCTGCTAAAATTCTGCATAGTAGATATTAATCCTATTTCGTTGTTTTTTATCCTGGGAACTTGCGTGATTCTGTTCTGTGTGATTTAATCTCAGAAACCATCCACTGTTGCCAAAATGTTAATATTCGTACAGGGAAATTCTTCTATGGAGTTCTTGTTTGCGTCTATACTGTTCTTTCTAAGAAGATGTAAATATTGAGATAATTATACCAGACAGAACAGAAACACACTATTTTCCATTCTCAAATTGGCATTTAAAGGTATTGAACATTTTACCTTATCTCTAGTAAAGTGCCTGCGCTAATTAATTTTTTGTTTTGGATGTGCACCAGCCATAGGCAGACAGAACCACATGTTCCTCTACAACAACCACAGCTCACTTGTGGTTTTCCTGTTGATTTTTAATTTGGTAACATACCTTCATATACAACTTCTTTGATGAAGGCAATGGAGAAGTCCTGGCTAAAACTTGCAGAATATATCTTTTGCTCAAAGGAGCTCACAAAATGTTAATCTTTGAAAAATATAGACGCCTATTAAAGATAAAAAACATAAACAAGTGTAAGGCACTTCTTAAAGTCTTTGACAAAGGTCTCAGGTGTAGAGAGGTTAAAGCGATATCTTGTTCCTCTAAATATTTCGACAGACAGACTTTTGATTGCATTATCTATTAAAAAAATTGCTTTGAACCTTCCGCCAATGCAGACCACTTGTGCTTTCTCAAACCAACAAAGGTTCGGTCAACAGATAAGAATTTCTGACCGTGGAAGGGCAGCTGCTTTCCTTTCATCTTCCTCCTGGTGTGTATATGAAATGTTTGCTTAGCCTGGCCCTGCTATCATGAGGACTTTTTTTTTCCTTAATCCTTCCTCTAATTTGAATCCTACACCCAGTCTGCAAATAAGACATGAAGAAAATTTAGATTTCAACAGTGCAGGGTAATCCTGCTGGATGCTGAGTACTTCAGTCCCGGTTCAGCACAATACCTAGTCTTATCTGACTATACATATGCTTATCTGTAAGCCTAAACTTAAGCATATGATTAAATGCTCTGATTGATTAGGACTAATGATCCTTGCTGATGTACTAAGCCCTGTGAGAGAAGTTTGTTTTACAGGCAATTTTGCTGTTGTTTTTCTTCTATTGTTACTTCCCACCAGAGGAGGTAATTAAGGAAGTGTTTTTTTAAGAGCACCAGAGCAATTTCTGTAATTTTTTTTTATCTGATTCTTGAAAATTCACTTGTGACTAGCCTTGTGTTTATTAGTCTTTTATTACATATTTTTCTTCAAAAGCAAACATGATCTCTAGAAATTGTGCCAATGATATCCAGGTATGCCTCTCCCTTCTCAAGAAGCCTAATCTATGTGCAATGTTAATGAGAAAAATATTAAGACAAAATGCGTAAAATTGCTTTCTAGAAAGGTTCAATCTATATGTAAATGTAGGGTTGAATACAAGAGGACTGGCTAACAGAATCCTGAAGGAAAGATGGTATTCATATAGACTGGATCATTATAAATGTATGCTTTCAGATGCTGCCTACTTTAACATTATATGGCTTCCTAATGAGAAAAAATTTGTGTTTTGTTTTACTTCCTTATTGCTGTCTTTCAGCCTGTCTCTCTTTCTCTCTCTCTTTTCACTTTAGCCAGCTAAGCCTGTTGGAGTGAGTAGTATTGTTAAAATGGGAAGTTTGAGTTGTTGATTTTTGTGTGACACGTGGACAGGATGATTGTAAGGCAGTAACAAGTCACCTAATGATTTATGAGATTTTGACTTCCATAGATGTTTAATAAGGATCTCTCATCTGCGTGCCATATTGCTTGAAACAGTGTGGAAATCAAAGCTCAAAAAATGTGTTTGAGCAGGGAAAAAGCTGTCTTTCCTGCAATGTTGCCTTCACAAGCAAGTTTCCTCAGGCGGACTCTGGGCAGGAGACTATCAGGTCCTTCTGCCTGTGTCTTGCAGTGACAGTGCACTGGCTGGTGCTTTGAGCACCAACTCCTGAATACCCAGTTCAGTGGCATCAGACTAGGAGACAGTAATGAAGGATAACAGCTTCTCACGTTTTATCCGTGAGGAGAGGGAATTCTCCTGGACGGATTTGTTATGAGCAAAGTGTCTCACTGTCCTGCCTGTGTCATCCTAACCACCACAGTAAAGCTTTTGTGGGACTTTACAAAGAAAGGAATGGAGGGAGTTTGGAGACATATGAAGGACAAGCCAGCAATCGAACCTTACATTTTCTGGGGGCTGAAGGCATCTATTTACCCTAGCAGGATTCCATTAAGTTTTCCTAGCATTAAACTGCAAGTATTTTAAGCTGCTGCCCTCTGGAAGAGAAGCCATGTGCTTTCATGACACTCAAACTTTGATCCTAAGTTGCTGTAAAGCTCCAGTTCAGCAAAATTCTTGTGTGTGCTTGATTTTAAATACATGAATACTTACAGTGACAGAATGGTCAAGAGCAGCAGGAAGTCTACTTTGCTTCACAGCTAAGCCAGTGTGTAACTTTATGAGTATGTTGTATTATCAGTCTAGGGCACCTATTTCTATGCAACCCTGCCTTGGAAATGCATTCCCTGGAGTTGGTGGGATTTAAGTGCATACTTAATTTAGGAAGAGCAGGCGAAAGACTGCATATGCTTGATTTATATGCAGTTTATCTTCTGGTGGCCTAAATAACTTCTCATATCCTTATTCAAATTCTTAGGCTGTTTAAATGTTCTTTCCCTCCAAGATTTTCTGGAAACACTCTGTTGTTTCTTTCATAAAGTCATTTGGATGTGCCTTTCAGACTTTTTTTTTAACATCTGTGCAATTAATGAATAAAGGCTGAGTCTTCTTTCCTCATCTTTTATTGACTGGGCAATTTTTGTGCACCTTGTGTAGAAACACTAATCTGCTTCTACAAGTTTTACTCCAGTGCCTTGCATATGAAAGTCCGTGCGTGGCTATTGTGCAGATTTGTGCAGATAATGAAATCTGCGCTAGTTGTATATTGGAAATTTGTAGTATTCAAAGACAAACTCACCAGCTGGGAGTTCAGAGGGAATGAAGGTCATCCTGTGCTGGTGAGTCTGACATCTGCGGATGACCAACTCTCTGATAGATTGCTGTAGGTTTTTTTCACAGGGGTAAATTTTGAATAATAGTCTTGATCTGGTGCCAGTGGAACCAACAAGGACTTGGCAATTTACTTCAGACTATGCAGAATCACGAACAATTGAAAAGTTTAAATTAGGAAACCCAAATGTTTTAGAATTAAGTCTTTATGAAACAAAACTATTTCACTGGGGTCTTTTTGTTGTTGGGTTTTTGGTTTGGATTTTTTTAATGATCCTTTCGTACCACTAAGCTTTCTCTGTAAGGAAGATAAAAGATCTACCATGGCTTTCTTTGTTTATCTTCTTTAATACTGAATTTTTCATAGAAAAATTAATAATTTTGTGTTAGATTTATCTGTTGTCAAGGCTATTGTTGATGATAGAGCATGGCTGCTATCTGCTATGTAAGAGGATTCTGGTTTTGTGTCAACAGTAACTGCAAGCCCTGTAGCCTGATTTCCTGTATTACAGAGGTCACAGAATTTGATGAGGGTCACAGGAGGGACCCCATAATAGCTCTGTGTATACAGAAGCAAAATACCAAGGGGGAAAATTATCATCAAGAGTATTAGTCAACAGTGTGTTGAGATCATGCTGTTGTTTCAATTATTTAACACATGGTTGTACCAGCAAGTCTGTAGTTCCTGTAGTTGTGATGGTAAACCTTTAAGAAAGGGATTGGGTAGGGATTCTGTCTCTCAAGGGTTTGTAGCTCTCTTTATAAATCCCCACCCACATGGTGGGACATGGTCCTTTTAATCATGGTGGGAAAATGTGAAATGCTGCCATTATTGCATCTAGACTTGTTGCATTTACTCACCAAGTCATGCATGCTCTCCCCAAGTGTAAGTGTTAGAAATAATTTTAATTTCTGTGATCACAAGACAGCATTTTGTTACTTTTGCAACATTTCAGTTGCTGAGATGCATTTTGATTATGATGATCAAAGAGTCATTGAGCATTGGAAGATCATATTGGCTGTGATTCTGCCTGACGTATTTTGCACTATGTCATGTCTAACTCTTTGTGATGATTAAACATTTGTTTGCACTGACTGGGGGTGCCTGACAGTCTTACATCATAAAGCACTTTATTCAGTGCAAATTAGGATTCAGTACGCTCCTCTGTGGGGGATTTTCCCACTAATGACATATGTAAATAGCACTCATTCATTCTAATATTAAGGGGAAAGGTACAGAAGCATGCAGATCTCCTAATGAATCTGTGTTATACCTCAGATGAAAGGAAAACAAAGTGTTTTTCAGATGTTAATTTTGTTATCTGCACACACGGAGCTCTCCTCTACTCCCTCTAAGTTACGATACATGGAATCAGATTTATAGAGCCTTTATGTTCACAAAGACAGTTTGTCAGAGAGGTACCCATGCATGCACACTTTCCGTGACAATATGGAATCCCTTCCTTCCATGAAGAAAAGGAAGAAATACAGCCATATTATTCAAATGCAAACCCTAATATATTGGGCCCTTCTTTGTGTGCATGTAAAACTTTTCCCCTGCTCTTGCTATAGCAGCATAACACACAGTTTTAGCTAACAAAGCCTGATGGCTTCTGTCACTGTGCTATGCTGGTATTTTATGGCAGCGTGCTCATATGCAATATAAGAGGTAGACTCTTCCTTGAGGGGATAGCCCTTGCCATCTACTGTGCCTTGGATTTATTTAATAGCATTAATTTTCTTGGGTTTAGGAGAGCCACAGCAGAAATATTTGGGTCTTAACATTTTGTGACTGAGTTTTTTTCATTTTCTTTGGCCTTTCATTCCTGGAGGCCTTTCTTTATTTTTGTTTTCCCGTGGGTTTCCACGCAGGCACAGCCTGGCCCAGGGCTCCACAGCAGCACCTCCTGGCTCTCTGCTCAGTGCCATCCGTGCCTGGGCAGCTCCAGGTCGAGCCCTCCTCTCATCAGGACTTACAAACCTGTCTGTCCAAGTCAGCAGCAAAACTATTTTGGCTGCATTGGGCAAAAATAAGCCCCAGTCTCCCTAATGACTTTGTTTCTCCCCAGCTGTGCTGAGGCAGCCGATCAGTGAGGGAAGGGTACACGCCTGCCTCTTAATTTATTTCACCTGAAAAGGGTGTGAGTTGTCTGCCATGAGCTTTGTCATTTCCTTCTTGTAAGTTGGAGAAAAGCAATAAGTTCTCTTTGAATAAAATATTTTTTCCCTTCTCTTTTAACCAAGATTTAAATGTTTGCATCTTTAAAAAAAAAGAACAACCAGCAGTTTAGTGCTGTTTAACCACTATAGACAGAGTAGTTGTGAATGATACTCTTTTATTTTTTGCTGTGAGGCATGAGTGGTGTTTCTTCAAATTTGTGTTGAGCTAAACTCGATGCTGACGTTGGCTGTAAATGGGTCAGGCAGTCGTTGAACTGAGCAGTTGGCCACATTTGTGCTAACTCTAGTATTTTTGGGTTTTGCCAGAGGAAAAAGAATTCTAATTTCTATCAGTTTAAATTGTACTGGGCAGCATTATCAGCTGGAAAGACCCCTCTGATTTGACAGGCCCCACTGTATGATGATTAATTACTACTCAGCTTCATTGGACTTTTCTAATTTCCTTTTGCCACTAGCTGTAGGCAACAAGCGATAAGTACTGCTCTTATTATTTCGTGCAAAGGAAAATGTCTATTACTGCTCTGTCCTACAAGTAATCAGAATAAAAAGACAACTGATTGGAAAACCTGTGAGGACCATTCTGTCTTTATTTATCCTACCCTTGCTCTATTCCTGTGCTGCTTCTACACAGAACTTGTTTTACACAGTTGCCTGTCAAAATAAGAAGATAAAATCATAAGCTCTATCAAAGTAGTTGACTTTTTGAAATTTGTATAATGATTTCATGGGAATTAATCCTCAATCTCTAAATAAATCCTCCTCAGAATTCTAATATAACTAGGAATCTTATACCACAGAGTGTAAAACAATTCTTAATCTTCCTTTTCTATTTTACCATAAATTTATTACATTAGAAGATTGTCTCATTGGGAAAAATTAGAGCATTATTGCCAAATGCAAGAAGAGTAAGTACTTTACATAACACATTATAATAATGATTTTATTGAGACACTGAGTGCTCTAAAGAAGAAGGTATGCTACTAAGAACTTGTCAAGGACTTTACTACTAGAGATAAAAATCAATGCTGGCAAGTTTTATATCTTTATTCTAAAGAATCTTTTCAAATCATTAGGCAAATTCCAGTGAATTAATTCCAGAAGAGCCATTTGAGTTGCTTCTGCACATTTAGTTCTTCTACACATTTAAGAGATGCCATAGAATTTACTTTCAAATTGAAGATATTAAATGCACACTGGCTAACAGCAAAGCATGTCTGCACAGCATGTGGGAATGCTGTGCCGGGATAGAGGCATGTATAATTGTAGTAAAGTTATGTGCTGTCTGGACAAATTACCTAAAGATGTGACTTCTTACCTGCAGGTTTAGCTGTGGGTTCAGTTTAAAAGCTGACTTGGTCACATCTGACCAGGGTTGGATGTCCTTATCTGCAGCAGATCAATTTTCAGAATGTTTCCACACTTAAGGATTTAGAAATAAACGGAACTTATGAATGTAAAATCTTCCCTAGAAAAGGGACTTCGTTATTCTGTTTCAGATGCATCTGACTGTTACTCTACTTTTTAGACCTGGAGACATTTGTGAAAGGATAGAATGCTGATGCACAGAAGAAGGTTCTTGAAAAGTCTTCCAGGGAATTGAATTTATCTTGTTTCTGTAAGACTTGTTCCAGCTGATTAAAAAAGTTTTCTTCTGATCAGGTCCTTCCTGCACTTTTGCAAGCATTTAGAACCTCAGGTGTGTACATGATTTTGGTCAGATTTGCACAGCTACCACAAGAGCGAAAGATTCAGGGCACATGTGTGAAGCTGCAGTTGTTTTGGGTTTTGGTTCTGTTTTTAAACTGAAAATGAAGATGTTAGCAAGATTCCCCTTCAAAAAATAAAATTAGAAACCAGTTGGTTTGAGACCTGAAATAGTGTGGGAGGCTCTTGTCCTGAAGCATCTCCCACCAGGAGTGCAAGCACTTATCAGCCTATCCTTTCTGAGGATGTAAATTCCAGGCCTACTGCAGTCTTTGTAAATATGGATGGCCTTTGTGTGGGAGAGGTATACTGCTAGCAAGGGGCAGAGAAGGTGTGCTTGCATGCAACTTTCACATCTGCTGCTGAACCCAAGAGCCTGATTAGTATCTGCATTCCTTTCCCCACATAAACAGAGAACCAAATGGCTTGCAGATCTCCTGAAACTCCTCTTCCCATGTCCACAGCCTTCTCTAGCCTCTTCCTTAGGCATCTGCAGGGTGACATTCAATTGCTGGTGAGGAGACGAGAGGTGCCACGTACATCTGCTTTTCCCTGAACTGCAGGGACAGAAACTGAGCTTCTCTGGACAGAAGGGCTGAGAAATGATGTAAAGGTGGCTGATCCAGGGCAAAGATTCCAGATCACTGACAGGGAGCTGGTTTGGCTAGCACATGCTCAGTATTCCATGATTCAGGACATTAAGCAGAGTTATTTTTTTCTCAGATGTAATTATTTACATTTTGGTTTTGCAGCTAACAAAACCAAATGTATTGGCAATATAAGGACAGCATAGATGCTGGTGGTGTTTTGCTTGACACAACCATGGCATTGTTATTCACTGTAAAGCACTTGTGATGTTGTTACTAGACTGGTAGCACTACTTTAAGAGTTAGGGACTTCGTGTAGTTAATCTAAAATGGACTGTATTATATTCTTTCATCCCACATTATCCCCTTCAGAATCTGGTGGTTATTGTTCTGTTGGTTTAGGGTAGCCCACCCTCAAGAGGAAGGAACAAGGAGCTGAGTGTTTCACTTGAGAAAATTATTGTAGTTCAGGCCCCTGTGTTGCAGTGAAAAATACCTTGTTTGACTGTTGAAATTATATATTCTTATTGGTAGCAAATCAGAGGTTAATGAGTATCCCAACAGGTATTGTGAAGCATTTTTTAGTTGCAAATGTTTCCAGTGGAAATACTGCCTTCTGTACCCAGCTAAGTATAAAGTAGAGCATAGTCCTCTAGCAGCTGTAATTGTGGTATCCTGTTCCATCATTAGAATCTGAATAGGATAGCACATTCAGAGTTTGTTCATTCATTTAAAATGGTAATAACTGCTTTGTAGAGATCTGGATGACTGAGATACATATATACATTAAAGAGTTTATCTTGGGGTCATCAACAACTATTAAGCAAACTGGCTTCTTTTAGCAAATAAGATGGAAAATTCATCTACTGTTGACAGACACAATTTTTCTCCTTGTTCGTGGATGAGTCACTGTGCAGTTTTGTCTTGCCATCTGTATCTTTGTATATTTAACCAGGGTTGGGTGAGTTCCACAGAAGTATCAAAAAGCAACACCAAGGACAGTGATAACAACACAGGAAAAATTTCTGCATCCCTTTGACAAAAGGGTCTGTCCCAAGTTCTAACAGTTCCCCCAGAGGGTGGGAAGGAAGTGGGAAGCTGTCCCTCCTGCCTAGCATGGCCCTGCAGCTGCAGAGAAGGGGATGTGCTGCTGTAACAGCTCGGGAGCTGCAGGGATGTTATGGCTCCTGCAGCCACAAGGACTTGGGTTTCACCAAGTGCAGCACTGGCCTTGGCACCACCAGTAGCTGCTGCTGCTGCTATTGAAACATCCTCTTGAGGTTCAATGAGTTCGTAGTGTTCAAGGTCAGACAGAGAATAAGTCTGTGTCAGAAATAAGAAAATGAAGGTAGGCTCTATCCCTGGTGATACGTTCCAGGCTGCTTTGCTGTTCTATCAATATTTTAACAGATTCAAAAATGTTCTCCTTTACTACATATAAAAGTAGGGTCTTTCAGCTCTTCCTAGGATTTTACTTCTACTTTTCTACACAGCTATTTGCCACGAGCCTCATTTTCCCGCTGATCAGTAAAATAGTGTGTGTTATAGTGTTTGTCTTACTGAGGCAAAGGGATAAAAAGCATCCTCAAATTAATTGTTATATATTGGAGAAACAGGAATGTTTTCTCAATATTATTATTTATTTAAAGTGAATGATTTTTGAAATACACAATAATTCATTAAAACCTATGCAATATTTTTTGTCATGTGTATACCAGATAATGACAAGAATAGAGTTTATTCATTTAATTTGGACTACTTCAGAAAGTGAAATATATAATGGTGCAACTGCTTTGTTCTTTTTCTAATAAAAGGTAGGAGATTTTGAGTGTTATTAGACTGAGATAAGCTAGGCTTCTGTATAGCACAATTTTGTATGTCTCAACTAGCAAAAGCCTTTGAAGTCCTATGAATCTTTCTGCTTGTTAATTCTTCCATTTGTTTGATTTTTGGTACAAAGAAAATGAAAGAATATGATGAGATTATGGCATTTTAAGTCAATATTTATTAAAAAATCAATCTCGATGAAAATCTGCCCATCCCTCTAATTAGATGAGGCAACTTGAGGTTGATTTTTAATTGCAAAAGTAATTACACGGAGCAGATAGCCAGTGACATTTGATTATCTAGGTGATTGATTAAAAAGCCTAGCTCACAGAGCAGATTGTCAGCCAGGGGAATCGAGACAAAAGAGCAAATTAAAAAAGTTGTCCTGTTAGTAATCACAAAATTCAAGGATGAAATTACAAAGCTAAACACCTCCAATCCACGTCATCTTCATCACTCAACTGTCTGCAGCATGCCTGAGCTCAAAAAGGGGTGATAAAGAAAAGGATTACTTTTAAAAGGATGAAGAATTGAGAAAATATAAAAATAAAAGAGCAAAAGCACTGCTGAGAATAGGGACTTCAACCAGACAAGCAAAGATATAAAAATGTATCTAAATTGTGACAGTTCAATTTCCCTATGCTCTTATGAAAGCTCATTAAAACCAAGCAGGGTTAGTCAAATTAAATATGTTGGGTATCAAAATATGTTTTTAGTGACAATTCTTAATGATTATTTAAAAATCTAGTCTGGGTGATCCCTTCTTACCCCAATATATGTATTGATATTCATATAGGTTTCTAATACTTTGAATTTATTTAATATAATTTTGACTGATTGCAGGCTGTAACTAGAATGGGTACCACTGATGCCTTTAAGTAATGAATGCTATAAAATGTCCATGAAATTCCTATATAAGAATAAAGCAGGAAACAGAATGAAAATTATGTTTGCTTATAATATCCCATTTTATTTTTAGTTTTATGATGCTTACTTCCTTGGGCTGTGCTGTTCTTGTAAGTTTGTCCAATGAGTTGATGAGCTACAAATGTAGTGTGTGACGCCCTTGTGCGTGGCAGGGGCGTGTAACTAAGTCATCTTTAAGGTCCAACCCAAGCCCTCCTATGATTCTGTGACCCTAAGAAAATGTGAAACAGATCCTTACAACAGGTTTCGATATATGTAGCATGATTACAAAGTGCTTCCATTAACTCTGGAAAGTTTGTAGCAAGTTCAGTGTGTGCCTTTTTATTTTTTCTAACCTTGACTAAGTACTGTTGTGTTTTATCTGAATGTCAGATTGTTTGGGCCAAATAGTCGTGGGCAGAATCATTCTAGTCAGCTCAAAATGGCATTTAAGCCTGAAATTCATTCATGAACAATAACTACATTTTCTGAAACTTCACTTGACTTCTTGTTATCACTTTCCTGTCGTTTAAACAAGTGTCTGTTATTTTCTATACCACAGATACCTGAAAAGTGGTGCAGTAACTGTGATTGCATAGCAATTAATTTCAACTAATGAAACCAGAAAATATGCACAGAATTTTATAATCTGTTTTATTAGAATAATGCAGAAGAAAGAAGAAAGGCAGTGACATTTTCTAAGCATCCCATTTAGAGTAAATTAATGTACAGCCCGTTGGCCTTCAGAGTCCTTGAGAGTTCAGCTACAGCCAAGTGGTAGCAAGTGGTGGATTTACCACAGTGGGTATCAGCATCAGGCCCTTCATCTGCTGTCTGAAAGTTAGTCAGTGAAATCTTTGTGATCCGGTCACTAATTCCATGGAAACAACCTGGTTTTCTTCATTTGTAGTGTTGTCATTGAGAAAAAGAAATGATTACTAGACTGTTGTATTTATTAAATGCCAGCTCTGTATTGTTCTTTTATGAGGCTCTATTACCTGTTACCCATCAAAATGTAATCTGACAGAGTAAAAAAAATTCAATTTATTAAAAATGCTTCTTGCATATTACAACATTGTGCAGGTTTCCACAGGATAAGACTTCTGCA
The DNA here is from genome assembly GCA_013400975.1 of Atrichornis clamosus. Lineage (NCBI taxonomy): Eukaryota > Metazoa > Chordata > Aves > Passeriformes > Menuridae > Atrichornis > Atrichornis clamosus. The sequence continues at coordinate 236,890 of WBMZ01009803.1, read as the reverse complement.
TCAAAGCACATGAACTCTGAAAGAGAGATGGATATAGGCCTCAGTGTGTTTCTGGATCCCTGATTTTAAAAACCCCAACTGACCAACCAAAAATGCACAAAAACCCCACAAAGAAACAAAAAAAAACCAAACAACACCCCCACAAAGAAACAAAAAACCAAATAACAACAACAAAACCTAAAAAATTGCAGTAAAGTCAAGTTATTATGCAATGACAGGGTTGTGTGTTTTGGAAATACATAATTGCTCAAAAGAGCAATTTGAAGAGGGAAGTGCCATAGAGAACTGGTCTTCATTTTCAGTGCAACAAAAGGCATGAGAATGTGTTGGTTTGCAAATATTGCTACAATAATGTTCATTTGTCTTTCAGCATTTTGAGGAGTTGGAGTGAAAACAGCAGAAAATATTTTCTACAAGAGCAAATGCCTTTTTGTTTATCAAAGAAAATATTTTTAAATTACAGATTTTGGTAATTTGAATGCTTTCTGCAGACAATTTCATTTCTTTGGTACTTCTTAGACTCCAAGCAAAGTCACAGAATAAACTCAATCTTGCCTGTTAGAGCTCTGTTAAGTCTAGTGTTAATACCTCTCTTTATGATGTTTAGAGTTTACGTATCTTTGTGGAGACAGTGTCTTTTTTTGCAAGCTTAATATTCTTTATGTGATTGTATTTACAACTCTCTCTTTTACTCATACGGAAGCCCCTACACAAAAATAGGGTCTTGCATTGTATGGACATGGAACACTCATCCCAACAGTACAAAATAGCTGCTTTGGATGATCTCATGTCTATGTTTTTTTCTGATCAGTTTTTGGTCCTCCTTAGTACTTCTATTTTTGCCTTTGCCTGCATTAAACAAGAAATTCAGATGTTGGTAATTAACTGGAGTTCCCCTGCTGCCAGACCAAATTCAGTTCCAAAAAGCCCTGTATATTGCTACTTCTGCATTTGTTAACAATGTCCAGACAACAGGTCTGCAATTAGATTCCCATCTGTTAGGCTGAGCATTTAGCATAGCCAATGGATGCAAATGAACTTGGGTCCCTCAGTGGAGTGGATCCTTAACTAGCAGAATTATATTTGAAAATAAATTTAGCAGCAAATGATAGGGAAGAAGATGAGACTATTAATAATACAGCAGCTTTAAAATGTTTAAATGAAAAAAACAAAATACTGTTTCCACATATGATGGTTTCTCCAACAAATCTGAAAATATATTCAAATATTTCACTGTTTCCCTCAATGTCTTGAATGCTGCATTAGATTGAGTGGAAAAGTGCTAACTTTAAATGTTAGGTGTAGTGCTTTCTGCATAAAGTAATGCTGCATGATTATATAAATGTTAGAATTCTGCACCAATTATTTTTTGAAACTCTTAAAGGAATGCTTCAAAATATTTAATATTTGTGTAAGATAAAATGGAGACGGAAGAAAGATGCAGTTTTAGAAATTCTAGTGTTTAATCTCAAACTGCAATTTTGTATCAGTTTTAACGGTGTTATAATAAGGGATAATCCTACCAAGTCCATAGGCTGTGTGTTGGAGGATTAGCTAAAGCTTGCATATTTAAATGTTTCCTTTTCTACTGGAATGTCTGTAAAATAGACAGTAAACCCCACTTAAACTAATACCTGTTGAAGGGCTAAAACAGTAAGGAAAAAACCCTTTGTGCAAACTCAGATTTTCCTTGAGTTTGCATTGTATTACACTTTTTCCTTTTCAGAATTTGTAGATCAAAAAATAAATATTATACATACCACATACTTCTGATGTTAAATGAGTTTCCATGTTTATATTAATTTATTTAAATTAATTAATTTATTTATTACTTAGAACAAACAAAATTCTAAACTAATAGTAAGAGAGGCCTTTGTAAAGTAATACTTGCAATTATTTTGATGCCTTAGCAAAAGGCAGGAGAATGAATTTTGGTGGAGTTTATTATATATAGACTTCACATTTACACAAATTAGTTTTTATTGTGGCTTCTTTTTTTTTCTTCAGTTAGTGGTAATGAGCATTTCAAATGCTGGTGGGACTTTTTTCAGCTACAGTTTTGTCATAGTTGTAAGTGGGAGCTGGACTCCACATTTCTTACTAGAGCAAACACTAGTGTGACACAAAGAATCCCAACGGTACAAATAGAATTGTTGATATTAAAATTTCAGTTAAAAAAAAATTATTTCTAAGGTAACCATCAACATATTGCTTCTGAGTTTGGGATTTCCTCATTCTCCCTGCCAGATGTAATGAGATGGCTCATAACCCCAACATCTTTACATCCGGAGGGTGAGGGCACCGGTTTAAGAGCACAGAGTACTAGCCTGGCAGAGTGAAAATGAGCATGTTCAAATTTCATCTCAGCACAGAGCAATGCACAGGCCACCCTTTGCACCAGTAAAGCACATTCATCCTTCTGAAAGCAACTTGGGTTTTCCAGTATACGGAAGTTACGAGCAATCAGAGTGTCCTGTTGGTTCACAGTTGGGGCATTCCATTACCGGGAGAGACCCCTAAGTGTCTTTATGGCTGAAGGTTCTGAAAATGGCACTGCTGTGGGGAGGAGATGGAGCTTTGGTTACTGCTGGCAGATTCAAGGGCAGTGCCAGCAGGGCAGTGCTGCTCTCCCTGTGTGAGCACAGCTCTCTGTGCTTGTATGCTTGGGGCGAGATGGAAACGTGCCTGTTGGAAGGATGTGCCCTGCACTGCAGAACCAAGTATGACTTTTGCATTGAATAAAAGTGAATGGATGTAGAGATTATTTTGGAGGGGGTTCCCTTCAAGAAACATTGCATCCATTTGTTTCAATTTAGCCAGCAGTGTGGAATTGCTAAGGATGAGATGCATGCTGCTTGTCACCATGACAAAAGTGCAGATCTTTGCCTCTGTGGGATTCGACTTTTCAGGGTCTGACAGAAGATGTGCAGGATCAGAATTCCCTGCCAGGCAAGCTGTTGGTTCAAGTGTAGTACAGACAGGGTGGAAGCTTGTGATTGCCTGGTCCGTAGCCTGCTAATCTTCCAGATTAGTCTATGCTTTCTCCCCTGGGGGCTAGCAGACTATCAGCAGAAAGCGTGAGCAATCCCTTGCTCTTTCACTGACAATAAACAGATAGTGACAGCAGCTAGAAACCTCGTGGCAGTGCTACAGAGATCTGGAAGTGTATATGGGTATGGTGTTTTAGTCACATTTTGCTTGCTCTTCTTCAACAGAAAATTAATTGTATACACGTGTGGTGGTGAAACTGTGTATGGAAAGGCGGGACTACAGGCGTACATAGGTGCATTAAGAGGTTCTCCTAGCAGGTATATTTTGGTCTGCTGCTTCTTTGCTTGGCTTATGTTTATTCTGTTATGCCATTAGTATATCTCCCTAGCAGTAAACCAGGGACACCCCCTGGTTCTTTTGCCTTAAGGAAGCATTGTTTTAGGTGGACACCTGTAATGAGGTGTGGCTCACAAGGCTCGGGGGAGAACTGTGTGCTCACGTGCTCAAACAGCTGGTGGTGAAGAGGTACCAGTGTGGGGAGCCTCTGCTGTCAGATGATGCAAAGGACCAGGGGCAGGAGGGAAATCTTTGTTCCGATGGTGGCTGGAGGCCATGAAAGGCAGCAAGTTTCTCCACCGGCCCACCTGCTGCCCCATTAGCCATGTGGGCATGGCTGGGAGCAAGGACATCTCTGGGCTTGGAATGGGAGCCTTGCCACAGCTAATAACTTTCAATGATATGTCACTATTTTTGCCTTCTAAATCACAAACTGACAGCTCCACACCATGCTAGTCATTTACTTTCTCCAGTTCCCTCTCTGTGCATTTCTTTGCTTGTTTATAAGATTTGTCTTCTGTGGAGAAGCCTCTTCAACTGAGAGTAGTTTATGGCTGGAACTCAGGTTCTTAATGGGTGGTTCTTGCTGTGACGTGGATACTGCTGGGGGCTAGAACAAGTGCAGTTTTGTCTTAGATTGTGCATTGTGTAGAGACGCACAATTTCCTGACTGTCTGTACTTCCCAGGACAGTAAACCCATGGGGACTGCCAGAGTACGAGTGACAATTAGCTACTTAATCTGCACGTTTTCCAAAAGTAGTGTTTTCTTACCGTGTATGACCACTAGTTTCCCATTTTTGATTTCTCATTTTTGAAGTCTTCTTCCTCCACAGATTCTTCTTTGATAACTTTCTGTTTAATGACGTTAAATTTTTTTCTCAACATTTATATCCACACTTTTCACCTCAAGTTTTCCAGTGCAATGCCCACTGGCACTGTTATTACCTGGAGGTAGCTCTAATAACAGGACCACAGCATCAATGTCAGCATTCAAGTAAGGAAATTAACCTAATAATTGTCTCTTAAATGCATTCTTTCATTACACAACTAGTGGGGGCAAGGGGCAGAGGTCACTTAACTTGCACAGTGATCACATTTGCATCAGCATAGAAAACCATTATCTCAGTAGGTTATAGCTAATCCTGCTGATAGCATTTAACCAGCCTAATTTTTCTAATAAAGGAAAATATTGATGAGGTAACAAAAATTGGTCAACAGAACTTGTTTAATGAAGACCAACTAATCATCCTAGCTAGCATTTCTTGGAAGAAGTGCAGACAATTTTTGCTCCATTCCCACTGGAAATACATCTGCCAGTCCGTTGGAATCTGTTCCTTACATTTGTTCTTTTGCTTGGTTTTTGTCATTAGAAGACAGCTTGGCTTTTAGTACTAATTTGTTTTTGCATATACTCCTGATTGCTTTCTGCCGTAAAGGTTATGTCTACAATGATGTCAAAGAGTGATTGCAGCATTTTTAGATGTGGCTGAGTACTATTTGGATGGACAGATCAAGGACTGGTAGTGATCCAGCTACTTTGGTGTGAAGCGTGGATTACAAAATGCATTCATCTGAGGAAGTACTGGAGTGCTGAGCAGTGCTGGGTCCTGTGTGCTGCTCACCACGGGCTGACCTTGTTCCAGAAAGTGTGAAGCTGGCTCAGGTGTAGCCAAACACGCTTGTTAGTGCTCTGACTGCTGCATAAACACACTCTTGGTGAGCTGAGCTGCTCTGCTGCTGCTCTGTTTCTGGCGTGCAGCCTGGTCTTCCACGGGTTGATCCTAACGGAGTTGACTTTTCTATGTTTGAAGTCTGGTTTGCTGCTTCCTAGGGCAAGGGTTTTATCTGTCATCACAGTCATCCTCACAGCTTTGCCTTGTCTGTCTGTCCTCTGGAAAGCACAGTCTGAGCCCCTCCGTTAACATGTTGTTTCCTTGTTTTCCTCCCTGAGTGTGAAATGCTGAGACTTTTGAGACCATTTAGTGTTGTGGAGGCTGGAGCAGAGATCGTGGGATACATCAGTTATACCTTCAAATAGCTTGATGGCAAAACTTCCATTCAGAACAGGCTGTGCCTTGGCATGTTTCCAGTATCAAACAAAGCTTTGTGGATGGTTCAGGCTGCATTGGATCAACAATGTTTTTATTTGTTAGGAAGTTGTCTTCAAGCACCCATTCTTTGTTGACAGAAGGCTGTTGGGTTTGCTCGGTCTTTGGGAAGCCTGTATTTTTCTCTACAGTGGGAGATTTCTTTAGGACAAACTGTGTTTATTCTGATGGTCTGCTCCATGATCTCCATTCGTGTCCATGGTGGTTGCACACCACGAGGGGAAGGCTGATGGCAGCATTTATTCTATCCGCTCTCTGTTGCCCCACTTCAGACTGCCCAGGGAGCTTGAAAGACAAGATAGGTGCTGCTGCATGATGGTTACCTGTATTAAAGGCCCCACTGTGATCCTTTCCAGCCTTCCTGCACGCTGGTGTGTGCTACAACTGTAGCACATTTTTATGATAACCATTATCATTATCCTCTATATGTAGTAAAAAATAATCTGGTTGTTATAAAAGAGAGTTAAGCAAAACAGAGGGAAACATAAGTGGCATCTAGTGAGGCGTTAATGTGTGGCACTGGTGGCATGGGAGCCATAAGAGTAATTCTGATTCCTCTCCTCAATGAAAAAGGGGGTAAAAAAAAGTAAATGTTTTTGCTTTTCTAATATTTGCCCTTTGATAGCCCATATCTTGTTGACAAAGTAGAAGAGAGCTTCTACGCTCACTAGTTGCTTGTTGTTGTTAAACTGCTATTGAAGCACACTGGAAATTCATTTACAATCTCTTTCACATTTTCTGTCACATAGGGAATTACTATTCAAGCAAGACTGTCACCTCCAGAAGTAACCCATAGAACCACCTTCCCTCAAATACGTTTTACATGAAGCATTGCCCCCTGACACATTCCCTTTCCCCAGCCCCACCCCACCCCAGCTCCGCGGGTCTGTGGTCAAAGTGTTAGGCAACAGTTTTTATTAACTGTAATAACAATATTGCAGAGATGGCCAATTTAAACTGAAGTCCAAGCACAGCCCTGCATTTCACAGCTGATTCATATTGACGAGTGCTGCTTACCCTGTGAACTGTGAGCTGCTGGAATGAGCAACACCGCTGCGGTTTTCTTTCAAGTTCCAGGATCCAAAAGCAGCTATAATTGTTTTTGAAATGTTTCTTTTTATTCTTATTAAATAAGTTCATTGTATATGTTGAAACCTGGATCATTCCTGCTCTGATTTGCTTCCCTTTTCATTGCCAGGCCAAAAGCGCAGAAGCAGTGTGTGTGTTTTGGATTGCTTTTAAGCCATAATAAAAATATCCTTTCTGCAGGGAAAGGGTTCCATCTCTGCCATTTCCTCAGAAATGTGTAGTCCATAATTAGTCAGGATTTCCAACTCCGAGTGCTAAATGGAAGAGACAGGGCGAACAAGAAACCCTACAAAATAACTCAATTTTTATTTAAGCTAACATAAAAGTGCAGAAATATGTTAGTCATATATCATGACAGATTCTAGCCCAGACTAATTCAGTTCTTCATGTGTGTATTGGCATAGGGAATCAAAGACTGTTTGAAAAGATGTGCTTACAAAGTAAGGCACTTTACCAACTGTCAGGAACAGCTTTGAAACGCATCCTTACCTCTAGATACTATTTACCTTGAGGATGTACACTGTATATGCTCTCTTCAGCTTAAAGGCCCCAGGCTTGTGTAGCAGCAGTTACTGTACCTTCCAAAAACCCCTTGTAAATTATCACATATGTGCCTTGCAGCACCAGGCTGTTTGCTCAGCAGGCAAACACAATGCAGCAGCATTATTAAATTTCCAAGAAGTTTACCAAATTTGTGGGATCAGTAGGGTGGACCCAACAGGGAAGCTTTCCTACTGCCTACAGCACCTTTAAAGCAGCTGATGGTGCTGCTGATACTTTGCATTCTGCTGTTACTCTACCGCTGTAGCCATCTACTTAATCTCCACAGCAAAGATTAGTTTATTCGATTAAGTCTGTTCCCTATAGACCATCCCTGTAGCTCCTTGGAAGGCATCAAGACTGTGTGTCTCCAACCTTTTACCAGCTAAAAAGATTCAATAAAGTAATCTTTTCCCCCTCCTTTTATATGATTGGAAAATAAATTGAAAATGAATTTCAGTTATTGCTTGTGTTTTAAATATGAGATAAAGGTCAGCCCCCTCTAGCTATCTCCATAGATGGAGATTAACATGAGCATGTTCCATTATAAAATCATAGAGCAGTTTTGTAAATCTGTCAAGTCATCTACAAATATATAATTAGTCTGTTAGATTTTGAAATCAATAAACAATGACTTTTTAGAGCTGTGCCTAGAAAGCTTTGCTAGAGAGTGCTTTAGGCATAGGAGTCCAAATAGCAAAACATTTGCACTGTATACATTAAGCTGCTCTCTGGATGTTTAGATGTTGAAGGTTAATTGAAAATTAGGTGTACGTGTGTGCTTTTTTATTACAGGTTTTTTAAGTCTACTTAAGAAAAGAAAGCTATTTTAAACTTGGATTTATTTCTTTTTTGTTAAAGGAGTGTGTCAAACAGTGGATGCCCAAAGTGTAAACTTCCCATTTTTCTTTTCATAGTTGGCTACAGTGAGATGGTGGCTGTGAATGTTTGTAAGGCAACATTCATGGACATATTTATACAAGGCATGTGTTCACCGTTTGTCATCACTGTCACAGAACATGATTTCCCGGGTCAGAAAATTGACTTCAAAGCTTGACCCTGAAGATTTGACTTGCCTGTTTGCTTATTCTGGTTCAAGATGTGATGTCAAAAGCTGTCCTATTAGTGGCACCTTTTCACATTTAGTTTGCTCAGGTTGATAATAATGATACTGGAAGGACCGCATTTTGATGTTGAAAGCAGGGAAGGAGCACTGCTGAAATTGATGGTGTTGACAGTAGGAGGTGAGATTGGGAAGAGATATATTAAAATGTGGATATTATTTTAAGTGACAACATTCCTTTGTCAGAATGCTAGGTGTCATCATGAAATTAAATTTGTTGGTGTATCCTGTTCCTAAACTAAGATTATTTTTTTAATACCATATAGGCACTGTTTATATACCAGTTGCAAATATATATATATGTATGGTTTGAATGCAATTTTTTATGTTCATTAATTAGAATACACTTATTAGAATAGATTACCTTACGTTTATTTTAATTATTTTACTGATGAATTTTGATATGCAGACATTCATTGTTTCTAAAATCTATTTGCTTTAGAAATAGGCTCATATAATTTTATCTTCAGCTCCCCAAATGCTATCATTCATCTCCTGGTTATGTTACTGTGGCATTGTTACAAGTTCCTGAATAAACATAAGGGTCTGTCAGATTTCAGGGATCTCAAAGAATAAAAAATTTCAAAATTAGATTAGTGAAACACTTAACGAGAAGATGCTTGTGGCAGGATAAATGTCAAATCAATAACTTAATGCTCACGATTGAGTATCCTGGGTTTTAACTAATGATTACCTGTTTATTGATCTACCTTATGACACCAAAGTCAGAAATACTGTGATACTCTTTATTTAAAAAAAAAAAAAAAGACAACGAAAGGGGCTCTCATGCAATATAACATCTACATCAGTGATAGTTTCTATAGCGTGCTGATAGCTTGACATGGTTCAATTTACTCATATTGTTTGTTGCTAGTGAAGTTAAAATAGATGGGCCTCCCATTTTAATATGACCTCATAACAATTAATTTCTGTTAGGTCACATCTCAAAGTTTCCAAGGTACTTAGCTGGCATAGACCACAGTGGAATGTAAAGTAGCCAGTGTGTAAGGTCATCACAGAGGAGAATTGCAACCATGAGCCTTGCTTAGGGTGCACAGCCCTGAACTCCTTTATTGGATATTAACAAGAGGTTTCACTTGTCAGTTTAGAACACTTACTATTAATAATAATTTTATTCCCTGTGTTTGCTTGTTTTTTTAATTTTACAGTGATTAATATTCACACTTTTTTTTTTCTTTCATCTTACCATTCTAACTGGTGCAAAATTCCCATTCTGTTAAGATCCACTATTTACAGGGTTGTCCATTTCTTCCCCGTGCATTTGTGGGTTGTGATCCCTTCGTGCTGTTAGGCAGAAACTGCATCTGTCTCTCTGTGTTGCTTGGCACTTGTTCAGGTGTGGGGCAGTCTGGGGAGAGGCAATGCTGCTGTTGGGGGCTCTACAAGCTTCTAAGGTCACAAGTGTAATTTCAGTGTTAAGAATGAAGTTATATTGATTTTTAGGCTTTTTTGTTTTTTCTTTACTTGATGTTCACATTGTCGTGTTTTGGTTGTTCTTTTGTGCTTTTTTTGTTGCTGTTGTTCATTTTATATATTTTCTTCCTGTGCAGTTTGTATAAAAACAGTTTTATCTCTCTAAGTACCAGGGGTGTCTGTTCAATTGATTTAGCAGTAGAACAGATGGAATTCCTGGGAAGGGGAACAGGAGAGAAAAACTGGTTGACAAGTCACATTGTAGTCAGGGTATAGGACAAATAAAGAGTGGTGCTCACCTGTAGAAGTAGTCAAATTCTGCCAGCTTTGCTTAGAAGTACATTCCAGTCCCACAAATAAAAATACTTCCCTTCGTGAATATGATTTTACAACTTGATCTAGTAGACTGGAATCATCTAACTGGTAGTGGGGTTGTGGAGTTAAATTTGACCAATGGTCTCTTTTTTATTGAAGTGGCTGCTTCAACCATCTTAAAATGATAAAATATCATCTAAATCAAAATAATTACTCACTAATATGTTAATTAAAGATGTTATCTCTTACTGTTTAGTTTGTCTGTACAAATTTATATATATAAAAGTTCATTAAGAGGCCCAGGGTGCTTAAATACTGCATTTGTTGCCTAAAAGCTAAAGTGAAACTAAATCACAGTCAATTCTCTTGATTACATTCTTTGAAAAATAACTATTGGAGTAAGAATGTTATTCAAACTGCAAACAGTAAATGCCCAATCTTCATGTTGTTTGCTTCATCCATCCCTTTTCAAATGTACAAAAAATTCTGACACCTTTCCAATGAAGACAGGTTTGGGGCAGGGGGGAAGGAGGAGAGGAAATACGTAGAACTAAATAAGTAAAAAACTCTCTTAAGTGTGGCACACACATTTCAGTTGCAATTAGAGAATTTTGCCTTCAAGAAAAGTCACTTTGACTTTAAAAACTAAACAAGTCCTGAATGAGATACTAATGATGATGCATCCCTCTGACTGAATGGTTGAGTACATTTTTAAGCACTCTTCTTGCTTAAAGAGTTCACATGAAGTCCTTCCCTTTTTTTTTTTTTTCCACTCCGCCTAAACCGAGTTCGTTGGTCAAGTTGATCTCTTGTTTGAAATTCAATCAAGGGCATTAAAGTGTAAACCAGTTGGAAAAACAAATTGCTTAGGGAAATCATTTGCTTAAACAACAACAAACAAGCACTGGTAATCTTCTTACAGAAATTAATGAAGGGAAAACCCCCTCAGCTTGGGTGGATAATGATCCTTAGCTATCATGTAACAAGCCTAGAAGGTTTAGGGAGAAGGTGAAAATTAAGAAAGCTGGATTAAACTGAACTTCCAAAGGAACAAAAAGAAATTCAGGATAAAGATCAGTTCTCCCACTTTGAGATTGAAAAGTAGTTCTGAACTGGAAAGAGCTTAATCCTTTATGCAAATCTGGTTTAAAGTTAAGTTTTCATCTCGGAATGTTTTTTATTTCTACCGTATGGCTAATAAATTGAATATTTTAAAATAATTCAGACAACTATCTTGTTAATAGTACCTTTATACAAGTAAAGTTTTTCCATCAGGTAGAGCTATAAAACCGATAAATGCAAAAAAAAATGTTACCTTTATCTCCTCATTATTTTCTTTAATGCTTATTCTTTACTAATTAATCTCTTCAAATTATTTAACCACAAAATTGAGATCTCTTCACATTAGGGCCTACCCCAGAGGATATTCATGAGGGACTTCCTGATTACTCAACAAAATTTAATTAGTTTTCTCAGTACCTACTTGTTTATCTTTTAATAATGATAGGAGCTACCTTCACTTCCACTGAGAAACTAAACTTCCGTTTCAGTCGGTTCTCATTGAAACAAATAAGATGCTGACATATATTATGTCATATATAATTTACTTACAGAATGTAAATACCTATTTCAGTAAAAGTTTTTAATTATCCTATTTCTGTTAAATGCTAGAAAAGATCATTGAACATTGCAGTTAATTATCCCTTCCTCCCCCCTCAAAAAAAAGTGTTCAAGTTGTCTTCTGTCTTTTCCCTTATCTTAGGGCTTATCATTGCTCAAGGTTTGTTTTAAGTCGGTGGAAGTGATGAAAAGCAAAGTGATGGAAATAAATGTTTTGTAACTGTTAGGACAGGTGGAAGAATTCTGTCAAAATAGCGCATGAAAGCTTTACCAATTAAATGAAAAAGAGGTATTTGGGGATCTGTGCTCAGTCTCTAGGGGAGAAGCCAGTTGGCAGTCGTCACCCACCTAAACTCAATCCTAGTGCAGTGGAAGTTGAGGGTGGATGTTCATTTAGGCTCCAAGCCCACAACCACTTACAGGCACACTCAGATTCATGGGACAATTTGCAGTGCACCAAGTTAACTGCACACCTAAGCATGCCTTTGCAGGAGTGGAGCATTGCTTTGTCCAGTCATACAAAGCTCACACGTTTTCAGAGGAATGGTGACATCAGGAGGTGTAAGAATTTCAGGATATCTATACAACAGGTCTAAAATGTACTACATGGGGTGTGAAGCCTGCTGAAAAATGTTACTTAATCTTGAGGGATGATGGGGAGAGTGCAGCGGGAAATTGCCTTTAAAATCAGAGCAGTAATAATTACTTTAAAGTTTTGTACTGTGATATCACCTTGCCATTAAGCCTGATGTCCTTCTTTCACGGAATTTCTCCTGGCTTATTCCCAAATACATTTAAAGTGTTAAGTAATATGAAGTCAATGAAGCTCGTGATACTTTAAAGTTCTTAGAGACTGATTGTTTTACATTTCAGTGTAGATTAGATCAGACTGAGCAGAAGTCACTTCATATGAAATATCCTCGAGTGTGTAATCTTTTGATTTAATTTTGTAGCCTCAATCTAGAATTTAAGTGAGAAGGCTGGAATACGAAGTCCTTCACATTCACTTCATTGAATCTCTTTTCATGGCTTGTCAATAATTCCTTATATGAACAGATAGGAAATTGTACACATTTTGAAAGCTTGAGTAGCTGTCTAAAATATTCCAGTTAAAATCTGTTTATTCCTCTTCTTTCTAAAAGAACTTTCAAGTATATTAGAAGGATTTTTTAAAATCATGCTTAAAATAAAAATCATATCAGTGTTTACAGAGTTTTTGAAAAAAAAAGTCCAAAAGGCAGATCTCTCAAGTATGAAAAAATATGCGTTCAACATAGCATTTTTAAGAAGCTGTTTCCCTTTCAACCATATTAATACAGAAATAGAATTATACTAAATCATGTTTCTTTAAATTTGTCATATTTACAGTCCGTATCTGGTTCCTGTATCCATAACCTTGAGTACTTCCAAGACTGTAGGGCAGTTACTCTCAGAATATCCCTGCCCAGTAGGGCGATGCAGTCATCTTTGTTTGACAGACAGAGCACGAGAGTGTCAGGTCCTGATCCTCAAAGATATTTAGGGCCTTAATACGTTTCTCACAAAAATTTAGAATTCCTACTTCTATTCATTGCGAGTTAGGAGCTTAACAGGAGTGTGTTTTCCAACTACATTTGAGTATCTTGACCTAAATGATCAAGAGATTTTCATAGAATAGGGATTTAAAATTGTTTTCCCAAATCTTAGGCTTGATGCTTTAATTACTGGGCCACTCTTTCCTGTAACCATGCTTCTGCAGATTAGTGCCCAAATACTACTGCAGAGTAGATGAAATGAAGATATGAAAATATGTTCATAGTTAGTGGTGCAAGTGTCCCTTGTACCCATAAAATGGTATACCATGTATTTTCTAATTTGTTTCAGTGTCTAACAAAACTTGAACGTGAACCAAGAGGCCTCTGGCCATCCTAAGTATGAATACATGCATCCAAATAATGCCTAACCAAGTCCAGGTTTACTGTCTCCTTTCCCTTGAAGCCCTTAAATTTTTAAATGCAATGTGAGATTCATGCCACATAGTCTAAGTTAAACAGCTCTGAAAATAAGCAAGATAACAGTTCAAAGATTTTTCCACACAGAAGATAAGGTAAATACAGTAGCATCTGTTAACCCTAGAAGGCACATCTGCCTATAATTTTTAGGTGCCGAGTCAAGTTAACAGGTGATTGTGATCCTCTTCAGCATTTGTGACAGTACTTACATGCCCAGAAAAACTGCGCAGAAAAGAAAAAAATCTGTGGATTCTTTCAGGGATGAGACCTAGTCTAAGTTAAAGAAAGGAAGGACTACATATAACCAAGGAGGTGAGCAGCCCACATCACTTAGGTGCTACTAGCTACATCTTCCAGCTTGTTCTTTGCCAGCTTAAAGTTCCACATTAAAAATTAGTGTAGATATAGGATCTAGGAACTGTTGCAATAAAATAGGCATATTTGGGACTGTATTTGTTTATGAAGGTTAAGAGTTGCCCACCTGCTGAAAGGAGAGAGCTGTAGTGTGTCCATGAAGCTTGGGCTGCACTTCAGCAGCCAAGACTTAATGATATGGGAGAAATGTTGGCTCTTACAATACAGTGATTGTTTTCATACACATTTTGTGGATCTACAAAGCACAGGGAGGGCTTGGCTTTGAGAAAAAATCCCAGTACTCCTGAGGCAGACCCTAGTGTCTAAGAGTAGGAGTGATAGCAAGAAATAATGTATGTTTTAATAAATGTTTTCTGTGTTAGTGGCTCAATACTGGAAGGAGCTAAAATCATCAAGGATAGTTTAGTAAGTCCTGCTTCAGACTGTGAGACTCACACCAAAAGGTCTCTGGCTTTCCATAAGAAACCTCTGTCTAGTTTAGCAGGAACTCTTGGATGATTCCTGAAGGTGCCTGTAGAGTTCTAACTGCCAGTGTTTTTGCTGATTCCTGTTTAATGCCATGTTTTGCATGCTGCTCCATGTAGGAACTTTCCTAAGTTCATTACTACTGCAGAACTGGCTGTTCTGGCTGAGAAAAAGATCAAACTGGAAGGAACATCCTAAATCTGATGTTGCATTGAGGTCAGATAGAGCGGTATTATGGACCACAGAGGAATAAAATTTAAATAAGAGGTCTTTCATCTCTGTTTTCTCACTACTGTCTGAGTACTTTATTGCAAGACCGAGAAAACATCATTGTAATAGTATCTTGCTATAGGCAGAACTGTTCTCAGGGACTTAAAATTGTTCCTGGACATTTGTGGAATCTAGATATCCTTTTGTAAATCAGGACCAGTGGTGTGATCCTTGAGTAAAAAGGAAATAAACAGTAAAAAGAAATACTAGTATGTATATGCTTTTGGTGTAATTGCATGTGTAATATACTTATAATGTATAATTATTTCAATTTTACCAATGAGGGAACTGAGGCACAGAAAGTGAGACATAATGTGAGATAACACAAGAGCTTAGAAAGAAAATTGCTCTGTTCTGCTTTTGTAAGCTGTAAGAAAGTTGCCCTCCTCTCCTGTTTTGCTCATAATATTACATATATGATCACTCAAATATTTTCCTAGCATGAATCTCACGTACCTCCATTATCCAGTTAAATGCATTTAAAAATCACCCGTAGTCTGTGTACACTGCAAATCCATACTTTGGGAGGCAGTTTTGAAATATCTCATGTGTCTGATTTTTATTCAAAATATAGTTGTCAGTTAATTCACTATCGCATTTAATAACCTATACAATGCATAACTATGACTGCAGACTGTATCCTCAATTTTTCACATTTATGGGCTTCCTTGTATATTAATCTAAGGAAAAGTAAAGATAGGGCAGTTGCATGTAGAACTTCGTAAATAATAGTGCTTGAGGCTTCTGCTTGAGTTGTGAAAGAAACACTGTTTTTCTCCTATGACATGAAGCTTTAAGGACTTTTTGTCCTGATCAAGAAGGAATGCTTTAATAAGCATCCATGTTAGAGGGTTTGTGCTGTGTAAGCTTGGTACAGACCATATGGGCAAAAAGGCACATTGTGTGGCGACAACTGCCCTGCTTGTCATCCCCAATCATACTTGCTCTAATCCTTGTTTTAATTTACTCTGCTTGTACAGCACCAATCCTGCCAGTGCGGTCCTTAGGGTCCCTTCATTCCTGCCACTTATGACAAGGAATATGCAAAGGCACAATTATTCATCCACTAAGGTGACAGAGAAGGGCTCTTCTTGGGAATATGTTCAGAGACTTGCAGCATCATAATGTCAGTTGTTAAAGCACTTTGCGGTTGCAAACAATTCTTGAGAGACTTTTTTTTAATATAAATATTTTTGAACACAGAAGCGCTAATGCTAAATGAATCCTTATTGATTAAGCAGTGCAATGCTGGAAAGTTTTTAGAAATAACGTTCATCATACTTTGTCTTTTATTCAAATGGGATGGTTTTTGTCTTTCCCTTTCCACTTAATTATTGTGCTCTTATCATTTGTTTAACTTCAGACAAAGGATAGTATGTTGAGCCACCCTTATTAAGTCTTACATATTGTATATTGTTTATATTCTGCTGTACACCACATTCCTAAAAGTAAAAAAAAAAAAAAAAAAAAAAGCCAACAAAAAACCCTCAAGTGTAGCATTCAGCCTCTCAAGTCCATGATGTATTTCATTTGCTACGGTCAGAGCAATTTTAACAATGCCTTTCATTTTCTTATAGCCTAAAATGATTTTCTTTCTGTGAGGCCATTCTCCAAAACTTCTCTTCCCTTTTCAGGGTATCATTTGCAATTTAAAGCTAACCTGGTGAGTGAACTCACAATAGGCTTGCCCATAAAATGGTTCAAGGCCTGCCTGCATGCCTAATGATGTTGATGTTGAGCTATTTAGCTCTTTGTCCTTCCATAATATCTACTTAATGCAGTTCAATGGGAGTGGATTGTTAGAAGCATTAAAGATTCTATTAAGTCTTTACTAAAGCCACTCTATTCTAGTCCAGCTGTATAGTGGCAAGAGCATTAAATTTGAGAATGTAGTGGGAACAAGGGGCCTGAAAAAGCACCTATAAAAAAAGGACAAATTTCCTAACGAAGTAAGACCACACTCAATTTAAGACCTGTTACTTTTGTATCTACATCTAAAGACTTTCTCAATATGCATCTCACAGTGTTCTGAATTAACTCTAGTTTCCCTTAAAGGATGAACAAAGTACAGTTTAAATCTTCATTTATTTTCAAAGCATGTGAGTAGATTTTTGCTTCACTGCACTATTGAAAACAAATAACATTATGACTTTAATCTCAGAGAATCTACCAAAATCTTGCAAAGGCTTCCTTCCACATAACATTTAAATGAAATATATTTTCCCATTTGCTTAAATACTGTAATGAGATTGGTCTGCATCGGAAATTCAGAAATCTCTGCACTTTGGGGGAAGATGAACAATGCTTCTGACAAAAAAATATTCATTCAAGGCATTGTTTTGCTTAAGGGTTTGATTTTTTTATCAGGTATGTATGGTGCTAGCCACCAGCGCTGAGATGAGGGAATGAAAAAAAAGAAGGGGTAGAATGGCCAGGATTTCACACAGTTGGCATTGACTTGGCTTGAAGAGGCAAGCACTAAGCTGTCTTTTCAACCATAGTAAAAACCCTCCATCTGGCCACCCTGAAACTCTGTTAGCTTGTTCAACTCGCTGTCGGCTGATTGGGCTTTGTGAAGCAGAAGTAACAACATCAATAGTATAAACCCTTGCCACTTGAGAGTATTACATTTCATTTCATGCTTGACTTAATCAAAACTGGGGAAATGAAATTTACACCTTTTTGATGTTCTTTTCCCTGCTGTTTAAGGAGAAGAATCTTAACCCATTTGATCTTCACATGCACCCAATAAATGACCAAATATGCCAAGCTGCCTAAAGCAGACGGCTGCCAGTTGCCAGTTTATGTCAGGTCACTGTGAGAGAGCTTAATGCAGAAGGTCTTGAGTTTCATACCAAATACTTTGTTTTGCAGCATGGTATTTTGGTTGCAGTGTCAACAATTTAGCTCCCCGCCCTATTAATATTAAACTATTATAAAGAAAGCAGAAACGTCTTTTTTTTGTGGAGAGAAATATGTTAGCAGGCGGCTGTTGCATGACAGTCAGGAGAGAGTGACAGAGATGAAATGAAGCTGGGTTGGAATTGCTTCTTCAAACCCTTGACATTTGTTCCTTTCTTTCCTGGCTCTGATCTACATGATATACATAGTAGTAGTTGTTGTTTTTCCTGCTAATAACAAGACAGTGCAGTGCCGGATTAGAGATTGAGTGAGTGGAAAATGGGACTGGTGGTAAGGTTTTCCCCATGCCTGGGGGGAGGCTCATTAAGTGGGAGATCAGATCACTACAAAATACATACATGAATAAAACCAGCAAGTAACAAAATTCTCTCTGCAACTTGCTGACGGAGGAAGCATTTCATTCAGCAAACTCGGGCCTGGGAAGAGGCTTTGCTGCTCGCTCCACTGCCGAGTTTGGATGCGTCACTTGGCCTCGATGCCCAGAGCAGTGTGCCGGGGTGGGTGGGTGATCTGCCCTCACCACCTGCATGGGGCTGGGTCTGCACAGAAAAACACACACACAGACACAGTGCAACAGGTCCCTGCCTTCCCCGCCGCCGTCCTGCTCCCTTCAGAGACCTTTCACCTTTTGTCAAGGGCCCACATTTATGACTTGATGAAAACATTTGTAATAGATCATCAAATACTGATACATTCTGAGGGACAATATCCCATTTGTTAAATATAAATTAACATTAACACAGATCCCCCATCGCAGAAAGGCGAAGGGTTTTGACACCTTTTCAGCAGGACAGGCCGGGCCCCAGCAAAGAAAGCCGAGGGCCTGTAAAGGAACTTGTCCCGAATGGTGATCCTCAGGCTCTTGTGTGACAAGGTACATAGTTTCTATTCAGGAACAGGCAGATTATCGGTTACTATAGTTTCCCTAATGCTCAAATGGAGCTGAGGCCTAAGCTGAACAGAATAGGTTAAAAGGTGCCGATGTTTGGGCCTGCGAAACCACATGTTGAGAGTCAGAGACCAAACAACACAAAGAGCACATCTCTCTGGTCTTTGATGTCTTCTCTGAGGGACGCAGAGTGAGAAAAATGTGGCCGTGCCCCCGCGCCCAGTGGCCGGACAATGCGGCAGTGTGGGAGCGCGGGGCGCCGCGGGTCTCCGGCGGGAGCTGGGCTTCTCCTGGACAAGAGCAGTGGAGATTGGCACAGCCCGTCTCAGAAAATCCCTGTAACCACCACACACATCCTTCCTCATTTTTCCCCTATGAGCCAGGCACTGTGGTCTTACACACAAACTCAGGACCTTGAAGCACTAAGTTTAACTAGACTTAAGTTGCTGTTTTCTGCATTTATTTCCTTTCAGCCTGTTCTTTAGCATTTCCTTTATGTTGCAGGCTTTAAAAACTCTTTACAGCACTTCAGCTAGCAGTTTTTTATTTCCCTGCGTGCCTCCGTGTCTGCTCTGAATCCACTGTGGAGCTGGTGCAGCGGCTGCTCTGTGCGTCCTGCATGAATCACTGATTCTGCTCTTTTTTCCATTTGTGAATATACAATGTTTTCAAGCAATTCATATTCACCACAAAAATGTTCCGTGTAGGATATCCCCTGATAGCACAAGTGATGCTTTTGCATTTTTCATAAGCAGAATTAAAATACCCACTCCTCACACTCACGATGTAGGTCTCCTCCATTCTGTTGAAACTCAGTTTAGTATTTTAATTTTTTATTAAAACTTTCATAAGCAAGATAAATGTGCATCGGCACTAAAGGGAGACTGCTGGCTTTGATAGGTTATATTGCCACAATTTGCTGCTTCTCTTTTAAGTATTCCAGCACTCAAGATCCAAGTATTATGCAAAGCAAAATTAATCAGCACCTGCATCTTTTAAAAGAATAGAATTCATGAATTCTAAAGTTTTATCAGCGTTATTGTAATTCTGATTGTCGTCAGTTCTTTATACCATTATAGAAAAATATCTAATTGTAACAACTGTATTCCTATAGTGAACATATTACTTGAATTCAAACCCTAACAATGGCAATAGGATAACTGTCCTTGAATTTGAGCCTTTTGTGATACATCAATAGGCTTACAATGTGCTGAATTAGCAGGCATATTAATGGGCAGATGCAGCACCAGCCCATTCTTTTTACCCAAATCTTCTTATGCAAATACCCCATGAATCCAGTTCAAAGAGCTAGCTTTAAAATGAGCTTCTACACACATTCAGATGGGTCCTTTCACAACTGCAATGGGACTTAGATAGAAAGTGACATGAGAAAAGTTTAGACACTTGTTTTTATAACTGAACATGATCTTGTTATCATAATCTGATACTGGTAACTGGCATGGTCTGGTTGTAGAATTTTAAGCCTTTAACAGAGGGAGATAATCTAGGCCTTTGTGCTACAATGTACTGAATCCTGCACTTGGTGAAAGCTATCAATGAGAATCGCAGTTCATGCTTTCTCAAACAAAACTTTTTCATGGTAAAAGCTTTTATCCTATGATAATTACTTAACTGATTGTAGCAGTGCCTTTAACGTTGGTGAGCTCATAACAAGGACACATAAAAAAGGCTGCGTTATTTTAGAATAAATAAATTATCAAATAAGCAGGTTTTGTTTACTTGTTGAACTAAATGGTAATGAGGTCATTATTAAAAATGCTAATGCACGGCAGCATGGTTAGTAAACGTTAATGTATTTTACGATCTTTCTTTTGTTTTCTCTGTTTCTTGTGATTGTTTCTCATCAACAGCATTTGGGTGAGAGCGCTTTTAATGATTTAATTGCAAATTTAGGATAACCTGACAAATGAAAAGAAGGATAATAGTTTCACTAGACCTATGATGTTGAAGCCCCTTCATTTGAAATGATTTTAAATTTGTCTGTAATTTCAATGAAAGCCTATGTTTTTCTAGGTGGTAGATTGGATTTTTTTAAACTGTCTATTTTAAGAAGTCCAAAAGCTGGTGAGAAGGAATTTCATGTTGACATTTCCCATACATGCTGACCAAGCTTCATTAAAGCAATGCTTCCTACAGAATATTCTATAGGAAGCATAAAGACAACCGCGAATCGATTCTCAGCTGGAGCAAATTGGCATAACTAATTGACTTCTTGGGATCTGGTCAACACTGTTTCAGCCTTGGCAAGTGTGTGGAGTTGATAGATGTAGATAATTTAAACTACATGAGATTATTGTAAAAAATGAGAGGGAAGATTATCTGCTCTTTTATCATTGCATTTATGTAATCATAATGTATATTAGACTAGTCCTGTACAGCATTATCAATTGATTTATTATTTATAATTTTTTTCTGAAATGAGTATTTATACTATGTTCTGAAGCATTATTGAGATGATCCTTAAACCAAGAACCTTAGTGCAATAAATGAACAGAAAAGACAGCATATCTCTTATACAGTTATTTTTAGACCAATACAATGATTTCATAGAGATGCATACTGGTAAAAATATTATGGGTTGCACTTGAAAGCCTTCATGGAGGACTGCTTTATTAAGATTTAATGGTAACAAACATAAGAGTTCCACTGAGTCTTCCTTTACACACTTTGTGTTTCAGCATTAATTAGTAGCATTATTTTGGGACATGAAACATTTGGCCAACGCTTCAATCTTTAGTACTGTTTTCTATTTATTGCAAACCTGTAATAGGAAACTTATGTGCTGAAAGAATATGTCAAATTTATGTATGGGGACATAGAGGGCCTAATTCTGAATTTAGATGTACGTAAGTCGACCCTGTCTCAGCAATATATCCGTTACCATTGATCCTGTTGAGCCATTACTGCTTTACTAAGTTGCAATAAATTTCATCTTTTAAATGAATGTATTGCTTATCCAAAAATGTAGTTAAATGTAAAGGAACACATTAAGACAGTGACTGAAAGATGGGAATCTGCTTCAAGAACTGTGTTTCTGTAAATAGCTCCTTGTGGGAAACATCAGCCACCTCAGACATCCCCACTGTGCAGGAGACTTTGTTAAATGAATGTTCCTAGAGCACAAAACAACTGTTATACATGTTGTGTTTTGTGAGACTGCAAAGTATTTGTATGGATTTAGCTTTATCACACTTAGACTTTGATACTTAAATGAACTACTTAATTGTCTTTCTTTTTTTCTTTGTGGATGAAGCTGAAGTGATCAAATGAAGTTGTATTTCCTCACCCCTTTTGCTGTATCTGGTATTGTTTAATCACAGCATGGAAAAAGACGTGGAAGGAAATCAGTGAAGGAGAACCACTGAAAGGGTGAAGTGTCAAAGGTAATGCGGGAGAGAAGCATAAATGGGATAGAACAGTAAAATGCCTGGAGGGCAAACTGCATGGTAGAGCAGTGGAAGGAGAGAAAGATGGGGAATCATCTAGAACATCAGCATCAGACTATCAAACTGTATGTTATGTAGAAGAGGGCGGGAAATTTTGGTGCAAATTAATGGCAGATAACATCATCTAGGGAGTAGAACAAATGAAAAGAAACTTGAAAAATCTCAAGAACATGTAACTTACTAATACCTGTTATTTTACTGCAGTTCACCAACACAGAGTTCATGTTTCACAATGTCAACAGTAACAAAAGACAAGGAAAAGCAGATTGTACAAGCTAAGTTAATTTAAGTCCCATTAATGTGTCTGCTGGGCTTCAGTAGTAGAAGACAAAATAGGAGAAGACAAAAAGGTAGTGTGTTGTTTTTAGAATTTATTTTGTGAGGGGTGGCTGTGAACATGGTTTCTTCAGGAAAGCAGAATTTAATATTCTGGCATGAAAATCAAGTCCTTGAATCCTTTTTCTCAAGGAACAGATATTCTCTGCAAAAAAAAGTTTCATGATGGTCAAGGCTGTCTGAGATTTTAAGACAAATTTTCAGAACATGTTTTAAAAAGATGTGCACCATTTCTGTAAATCAAAACTGGCTAAAATATTTGCAGCCAAATCATATTTGATATTTTACAAATTAAATGGAATGTTTTGACAGTTTGAAATAAAACCCTTTCATTTCTAGATGGCATTTTTCCATAAAAGTGAAATTAATCTATCTCAAAGAAAAGATTTTCATTCCTTGCACTGCTCTTGTTGACTTTTACACATTTTAGTACTTTGAGAAACTGGGATAAGTATGTATTTTGGTGCTTTGAGGAACTGGATCCTACAATGTTTGAGATAAGCCTTAGTTTGTTCTACAGACAAAGCTGAAATTCATCCCCAAGAGATTCAAATTCTTGATTTTGTCTTTTTGACATCTGGTGCTGAAAGAATAGTTTCATGCCTGCTTTTCTATTTCTTTTTGTGCACAGGAGGATTAATTTTTTTATTTTTTTTTTTAATGCTCATTTTTCAAATCTTCTTCCAGGGAACAGTTTGGCATGCTCTGAGCCCTCTGAGCAAACCAGTGTTTTCTAACTACAGGTGTTCACCCAGCAGTAACATTGCACTGTGCTGCATTCCAACCAGAACAAAAAAATGAATTATACTCACAAAATATGCCAATGTTCTCAGCCTCGTGCCTTCATCAGGGATGAAATGTTAGTATACTCTGCTAAATCCAAGTCAATGATAAAAGAATCATAAGAAATGCGAACGGAATTGTTTTTCTGCCAAGTGGAGTGCAACGAGGCCTTACTGTTTGATGAACATCTGTAAATACTCCAGATTCCCCCATTGCATTCGTGCTGTGGAGGTGGTAATGCTGGTGCTTTCTCTCTAACATCACCACAGTTGTTATCATTACACTCAGTTTGCTGAAGTTTTATAGCTTCTCTCTGCTTTTCTTACCTTCCAGGTATTAGATGTGCAATACCCTATAGCAAATATAACTACAGCCCAAGTAAATCCCACCCTTTCTCTGTAATTTCAGAGCAGAATCTTATAGCAAAGCCAGCATTCCTCCCATTAAAATGCCATTGGGGGATTTCTGTGTACAGGGAACACGGCAGAATTGACTGGCCGCTTCCAAGTCCTACAAGAAGCTGATGATGAGTTTGACAATGCAACCCAGATCATCGTGTTCAGCTTCTGTCTTTCACATATACCTGGCAGGTGGAGAAGAAAAGAATAATTTACTTAGCAATAAATAACTTCTGTTTTCATAGATGTTTATCCTAGTAGCACTTGGGATTTACATGGATGTGTCAAGCATGGGATCAGATTAAAAGCTATCATGTAACAGTATGGAGTTTTTGCATGGATATTGGTATAACTTTTGAGTTTGAATGTAAGCACCGTGCTATTTTTGCCTGAGGGATAAAGTAGTAGCAGAGCAGAAGTTCCTTGGATACACCAGCATTTTTCTCTTGGAAATACTTGGCACACTAGGAGAGGAGCTTAATCACTGATTTAAACCAAAGACACGTATGCTTTCATGATATCATCATGGCCATGGGGCTTTCTTTGTCAAACCTTCATGCCCAGGTTTGCTTTGAAATAAGGGTAAAGGTATACATAAGTGGTCAGACCCCTTGGAGGTAAAAGCAGCGGGACAGTAGGTCTGTGTTAGCCCAACATGATGATCAGATGTGAGGTCTGGTGCATGAATGCCAGGGAATCATAAAATGGCTTGGGTTGGCAGGGACCTTAAAGATCACCTGGTTCCAGACTCCCTGCCATGGGCAGGGACACCTCCACTAGACCAGGTTGTTCAGAGCACCATCCAACCTGGCCTTGCAACCATGCTTCCATAAAAACACCAGAATGTCTACAGCTGAGTGAAAAGATGAGGGGAAAAGCACAGCTAGATCAGAAGGTTTAGAGAAATAATTGCTTCAGTGCTTATGAGAGCCCTGCAAATACATAGTTGTTAGGGTTAATCTACAACTAGAAATGCAGGGTGACAGGGAGAAGAAGAGAGATTCATTCCTTAATCCAGGATCTCTGAAAGAGGATGGAATAAACAATCTGAATGTGTCACAATAATTCAAATTACTGAAAATAACTCTGTTGAGTACTGAAAAACATGTAAAATTATTATTGCTCCTGAGGCAGCCTATAAATTATTGTATTGGCTGAATCCAAACATAAAATATTTTCCCCCTGTTTTGTTAAACCATTGACAGATACAATAGACACCACAAGCCAACCCTTAACTTGGTTTTAAGATTTAGATTTGTTCTAGATGTTAGAATTAACCCTGGTTAGAATACATGATAGATTTCTATTCTAACAGATAAATATCCCCTCTTCAGAAGAAATCCCCTTCTTAAATCATCTAGTCTGTGACATCCCCTTAATCCCTTTATTTTTCTCGAATTTAGCATAAATACTTCCCTTTCTTAGACCTCCATCTGTTTGTTCTACTTTTTTGCCTTGGTTCCTGTCAATGATGCATGGAGCTCTGTTTTCAGTCAGAAGGGCATTAGCTAAAGCAGTAGTTTCCCAGAGTTGGTGCCAGAGAAGTAGACTGAATGTCTTGAGAATGGTGAAAGACATAAATATACAGGGACACATATTGATCTGTATGCATGCAGGAGCGGAGACGGATGGATGGGTAGATGTACACTCACACAGATAAATAATACAGCCAGTGAATGTACATACACAGCTATTGGAAAACTCGTAGAATTCTAAAATGCTCTCCCTAATAGTCTGGTTAATGAATACAAATGCAGTGCAAACTCAAGCAAGCTTAATGCTTACAATGGTTTGTTCCCAGGCATCTACGGAGTGGTAAGGAGGAGAATTAACATAGGATTATCATATTTTACACATAGACATACTTGCCAATCCTTTTAAGAATACTTTAAGGACAGATCTAGAGTCTAAGTATTTGGAAGTAAGAATCACTAAATATAGACTGTGCAAGCCACTTAGCTATAATTCTTTTGAGTTACTTGCTATATGACAGAACTGCGTGTTCAGTTGATTTCTGCAGAATGAAATAAGCCATTTTAATTTTAAATATGTGAAGATAGCAGTCTATAAGCTATCTTAAATATTTAAGAACATTTCACTTAATTAACTGAGCCATATTTGGCACTATGAGAAGCTATCCACAACTTTAATATTATCAGAAATCAGTAATGAAAGTGAATGGCAAAAGAGTTGCATGTCTTCCTGAGTTTCAGAGTTCAGCACATTTGTAAGGCACATTCCACAGATGTTGGAGGTTTTATGC
The DNA here is from genome assembly GCA_013400975.1 of Atrichornis clamosus. NCBI lineage: Eukaryota > Metazoa > Chordata > Aves > Passeriformes > Menuridae > Atrichornis > Atrichornis clamosus. The sequence goes on along the minus strand of WBMZ01009803.1, from coordinate 211,174 downwards.
AGGTACAATCTAGTATCTATAAAATCACCCAGCTGCATTATGTAGTTGTCTGACAATGTGGGCTGTGGTTTCATCATTGTTAATAACCGATCTATGTGCTATCAAAGCACTCGGTGTAAATTTGATCTGGCTAAAGGATGCTTGGGTTAGCTCACAATGTGCAGTTTGTGCTGGCTGTGGCAGGACAAGCACTGTTTAATCTGGCATAAAGGCTGCTGAGACTTTTTTTTTTGAAAGATGGCAGAGTGAGATTTTTTCATAACATGTCTTTGCATCTTGTGACCACAGTGCTTTTTATTTGATGTTAGTATCTAAAATCACATCTTTAGGAATTGTAAAATATATCCCTGGACACAACTCTAGTTAAAAATATATATTAAAAACCTCCTGTTTAAATGTTTTTTTGTTGCTTTTGTTGAGCTGGGGAGAATGGTTGCTTTCTTTTTTTATTGATATTACCCAAATGACTTATTTGCATAATTTATGGGAATATGTTTAAGATGTGTTTCAAGGTAGCTTTTGGCATAGGAAAAAATACATTTAGAACACACAGATGAGTTATTTCTTCAAAGTGTTTAAACTGTATGAAGGGTTGTTTAGTGATACTGTGTCTTGAAGGATTTTGCTGTGCTATTTCTCACCTTTCTACCTTTTCAATGTGGAGGAGTGCAGGAAGGGTAGTTAGGAAAGGGCTGAGCCAAACTGCTCGGTGACAGACAGTCTAGCAAAGGGCAACAATCACAAGAGGTGCCTTGAGATGATTTGAGGTGCACGTTAGGAGAAATGTTTCCCCCAGGAAGGTATGGCAGTACTGGAACAGGTTGGCCAGAGATCCCTGGAACTTTTCAAGAGCTGGTTAGACAAAGTCTCAGCTTGTTTACTGTTCGTGACAGTTCTGCGGAGAGCTGAAAGTTCTCTTTTACTGATGTTTCATTATGTTATTCTGTATCTACATTGCAGAGGTATCAAAGTATTTTATTCAGGTGGGATTTTCACTGCAGGTAAGTTTTCTTTGTGGGTGAATTTTTTCAGTGGAATTTCAGTGATTTTGTACTGGGGCCATAACTCAGCTGTGAAATAAACTCTGTGGATCTAATGCAAAAGCCATATATTGTATAACAACCACACTTTCCACAGCACAGGGATCATACTACATGTTAAAAATCCTGTGTTCTTGTTGAAATCCACCATAAAATTAATAGTGTGTATATGTTTGAAAGTCCCCTTTTATTATGGACATCCTATGAGCCTTATTAAGCAAAACAAAACAAACCCTCAAAATACAGCAGAGTGATTCCTACTCTTTCTGCAGCAGGACCAGCCTGAAATTCAGTATTATTTCCTGTTTTCATCCTCAGAGTTTAGCTTTAAAAGTCTTTATTGATAATTTTAAAACATTTTGAAAGGTAATGAACACCACAGAGGGTCAGACCTGATGTCCTTCTTGTGTCCTGCTATCTGACTCTAGCTAGCAGTGACTGCTTATCAGTGTGGGAGCAGTGCGTCATGCTTTCCTTGGTATATCTTTCCAATAATCAGTGGTTCACTCTTCGCTGAACTAGGTGTGATCTGAGAATGCATCTCACAGCAGCATTCAGCACTTTTCATGTTTAAACCCATTGAAACATAGTATTAATTATGGTGGTGCATCTAATGGTGCTGTCATTATCCTCTGATGGATTTTTCCAGAAGACTCAGCAACCAGATGTTCATTTGGTCTCTTTCCAAAAAAAATATGCTTCTCTATATATCTTTCATTTGGCATTTAGTGACGTATTCACAGCAATGTACTTGCAATCAAAAATATTTTCGTTGGGTTTGTTATTTTGTTGGTTTGGTTTGGTTTTGGATTTTTTGGGGGGATGGTGGTGTGATGTTAACACAACAATGAGCTCAACTGTGTTTACTTTTGAACTGTTTGAAATTGCATCAGGCAATGACTCAGTCTTGGTCTCTCTTCAGCTGCTCTGAGTTCTCACCCAAATGTTTGTTAAAGCAGTTTTGATCACTTTTGATTTATGGAGTCATGATTAAATAAGGAGACTGGAGCAGCAGAAGGCATCTGGTGCTGTTAGGGAAGCACAAGGCCTGGAAGCTGGCGGATGCTGGGTTTGCAGCAGATCAACCTAGCTGTAGCAAAGGTCATCCTCTAATGGAAAGAAAAACAAAAATAAAACACTCCCATTCCACCATGAGGAGATATTGAGCTACCAGGGGGAGGGTGAGCTCCTGTAAAATACGGCTGTGCCACCTGTGCTGTACAGAACTTTATGGTCCTTTACTCCTCTTTCCTCCCACAGAAAAATTACAGAGGCTGATGGACCTGTGATGGCCTGAGCAATAACGAGATGAGCTACCGCTCAGCCTCTGTCCATGGTGGGATCCAGAACCCACCCTGCTCAGTGGGTACCCCGGTCTTATTCTCCTCCCATGATACCAACTTGTACCCTGACCCACAAAGGGCAACCTTCAACCAGAAGTCTGTAAATCATCCTCTGTTGAATTCAGTCTGGAGAGCTCAAGAGAAGCTTTGTTGTGCACAGAGACACAAGGATAGGGGTAGACTTGCCCACCTCCAGCCACGCTCTTCCTGTTTGATGGCATCCATTGATATGTCACAGCCATCATTAAACTCTGAATTTTCCTGATGTCTGCTGTCCACCTCTGGCACTGGCAACCTCAGCCACAGTTCTTATCAAGCAGTTACATTTCCCTCATAGTTCTCATCTTTGCTTTCTATAACTCTGCTTCTTCTAAAATGCCAGTGATTAGTATGCAAAATTTCTCTATCTTTGAAGCTAAAGACATACTCCTGAGTATTGTCATCAGTTATGGCTTTGGTATTCTCTTCAGCATCTTCAAAATAAAATCCCTAGCTAAATTTTTACCCTGTTATTAAGGACATAAACTAAATGAGCTAACTAAAGAAAGCATGTGAACTGTTAAACACCTCTTTTTTTAAGGATTTTTGCCAGTACCACTTACTTCAGTAAAAGTCAGTGGCAACTTTAAAGCACAAACAAGTTGTACAATACATGGGTGTATGGTATTATCTGTCTGCATAAATTTCACCTCTTTAAATTAAAACCCCCAAAATGAAAACTGTACAGATGCATTATAAATGAGAAGCTGACTCAATGTCTACTTGGCCATTAATGAGCCTCTCCTATACTCCCTAATCATCTTGATTGCCTTATTGAATGAAACATGTGGCACAAACGTTGTGCAGAATCTCAGTGCTGCTCAAGCACTCACTTCAGTTCTTTATACTATAAGTGGTGATTTACTTCTGGCACCTTTTCAAATGGCAGCTCTTTACATTTGTGGTCTTCAGCTGAATCTTCTACCTATACACTTAGTTTCTCAGAGCACCAGTTATCTTCAAGTTGTTAATGTCGCAGCAGGTGTTAAAATCAGAAAGGTCATGTCAAGCCCCTGGTCAGCATACCATTTTGTCTGTCCAACATGAAGTCAACATATTTCCCTCAAGAAAGAATTGGCTGAAGTGTAAAACAGCTGCAAAGGTTCCTACTTCTATAGCCTTTGAAAAAAGGATCAGCAGGTTTTTAGCCAAAATGTTCATTTTCTCTACTTAATAGAATTTCCAGGTTTAAAGGAAATGCAGAAGACTACTTAATAAAACCTTTATTAGTAAACAGCTCGGGTTTTAATTATCCTAAAGTTAATTATTTAGCTAGTTTTAACTAAGACCTACTGTGTATCTAGTGAAGATACAGTATTATCCTGCAGCCCTTCAAACTGCAAGAGTACTATGGGTTTCCTGTTGATGTTTGCAATCTCAGGAAAAAGCTGAAGTTTACAATGGCAGTGGAAAGGGAAATGATTAAATAAGCTTTAGGAACTAAACTACTTTTCCTCCGTCAAACAGATCCTTCTGGGCGTGGGTAGAAAGACATGGAGTACAATGGTGAGGAAGTCTACTAAACTTAATCTTCTGGTTTTCTCATACTTGTTACTGACTGTGGACATATTTGGTGGAACTCATTCATGCTTGTTAAAAATTGAGAATGTTAACTAGGAACTAACTACATTTTTAACAACGTGTAGTTTCTTAGTGTTCTGGTTTAGGTTGGTTTGATTTGGTTTAAGGGATAACATTGTGCAAATTTAATCCATGTTGATGAAGCATGATTTTCTGAAGATTATCACTTTAATAGGCTAGACAGTTAATGTTTTTAAATTGTAAACTTTGACTACTGGCTTTCAGTGTTTTCAAATGTATGCTTGTCCTTACTCTTTCATTTTAGATCTTCCTGAAGAAGATGGTATCTGCTTTTGCAGATATGCATAAAAATAAGTATTTGGCTTGGCTGCTGTGTCCCCATTTCCACACGGTGATCAGCCCACCAGGTGCTAACATGGAGAGCTCTCATAGCATCTGATGTTTTGGAGAGGACAATCCATATGAATGTTTTTTCTTCTCTCCCATTTCCAAGGATCAGCACATTTTGTAATGTAGCAAACTATAATATGTCGGCGAGAGAGTGTGTTGTGCATGGAAGCCCCAGTCAGGAACTGGGCTTTGCACATACCTGTCATCCTACAAAAGGCTGCAGTGTAAGTGAAGCATGAGGACAGAAAAGTAAGGGATCTGGGGTACAGCGGTGAGCCATGCAGAGGGAGCAGAGAAATGGTGTTAGAGAGACCAAAAATTAAGGGGAAAAAACAATACCAAACTCATAAGCAAAAGAAGAGGAGAAAAAGAGAACTAGGAAAGGGAGAAGATAGGGAAAAGGAAAATAAGATGCAAAATGAAAACAATAGGAGGAGCAACATACACACCACAAATACAGGAAAATAACATTGGACTGAAAACTGTATTGTCTGGAGATATCCCTGATACAGCTGGATCATACATGAAATATTTGCATTCTTCTTAAATGCTCTGTGTAGATTTCAAATCTACTTCTCTAAATGCTTTAAAATATTAAATGTATTTGATGCAGTTGGATGAAAACAGTATTTTATTTTGATATTTATTTTTCTTTCCTAATGTTGCAATATACACAGAAAAAGAATAGGATGTGTATTAGTCCAACAGGAACTCAAGACGATCTGTTTTATGTGAACAAGGGTGTTAGGTATTGTGAACTATAAAAGCATTTCATTGTTAGACAAGAAGAGTTAAATGTATCGCTTTTAGCAATCTTCCAAATTAAACAGCCAAGCTTTGCTCTTCCCTCTGTCAATATGACATCATTTTGTTTATACTGAAAAGACTATTTTAGAGGTACATCTTGAGTTGGAACACGCTATTTAGTGTGGCAAGAATTTATAAAATGTTCTTAGAAGTTTTAACATTTGTCTCAGTAAGAAAAAGTCAAAACAAACATTTTCAGGCATGTGAACCATATACTTTGAACATTCCTCCCAGTTTTGCATTTCTAGGGGGTTTTTTGTTTGTTTCATTTGGGCTTTTTGCCGAAAACACAAAAACATTTATCACATACATTAATACACAAGGGGGAAAATGTATGAGGAAGAAGGCGTACATCTGTACAGGAGGGTTGTCTACATTCTGTCTTTATTCCAGTGAGGCACTTCTGTCACTCAGTACATCAGCATGTTCTATTTAAGCCTAGTTCTGCAGTTTCTTTTAAAAAGACTGTTAACAATCACAGTCACTTCAGGACTGGGTTACATGGATTATGTTCCCATTTTGCTTCTTCCTGTTAGATGTTTCTGGTTATTTTGTCCTGTTCTGCTAAAACCCAAGTGCCCCTGAATGCCGCCCATTAGTGTTGGGGTAGGGAAAGCCAACCATTCGGACACAGCTGCCATGGCAGCACTTTTTAAGGTAAACTGCTCTACAGAGGTTAAAGCATAAAATACTCATCTAGCTGGAGCTTTAGGTGGCATCTTAATATCTTTGGGAAGCAGGCAGACCGGGCTCCACACATGCGAGTTTTAAAGGCTCTGCCTGTGAGGATGGTGCTGTGATGTTTGGTAATGGTAACCAGTAAGGCAGCAAAGTCTTTTCTAAAAGTATCGTGTTGCAGTGTGAAGCTTCCTGGCGTGATGTCAGGCAGCTCTCATGAACCCCGACCGCTCCACAGCAGCTATGGTTATTCTTAGAGACACTTCCCATTCCTTAGGAAAAGCTACTGTGTGAGGCTTAGTTGGCTTTTATCTTTAGAAGTGAGCATTTAAATGTTGGACTAATTTGTAGCTCGTTCGCAGCTCAGCTGCAGCCCTGCCAGCTGCACTGGGATCAGTGACAAGCCTTTCTTCCGCCTCCAAAGCACACTTGCAGACAGATCCAGGCCCTAGAAGCACATTGCCCCAGAGGCAACTCGACTTTTTCACAGGCATGTAGCTGCCTGAGGGAGTTTTCCAGAACAAGTAGCATATTAGGCGTTCCCTAGCAAAGAAAGACCTTACACACAGGTAGCAACTTTGCTGGCCTCAGGAGTGTTGGATTGGCAGTGCTGGGGACATGATGTTTTCTTGGGAGACGGAGAGGGGCTGGTGACCATAAAGTTAAGTATTGCCTAGCTCGGTGGTATAGCTTAGGGACAGAGGTGTGAGCTGCCCAACCAGGTGGCTGAAGGGGATGAGGAAAAACGTTTGTCCCCTCAAGGGATGTTGATTCAGAGTGGTAGGAGCAATATATATTTACCTAAAGCATCTTGTCTCTTGGACCATCACCTGTGACCCTGGGACAGCATTCTTGCAAGACTTAGCAGAACAAATGAATTAGAGACAGCCTCTCTTGTTTCTTGGACCACAAGGGAAAAAAAGTTCTTTTTTGGGTAGAGATCAGAAAATTAGTTAATTAGACTGAGGTAGGAATTAGTAATATCTACACTGGGAGGCATCTGGCTGTGCTGCTTGGCAGTCATTTGGCAGTATGGAGTGTTGTCCCCACGTTTACAGAGAAGCCTTTTGTATTCTTCATTCTTGTCCCATCAATTTCTTCTGGTTTTGTTTGCCCTTCCAGATTTGGAAAGGTAGTCTGTCCATTCTTATGAATAAACAATAAATGCCTAGTATTGTTGGAAGCCTAGCAGCCTCCTCTTGGTTAGGTTGGTTGCAGACTTGAGCCGTATTTTGGAGAAGTGTGTGATGGCAGCTGGGCAAGCCCTGGAGCAGCAATTCCACGCACAGACCTCTCCAGGCTGTGACACCTTGGCTGGCAGGGAGCAGGAGAAGACAGGAGGTCCATTCCTGACCTGTCAATAGGGTGAGACACACTGTGTCAGTTTTACACCATTGCAAAAATAAATAAATCTTATTTTCATAGTTGCATGTTCATATGAGGCTCCCCATCTGAGAGAACAAAAATGAACTAACCCCTCTTGACATAATCCATTTAGCCTGGACAGTAAACAAACACATTTTTAAGAGAGGAATTTTTATTTTATTCTAGTTCAGGATATTTCTCCTTGTTTACACCACTGTTAAATTTAGTCCACCTTATAGGCACAAAATGCTTCTTTTCAATCCATTCTTCTTTTAAGGTCCAAGGAAGTGTGAAGGAGTAAAACCAACCAATTGTTAACCACTGTTAACATGAGCTGCTGAAGTGATTCTATTAGTTCATGATAACTGCCCAGATGCTCGAAGCACTGGGGTCTCGCTGCCGGCTGGCGATTCCCATAGCAAGCGTCAGTAACAGATAGTGTGAGAAAAAGAAACATGATCAGGGCTCTTCTTAAAGAGAGTAAAATATACACTCAGCAGGGATGAGAATATCCTAGAAACAAACAGCAGGGAGCTGGAACGAGGAAGAAGCAGAGCAGGAAATGGAGCTACAATTCTGATTTCATCAGATTAGTGGAAGCCGAACAGAGGAGAAACCAAAGGATTTCTGTGAAAGTGGGAGCACACTGTGTTAGATTCACCCTTGGCCAGTAAACCCAGTTTTCACATCTGTGTGAAAGAGCAGAAGAGGCACAGAGATTACCCGTGAGATGTCAGCTCACCATGAAGTAGTTGGGGATTATTTTATTCAATTGTTTTTTCTAAACTTTAATCTTTTCAATTTGAGGTCAACTTTTTTAAACTAAGAAACTGCTCTTTAGAACTGAACCTGATAAAAAAAATTTGTTTGCTAAACGGATTCTGTTTTATTAATAGCTTTATTTGTTCCTAGGCAATGTTTTTGAAAATTTTTTTTTACTCAAACATGGTTCTGGCATCTCTGTCATGACTCTTTTTGGCTTTTATTGATTATTGCAATTCAAGTGCAACAAAAACAGAACTGAATTAGCCTTTAAAAGCGTATTACTCCTAATTAAATGGAAGCCTTGGAAGACACAGGTTGAACTCAGAGAGATTCACCAAAGGCAAAAAATACATTCTATCTACTTAGTGTTTTCAGCAAACTTCTATTCTATTGCAAAAAAATGAATTTGATTTTCTAATTGAGGAAAGAAGGTGGAGGTAATGTGAGTGTGAGGTCAATCGGTGATCCTGGAAGAGCCTTGAATTGGCAGGTGGAGTGGAGCAAATCGTGAGATGGAAAGGAAAGGGAGACTGCTCATGAGGGTGTCATGTTAACCTGAAGTGATTAAAGTGTGAGGCCTTGTAGGAGCTGATTTTTCATTCCTCCAGAAAGCAGGGCTTGTAAGCAAAACTGGAAAAGTAATCAAAAGGAGACTCTCTGTCCTACTGTGTCGTGGGTATTAGGAACTTGGCAAAGTCAAGCTTCCTGAATAAAAGATGGAAATTAGTCTTTAGTATGTTTAATTAAAGAGGAGATTGAGAATTATTTAAACATAATTTAAAGTGATTTAATGAAAACCAGTATTTGAATATAAGGTTTAATTTCCCTGAAAATAAATCACAGCTAAGGAGGGGAAACTTTACATGTAAATCCAGTGATTTGGAGACCCCTGCATGGAAGGGGAGCTCAGATGCTCTGCATCTGTCGCAGCCTCGCAGGGCTGCCCCCGACGGCTGCTGGGCTGGATGTGCAGGCAGGACGTGTGCCCTGCTGCATCTGCTGAGCTGTACAGGGCTGGAACAATATTACAGGCTGTGTGACAGCCAGCAGGACTTCCATTTTCCCTGCAAAAACAAGGAATTTCAGTGATGAATAGGGAATACGATCAGTGCTATTAAATTGAGGAAGCATTTTTTTTAAGAATGATTACTTAAAAATGATTACTTTTCTCCCCATTTTTATCTTATTCTTTTAATTCTTTGGTTTAGGGTTCTTTTATTTTCTGGCCTCCAACCTTCATAAGAGATGGATAGAAAAAATATATGAAATCTATAAAATAATTTTAGAATGTATTTTATATGAATTTTGGATTCGCTTAATGGAATTTTTTGCATGAAATGATTTGAAACCTTTTTTTTGCAAGATATATATTAGCAAAATGTTAAGTATTTTTAAAAGATAATATTTAATATATATTGAATATATTAAAAAGATAATATATTATTTGTCATATTTTATAGACCTAGTGGACACAATTTTCACAAAGGCTTTTTGTGGGTTGAGGATGGGTTCTGGCTGTGATGAGCTCAGGAGTCACTTCTGAGCAAATGCTGCTGGCTGTCTCTTTGGCTGTTTTCAGTCTGCTGCTGTTACAAAACTCTGAGAACTCTTGCTCTTAGCACTTCTGTTAATGTTTTAGGCAATGTGTTTTTCGTTTCAGAGTAAAGATGAGGAAGGCAATTCCTTTTCCAACAGCTTCACTGAACAGTAGGGATTTACAGTCACTTACAGATGGAGAACTTAGATAAATAAAGGGCAGACTGTGTCCACGTGCCACTGCAGGGAAGAAGACACTATTCTACCTTTTCTTCTTTCAGAAAAAGCAGGATAAATTAACCAAGTAAGGAGTAGGCCAAGAGAGTTGTGCTATCAGCACTCTCCAGCTTCTGGTGCCGAGCAAGCCAGCTTGGATCCCTCAGTGCAGCTCCATATTGTGCTGTGTACCTGCATTTCTGCAGTCATCAGCTGCATTTAAGCTACAGTTCCTGCATCCACTAACTGCCCAACTCTCTTATTTGTCTCCTGTCTTGTTTTACCCAATCTGCTCTAGTCAAGAGAATAGATAGATACCTGTTGATGTTTTTAGCCTTAAATACCTCACATTTAAATACAATGCGGGAGGACGAGCTCAAACACAAGAAAACATTTTTTGTGGTAATATGAAGTATTTCAAAAGAAACCTGCAGTGCGTAGTTCTGCACCATGCAGAAGCTTTGGGTAGAACTTTCTGCTTCTCGTAAATGTGAAATTAGTTCACGTCTTTTCTTTCTTTTATGGTCTTGCCAATTATTCAGTGCACCATAAGCCCCGTGTCCTAAATTTCTTGATTCATGTCTAAACATTGCTTGTATTAGCTGTACCCTAATTAATCCTTTTGTGCCACAAGTCTAATTTGCCCAGCATGCTTTTCTTTGCCAGGAATGGATGCACCAAATCTGCTGATGCCAAAGAGGTAACGTGTATTTAACACGAATCAGCACTCACTTTCCCTTTTATAATTGCTGATCCTCCCGCACTTAATAATGCACTACTAAGTTAAGGTTATACATCGCTCAAGCAGTGCTAACTATCAGGGTGTGTGGTTATTCTATAATAACCACATTTTAGGGTGTGTTTCAATTTTACAGGGCAGTCATTTACTTCAAATTACTTTGTCATTTCTTAAAGTCATTGTGTAATTTCATTATTAAAGGAAAAGAAAAAATATAATTTGATTTTTAAAGATGCATTAAATAACACTAATTATAATGCTTAGCTTTTAGCACGTTTTTCGTCCTCAGTGCTTTATAGCCATTTTGCTAATTAATTTTTACAACATTCTTGTGATGAGCAACTAGCTGTACCTCTGCCTGAAAGTCAGGAATACTGAGTTGAATGGTTTGCCCAAGATTACTGTGATTTGCCCAGTAGATGGTTTTAGAGCCAGCATGAGTGTTTAGTTGTTTCTGACTGCCAGGTCATGCACTCATAAATCTCTCTTTCCTCCAAACCATATAGTCTCAATAATTATTTCATCTTTAAAACAGATAAGAACAGAGCCTTAAATGGCACAAGTCAGCTCTGTGATCAACAGAATCCTGGCTCTGTAAAGGAAGTTTTGTTTTTAAACACCTCCACTTGAAAAATGACATTCCTTTACACCACTGATCTTTGGAGGCAGCAAAAATTCACGTAAGTGTTCTTTTCTTGAAGTTTCATAACTAATTAGTGGTTGTGAGGCAGTAATCCATGTTCCCATTGCCTCCTTTAAGGCCTTTTCAAGCTGCAATCTAACCACTAGCTCTCGGCCTGTGATTAAATTTCTGAGCTGCCTTTAGTCCCAAGAGCGTTCAGCACAGTAAAAGAAATATCTTCAGCTGCAGGCTTCTAACAGGTTAGGAAAAGGGAAGAGAAGATGTTTCCTCTGTCATTTGTACCACCCTTAATAGAGAAAGGAGAGGTGGTAAACAGAAGGTGAAACGTCTGAAATGAGAGCCGCTGGATGCTGAGGAATTCTGAGATAGCAGCCCATCATAACATTCTGAGTTGAAAGCCTTTTTAAAATCAGTTTATTCTGACAACAACTTGAAGAAAAGCTTACTAGAACAGTTTTACCAATATTGTCAATTTTCTTGGAGTGTTATAATGCTGGGGATGCCAGTGTGTATATGGATATATAGATATCTGTGTAGTATTACATTCCAATATTGTAATGTAATATAATGTATCTATGAAATCACATGCTTTGTAAGACTCAATTCCCATTTATTTAAAAAAAAAAATTATGCCTTACACATGCAAGAGCTTAACAATGCTGGAAGACAAGTTAGAACTACTCAAAAGTTTAAAATTCTTGTGTTTGACAGTATTGTGAATATATTTACTTTCAGAATGTGGAGTGGGTAATATTATACCCATATTTGTCGCATCTGGATAATTTTCAGCTCCTCAGTCTTTCTTGTTTGTTGATTGTAACTTTGGTTCTAGCACTGAGAGCATTCAAACCAAATCCTCCTGTTTCCCTGAACTTTAAAGTTAATTACTCTTAAGCTTTCAGTGCAGTTATCTTTGACTTAGGTATTATGTTCACACTGCAGATACTATATAATCATTTAAAAAGACCTGTATGTTTCCCAAGGGCCCTAATCCTCCCATGGGATCATGTTGCAACACTTCACTAACACGCTGTAGTTGGGTTCAGAGGAGCTTCATGCAGGAGTGGGGTCTGAGACAAGCCTCTCCAGGAGCACAGCCTTCAAAAGACAGGGATTTGGAACTGACAGTTTTGGAGTAATTTTGTCAGGGCTTTGTCACTAATGGTGGTTTGTGACAATATGAACTTCAAGGGCTTTACAGTAAGAGAAAATAAAAACCATTAAATATTAGTGCCATCGACTTGCTGAAAGACTGTACTTTATGGTTTTTTGCCATAAACAAGAAGAAATATTTACTTACTATCATCTTCTTAAAGGCTGATGCTGTTTCCTTGAGAGCCCAAATGGAGCCTCAGCAGAGGCTACCTTGTTGAAATCTGCTCAACCAACCTTTCTTTAAAAACACTGTTTACAATAGCTCAGTTTCTGGCCTTCCCTACAAAATTGCAGTCTCCATAAAGTTAAAAGGATGATTCATGCACCTAGAGAAGGAATTGAATATTCAAGTCACTTGTCAGGCTGGCAGGCTTAAATTATATAACAGGAAGCTTTCTATTCATATGTAATGTAACTGAATCACCACTTCTTTATTGATAATTCATTATATGTTGCTACTATCACTCTGCAGCTCTGAAATGCTTTTTGCTATAATGATTTTATACCGTACTAGTATAATGGCCTTCTGACTGTGTCAATCAGCTCTACTTGCATGTACAGTAATATTATTCTGCAATCTGTCTTGGGAGAATGCTTAAAAGCTTTCTCTCATTTTGTCCATTTAACTCATGTATTATCTGAGTTTTTACATTAAATGGCCATACTTAATATCCCATGACATGTCACCTATTTTCTAGGGAGGATACTGATACAGTACTTACCAAATCCAGAATCTATACTAATCAAATTACACCTGCCCACCTCAGCCAGGAGCAGTTAGTTCAGTGCATCAGCATTTAATCTGTAGGAAGAACTTATGAGGAGGAACAAAAACAATGAGAACTGTAGTTGGCTAAATGTAGGCACAGTTGATGCAATTTGTTTTGTGAAGAGGGATTAGAAGATATTGAAGTCAAGCTGAGACACAGGGGTCAATTTATATACAGAGTTATTGCCAGAACTCAGCTTACATTGGTTGCACATTTATAAAGACAAGGCCTAATCCAGCATATATTTATGCAATTTCTGTTAGGCACTTTGTGCATTCTCCTGAATGAGGCTTCCTGGCTGTAAAATTAAATGTGTGTGTAGAAGTAACAAACAGTCAGACTAACAGAATTCAGGCCAAGTGTAGATAACAATCGTACTTTTGCACTGAAAGACTGCCTGAAAGTCCCAAATGCTTACTCTAAAGCCCTTTTACAGTCAGGTTAATGTACTCGAAATTTTAAGACTTGAAATGCCAGCTGCTGAACACAAAATCCTACATTGGAACGAGTGTCAAGGCATTTAATCTGTTTGACTTAGACGTTTCCCCTAAAAATACTGGATACACTTAAATCTTATTTGTTGTTTGGTTCAGTCAATGCCATGGTATAACTGACTTCTCTGTTAAAGAATAAAAGACTCTATTTACTTAACAGTTTGAAAATTTAATGTTTCAAGGGCAGCAGGTGTCCATTTCCATGGGCACCTTGTTTATAATATAATCCCATCTACTCTGCATATGAGAACTTCAGACAAAGTTAATGCAGCAAGTGTGCAGTCTCCAAACACAGGCAGAATTAATCTGCTTAGCCACACAAGAAGAATGGCAAGGTGGAGAAGCAGTGGTTTAATTAGGCTACAGCCTTAATAACTCATAGGACAATAAGTTGTACCTTTCCCATTATCACTCATTCCTCAGTCTATTTTTAAGCCAGCTCTCCTTGAGAATTGGATGTTCCTGCCTGAGTACTTGCAGCTGTCAATGGAGGAGACTTTCAGTTGTAGTTGTAACCATACAAAGGTGCAGGAGACAATCCTAAACAGTCAGGCAAGGATATAAGTGTCTTTGTGACTTGTGAATGGGAATATGCATAATAACATATAGGTAAATGGCTTTTCTTGCTTTTGCTGGTAGGATGGCACTCATTTGGGCCTCTCAGCTCCTGCCTGCACCAGCATGTTAGCAAAAATCATCAGGAATCTCCTGTACTAGTGTACATTTGGTGGGAAAATACCCCATAGGCAAACTATACAGTTCCATGTCTAAAAGTTGATAAATTGTCACAGAAGCCTCTCATGGTTTGTTTTCAAAACATGGATGAATTGTCATAGAAGCCTCTCATGGTTTGTTTTCAAAACATCACAGGATGTCAGAAGCTCTTGGAACATAGGGCTGGGTGTGTGGCAGGGACACCATTATGTCTCGGGTTCATATCCTGTCCTAGGCTGGGTTTCTGTTTTCACCTGAGCACAAAATTCAACCTAAATGATTTTGATTTCCTCCAGCAATAGCAGTGACGATGCTGAATAGAGACAGCACCCTCTGCATTGTAGTCTCACGGTGGTTTGCAGAGGTGAGCAAGAAGCCTTTGCCGTAACCCTGGAAGCACAGTATGTGATTTAAAAGCCTCAGAAGGCTGTAGCCACAGCAAGACCTAAGTATAAAGTTCAGAGGACATGGACAGCTTGTTGTACTGGGCATCCCAAATCCATCTGCAGTGTCTAAACCTCCTGTGGGCCGCAGCTGGGCTTTTACCTCACTTGTGAAGGTGGTGGGACCTGGCACCACCCTCTTCCCAAGACTTCAGTCCATCCATGTAGTGCATCGAATCACAAAAATACAAGTGTCTTCTGCTTCTAAAGTGCATTAGTCTTTTTGGAGGTTTGTTGTAACATACAGTTTGTTAGATTGCCTGGGTATAACCAGTAACCCAAAGAGGAAATAATGCTTCCTTATGGACAAGTTAAAAGTAAAAATGCAAAATAAAGGGATAAGGGACTTTGGGCAGAAAGTTCTTAAGAAAAGGAATATTGGTTTTCTTTGGCTGTGTTTGTTTTGTAATTCAATAGAAATAAACAGTTACCATGGCAACTGTCGTATCAAGGCGAGGCGCAGAGCAAGGAAGATGCACTGCACTTACCAATTAGCAGAGTGAGTTTTAGGACTTTTAAAGAGACATTTTGCCTGCTAACACGATGATACAGCGCAACTTGGCCTTCAAGGAGAGTTAAGAGTTTGCTCCTCCACATCCTCTTGGCAGCACTGGCCATTGTTTCTTTATGCTGCCCCCTTCTTCTTGGTGCCCTCCTCTCTGAAGGTTCTGACTGCTCCGTGGGCAGGCAGTAGCTCCCAAGGACTGCCCCGGGAAAGACACCTATCCACAGGGATGGTGTCTTGGACATGGCAGTCACAGCTCACCAGAAACTGGGGAGGAATCGTAATTGACACTCTTGTGACACCCAAGATGCTCAAAACATATAGATACTGTGTTAAATAGTCTTGTAATAGTCTGGTGAGATAGGTAAGCATTATTACCCTAGAATTTTTTTATAAAGTTTTTTTTAGTTGTTTTTGGTTGAGTTTTTTTTGTTTTTGTTTTTGTTTTTTACTATTTTTAACATACGGGCAGCTGAAGTTTTTCTAAGTGTTGTCAGGGAGAAGCAGAAGTAAAGAGTCCCTGGTTTCCAGCCCTGTGTCCTGGACACTATTCAGCTCTCCCAGTTCTTGTTTGCTGAACTCCTCTCATAACCCTTGTTACTATTATTAATGTAAGAATGCTGCTAGTGTAGTCTTGAGAAAGCAAAATGCTGTAGTGCACCTGTAGTGCAGGGGTTGTTTTCTTTTTATTTTACTCTTTGTTTTCAAAGAACTTGGAAACACAGCAGCTCTCAAAAATATAAAAATTATATGTATCCCTCATTTTCAAGGTTTGAGGTGTTCTCTCTTTTTTAATTTTCTTTCAGGATGAAGGGCATTTTTGTTGCTCTGCAGTCAGTCTGTATATGTATAAAATAATCCTCATACTGCAGGGTAGTTCAGAGTGTCATGTTTAATCTGTGTATCCATGTGTTGTATAATTTTCATATACACATGCACACACACATGTACATCCACTTTAAATTTTTTTGCATATATATTTATCTGTAT
>WBMZ01009803.1:167500-190000 GCA_013400975.1 Atrichornis clamosus | reverse complement strand
TTTGCAATAATGCTTTTTGCTAGTCTTGTCGGATGCAATATTGATTTCCGTACCTGTCTTTGTGAACTCAGCCTGAGCTGAAACTGGAAAGTCACACCTACATTTCTTTGTATTATAATTCAATAAGTTAATAAAAGGTAATTGTGTAATACTACTGTGTGCTCTTGGCAGCAAAACCAGGAAGAAAACTATTTACTTTAACTTACATATTATGTACACAATACTGAGTGGAGCAATCCTACAGGAGAAGTGAGCAGATTAAGTCACCTATTAAATTTGTCTTTCCACCTCTTTCTAATTACTCAAATTCTGAAATGGCCTTTCTTTCCAGATTGTCATATTTATTTTATCTAGAATTTGTTTTCTTTCTTCTACTATTTTCTTTATGTTGAGGGTTTTTAAAAGATATATATATATATTATATATACACGTTAAAAATGTCAGACTATTTTGTGGAGGCTACTTCATTTGTGTACCACAACAAGTTGATTTTCATGGGGATTATGGGACTGTGCACATAAATCTTTATGTAATTCTGCTTTATGGAGACTTACTTTCATGATTTAGGTGAGAAAAACATGTGATTTCACATGCTTAATACACCTCTTGGATTTTTGAAGAGCAGTTAACACAGAAGACAAAAAAGTGTGCTAATATTCATACAAAGGACCACAAAGATGCTCTGTTTCCTTTTGTTTTGCATTATATTCTAGGTGCTGGTATTTATTATAAACAAGATAGTGAGACGTGCACATTTATAATAAAATATAGAGCAAAGAAAATATGCCCCAAGTATGCAGAGCCCTCAGTCAGGGGAAGCCACATTATGTAGAATCATCCCAGATAAATCTACAGTAATGCTGGTGTTTGAATTAAGGTAATTTAATGACCCGTTTAAGTATTTTTTCCTGTTTATTAAGCTTTCTTTTTCAGATGCTTTCTTCCTATTTGTTTCACAGCAAGTAAGATTTTTTTAAACTAGAGTGTTGTGTTATTTTTATTTTAATAATACATCTTTGGGGCACATTTGTTTTCCTATGTTAATTTAATATAGGAGCTAAGCTCTCAATTAAAAGCAAATTATTGGGATTTGCAGTTAATCCAGAAGTGAAGCAGAACACTAGCAGAATTTGCCTGTGAGTTAGGCCATATATTAATAGTGAAGAACCAACTCCTCTCTTCTCATTAATATGCGTATTGAAAGTAGCCTGTTATTTCCATTTATTATTAGGTGGAGATTATTTTCCATTTGTACTTATAATTGTCCCTAGTTATGTAAAATACAGGCATGCTCTGTGTATCCTGTATGGGAAAAGGTGAGTTCGTGTGTGGAAAACAGCTGAAGTACATCAGGGCCTACATATCCTTAATTCTGCATTTTCAAATATGGTATGGATGTGACCCAATTCATTCCCCACAATTTCTCTATTGTCTTTTCAAAAGTAGAGATGTATATAATAGTTTAATTTTCTGCTGTTTCATTTCTCTTCTGTTTTCGGAGGGGAAAAATAAATACATAAACAGAAATGTTTTACATAAAAAAGTGCTCTGAAAAGCAAGGTAGATGCTATTTATGTAAAGTTTATTCTCCTGGAGCTACTGTTTTGCCTCCACAAAAGTCCAACACTGAATTTATACTGATTCAAATACCTAGCCTTTCTAGTTTTGCAAATTGCATTTTAAAACCAACGTTAAGCTACGATTATAGTAGAAAGCATCAACTGAAAATTCCAAAAGTTAATAAATATTCAGATGCCCTGATTTTATGATCAACCAATTTTTTTTCCAATTACATATTTCTCCAAGAATTTATATTTGCTTTGTGAAACTATAAACTTTTCAGATATGTAAATCAATCTTACTGTTACTGTGCAGTATTCTTTAAATTAAATTACAGTACAGATATCAGATTCTAGCAGTTCTTTTGCTGCAATGAGATAATTTCTGGAGGCAAGACACCTGGCCAGGCTAGAGTGGTGATTAATTTTATGTGTTTAGGGTGCAATCATCACTCAGAAAAAGGCTTAGGGTTTGGATGATGGATGACGGGTAAAGTGCAGGCTGATAGGACATGGCCCATGAATCTGTTCTACATCATCAGTTCCTTTGATCACTGGCAGAAGTTCAGAGATACTTCTTTGCATCTGTCCAAAATAAACAAGGCTACCATATACCTTTTGCAACATCACTTTTAAATACAGGCTTATTTGTGGGGGTGAAAACACCTTTATTTTTTCAGCAATGTCTGAGGGAAATAAAAGCAAACACTTTGGCTTGCATTTACATGCAAATTAACAGGCAGAAATACACTGAATTTGTGTGCGTCCATGTCCATACACATATATATTTTAATGAAAGATGATAGTGTAAAAGCAATTTTTTTCCCCTGCAAACTGATACCTATGTTGACACCACAGAAAGGATTCAGCGTAGCTGCTGAAAAACAGTGTTACACAGTCTGTCATGAGAAGAAAGCCCTAAGTTATAGCAATACTATGCAGCATTTCTTTTTCATTAGTAATGGTGGTGTGACTACAAATTGTTGGGAATCTTTTTCACTAGTGATAGAAAAATGAACTGTGTAACCAAAATGATTTTGATTAATAATTCAGAAGAGTTAAAGGGTGAAGAGATAGAGAGGATTTGTGCCAACCTACCAAAATTTTTTTTTGTATCTCAATTAACAAAACATAATTTGATAATTGGAAGCAAATGCTTCTTTATCATATGATTTCTACTTTTCTTTACCCAATGCTGTCCCCTGCAGGGTGTAAGAAATCAGATCACAGAAGTACTCAGAGGCTAAAAAAATATTTATTTTTTTTAAATCCAGGAGTAAGAGAGGAGTAGCTGAATTAACATCATGTTCTCTTATCAGAATTCATTATCAAGCCAGCATGGTTTATGAAAAATCCTTTCAGAAGCTTGACTGGGTGCTGTGATGGGCATTCCTTGAAATTATTCTCTCATATCTCATGGCATATATGCAACACTTCTTTCCATAGGTGTTATGAATTCCTAGTGCTCGTGTTGATATTCTGTCTGTGGGCAATCAGATGTTAAGCATTTCTTTTATGTCTCATCAGCTGCACTTGAACATGGAAATCAAACAGGACACATAAATTATAAAATCCTTGTACCTCTCAAAGGACTTTCTCACCATTTTATAGAATGAGAAGAGTATCCAACACAATGCTCTATATATGCAGATATATGCAGAAAATACTAAGTTACTACCCTGCTTAAATGACAGGTGACCCTCATAAAAGAAATACAGCTCCTCTCAAAAAGGACATTTAAAAAAGTAAAGGGAAGTGTAAAGGTGGAGAACTGATTAGATTTTGTTAATAAGATCATCTTTGTACCAGACAAAAACAAAACACTGAGCTTAAAAAAAAACCTCTGGGAGCATTTGTTATCACATAGAAATCATACTCACATGATTGCTGTCTCCTTACTCAGCTGGAAAACTGCTTTATCTGACTAAGTGCAAATACTGAAATGTTCATTAGCTCTCTTGAAACACCTTGACTTGTCTTTATTGAGTTGCATTTCATCCATAGCCTTTGCACCTGGGGGCACACAATAAATTTTTCTTCACAAAGGGTTTCTCAAGAGTGGTATGACTGTTCCTTTCCTCCCCAGAGTCTGAACGCATTGCATCATCTTCTATCATATTTACAAGCCTGGGGCCCAGGATGAGGAATTGTTTAGTATCTCCAAACCAAAGCTTGCCACGTAGCAGATCAAATTGTTGTTGCTCTGCCACTGAGCTGACTCAGTACTTGCTTGTTTGATTTAAGGCACACTTCCACTGTGAAAAGTTATTGTAAAAATGGTATTTTTTTCGACAGCAGAGCTGGTTCCTACGAGTATGAAGAATTACATGTGCTGATTCAAGTGACAAAACATAAGTATTTACTGCTTCTGCTCTTGCCAGCTCTGCAGAGCAAAGACAGAGAAGAGAAAGCAGGTTGGGGTCTATTTAATGTGTATCTGTTAATACTCCTTTCCAGGCTTCTGTGTGTTTAGCCCTGTGCAAATTCAGGGAGAACAATTGCATCCCAGAGCTGTTTACAGGAGTATAATTTGGCCTCCACTGCTGGTGAGTAGCTATGGAAAGGAAGCATCTTGGTCTCTCAGATCCTGTAGTGCATGTGTAAACACCACAGAGAAGATTCCCATAATGAAACTGGAATTTGAAACAGAGTAGATCAATACTTTATACTGTTCCATACCATATTTTACCTGTAGTGACTTGCAGAGTTTCTGGCTGCAGTAAATTATTTAGTGGCATTCTGGCTTTGTAAACTTTTCTCTTAGATTAACATCATCTCTTGCTATTCAGAGGTAGTGGGAAAATATTACTGCTTTTTTCATTAATTACCACTTCTTTTAGAATGAAACAGACTGCCAATTTCTTTGTGTTACCCAGCCAGCTATCATACTTTTGGAGCTAATTTCTGCCTCAACGTCGTGGTCTGTTAGCACACAGAACTGCCCTTCAGTGACTCTGGTCGGTCCCCACTGAGCCATTCTAAGGGTTGGTGAAGCCTTCCTCCTTTGGCTGTCTTGCACAGTCCATATGTGAAACTATGGAGGGAGTTCATAAGGAATTACGGGCTGAGTGTTGGTTTTAGCATGTTCACTGTGTCTGGCTTTATTGCTTTAGCTTGTCAAATCCAGGGAGAGAAGTTGTCTCTCTGTTTCAAAGTGACACTGAAGCTTTCATGAGAATGACTTGGACTTCTGTTCCATAGAAAAGAAGGCTGTGGTTAGAGCAAGAAAAAGAGCAAGAAGATTTGCTTGGCTATTTCAACTACTTAAAAGGGAATTTTTAGCCATTGTCTTAAATTCCTAATCGCAACTAAATTATCAGATCACCAGCAGTATCTGCTGGTTACTTTTATTGTCTTGCAGTGAAATTGTCACCTCTTCAGAGCCGTTTGTGGGGCTATATTTTAAGTCCAGTAGAACTGAAATCAGTGTGAATATGGCAGCTTGCTTAATTAGTGTTATACCTTACTGTATTTCTTTAAAGCATTAAAAGTTTAAATAGAATTTATGAGTACTGAATTCCCAAAGACTGTCCTAACCTAAAGACAGTGGCTATCAACAAACAATGCTGTGGTATTTGAAATGAACACGGGCCCCTCTGCTGAAACATCTTAGCACTGGGAAGAGAAGGAGCAGCTTCTCTTGGCAACTTTGGAACTTTCTGCCTAAGTAGTCCAAAAAGTTAATTTGTATTGGCCTCAGGGTATGTCTGCTCTTTACTTGGGAACTACAATTAGGTTCTTTAAGAGAGTACAGTCTTAACTAATGGTGAAGTTCACAGCACTTACAACCTTTGGAATATGCTGTTCAATTCTAAAGTAAATATCAATACATTAAAGTGAAACCTCATCGTTACAGAGATAAAAAGATGAATGAGAGACAACTACATGAAGCTTATATATGAGTAAAGGGCAACTTACCTCCTAAGTCCCAGCAGTTTCAAGCTGACTAACTCTATGCAATATGAGATTTACAAAAAATCCTTGGGAATGGGGGAGGAAAAGTGCCCTTGACTTGTCTTAGAAGAGAAGCTAAAAGTTTTAAAGCTTCCTTCTAACATGAGGCCAAACTACAAAATATCAATTATTCTTTGAACTTGTCTTTTAAATAACCCTTTAGATATTGTAGCCCGAGAAACAAATATTTTATTGATTTGTGTGTGTCGATAGATTGTGCTTAAATATATCCACTTAATATTGCTTAGTAATTTTTCTGAAACTACAGCTATCTTTGTAAACTCTTGAGTCCAGTTTAGCTTGATCGGTAGTTTATCAAAATCTTGTTATGCATTTGCATTACAAGGAAGAATACTGGCAGCAAGAGCCGGGTGACTCCCAGTGCTCACCATTTTGTTCTCATGTGTAGCAATCGGAGAGTCACATCTGTAGGCTGCGTTTGCTCCTGAAATGTATGAACTCATAAGCCAAGATGGAGACTCGAGTGCAAATTCACTTCCTGATGGTTAATGGCAGTTATGTCCAAAGACCCTGAGGACAATTCCTAATTCCACTGGAGTTTTACCTTCCTCTTGAAACCCTTTTGTTGTGAGCAGGCCTGGCTCAAGGGGATAATAGGAACTTGAAATATGAGTATATTTGAAAAATGCACGTATACACTACAGACACATAAGCTTGACAATCTTTAGGAGCTGTCTGATAACTTTCTACAAAGCAGCTTGACCCCCTACTGTTATTTTTTTATATGTGTATTTACTTTATCACACAGAAAACCAATCATGTTACTCTGTCATACCAGTTATTTTATAAAAGTAGACAGAGGCATGTAGCAGCTCAGAAGAGCTTACAGTCTCCTGCAAACACACAGCACTTTCTTCCCTTGAGGTCTGAAGTTATTTGGGCAACTTAAATGCTTAGATTTTATTCTTTTAACAAAATACGGGACTAAAAATGATAATAGAATATTCTTGAAAAGACCTAAATATGTCCTTGAAAAATATCATAATAATTTTATACTATCACCTATATTAAAAGTTCAACATCATGTTACACAAGAGACTTGACTTGAGAGCATACATCCACTTAAATTATTGCAAACTTACTCAGTCAATGCAATATAAAATTATCTTCCATGTTGCTGTTGGGGATCATTCTGCTGCATTTATTTGGATGTCAAAGTGACAGGCCATTAGCCTAAGGGTTAGATAATGATTTAAGGAACTTTACTTGTTTTGTACAATGAAGAAGTACTTTGAAAATACAACACAAACATAGATATCTGTGTCAGATGGTAACGGTCCATTTCTTTTAAATATGAAAATGTAATTTTAGCATTCAAACAGTCAAGACAGCAGTAATTTAAAATAAAACAAGGACAACCATCATTAAATGGCTGTGTTTCTGGACTTAGATTGATGCTTAACACATTGATCTTCTTCAATAGAAGCTTTCCATATTCCATCTGTTAGAATCTTTGACCTTTTCTTAACACCATTAAAAGATAAAATGTTAATCTACTGAAAAAAGATGCATGACCTTTTAAAAGTGAACTGTACCACTTTACAGTCTGCCATCATTAAAGAACTTTATGCTCAGGAGGCACGCATTATGTGTATCATAGCATTATAATTGTTTAGAATAATGTAATTGTTCAACCAAGAAGATATATACCATGCATAACATAAATTAGAACTAGAACTATGTGAACTTTGAAAACCCTATCAAAATAACATGTCAGATCAAGTCTTACTTTCAGTTTTAATCAGCCTCAACCTCAAATTTATTTTTTATTAATATGCAACAATGCATGCCTAGAAGATACCATTTTAACAAAGAAGAAGAAATGTACTTTGGGACAAATGATACTACATCACTGGCCAAGGAAGATGCTTATCTTCCTTTGTTTTAAATCACCTTTGCTTTTTTCTTCCAGTTTAGGGAAATAACTGGAGCACTACTATTTTATATATCATACAGAATTTCAGTAGCAAGAAAATTAATGAAAATGGACTTAACTTGTTTTTGCTAAGTCTGAATTATCTTAAACTTGACTTCTTAAAAGCAATGGCCACAATTCAGAACAGCACTGAAACATGGTTTAAATCCAGTGGAGTATCAGACAGCATTCAGTTTTGAATATGCGCTAATTAGATTCAACTCCAAATTAAACCTCTGTTCTGAATCCTGACTACAGAGAACAAATTGAATATATGATAAAGGCTCAGATAACCTAATCTTATCTTCAGGTGGTGTCCAAGTTTTAGATGAAGACCCTCAAATTGTTTCGAGGGCATAGCTGTATAAAAATGTGTCTATTCAATAACTACTTAACGGAGGATATTAGAAAGTTCAAGTAGCTTCTGCATTTGAGTATGATGTTCTGCTAGTACTTTTTATTATATAGGTAAAAAAGCTTTTCTATAGAGGAAGATTTTAACCTAAATTCCACTCAAGTACCTAACTTGTTCCATTTTCCACAATAAAACCAGTAAGCTTAGACTGAATAATTTGAGTTTGGAATATCCTCTCTGAATGTCTGCATGTTTTTCAGTGGAATTTAATCCTTAAGATAAGTGGCTGCATGCAAAATAGAACTACAAGTGTTCTAAGATAACATAAATTTAGGTTCTGATATTAATATTATTTGATCATATTAACTTATAATATTAAGCAATGTCACCGTGGTGGGGGTCTTAGACAGCCCTGATGTAATGGGTGCATTTAAATTAGTCATTTAGGGCACAGGAGTGGTTCTTTCCTTCGTGATTTTGCCTTGCACCTATACCTGAAGGCAGGCCCAAAGCTGTTTCCTACCTCATGAAACTGAGGCTGAAGTAGTATACTGAATTACCATCTTGAGTGGTAATGAGGATGTACAGTCCTGCAGAATTTAGCTCTCTACACATGTACTGCATGCCTAGGAATGGAAACTGGCTTGAACTTCATTATTAGATATTTGATAATCTGCATAATGATGCAGAAAGTATAGGAGAAAGTGCAACTCTTTGCTAAGAGTTTTTGACAAGTAGCAAGACATTAACTTCCAGTCAAAACTTCTTATTCTGCTTTCTGATTGTGTTGCTGCACTAGCCCTGTCCATTTATACATGATTCCTGTTAAATAAGCAGCACCCCATCTTGTATAGGCCAAGCATTTCATCTTTGAAGTTAGTAGTCCCTTTTTTTTGTCAAGATCTCCCATTGTTTAGACCCGCTTCCCAGTCCCAGCCCCAGTTTATCACACCGCAAATTTCCTCTCTCGCATATTCTTCCCTCTAGGTCACTGATAGTGAAAGCAAGCAATATGTTTCCTGGTGTTCAACCATGTGGCACTTCAGTAGTCACATAATACACCAGATAAGGAGATGACAGTCTGTGCTGCTCTGAATAGCATATGTGCATGCCATCTGAAGGCCAGGAGCCGGAGGACATGGATACAGCCAACAGAGGGAGTCAATGGCAGCAAAGCACTGGCCATTCAACCCCTGCCATGGAGACAAGAAAAATGGACCGCTTTGCATTGATGGTTAAAGAGAAGATTTCAGCCTGTTTCTCGCTAGCCCCTAGGCATCGTTTGGAGGCCATGTGCTCCTCTTCTTTCAAGCTGGAAGTTGCCTACCTGATAGGAGTTCGGTTCCAGCTCAGCAGGAGCAGGTGCTGCCCCACTAGAATGCCAGCTTTTTTGAGGAACGTTTGGCCCTTCTAACAGTTTTTTATGTGTACACGGAAGATCTGATCTGTAGCATTTGTCTTTTTGTCTGCTAAGTATAACTATCAAGTAACGTACAGAAGCTATAACTGGTATCTAGTTAGAATTACAAATAAAACCTACCTTGTGGGGAACACCTGCTTGCTCCATCTTTTATGGTATAGAAGTAATATTTAAAATCTCTTCTGCCTACTCATAACTTGGTACCCAACATAGCTAAAATGATATAGACCTCATCAACCAAAGTGGCATTCCCTTCAGACTAAGAAAGTCCTAGATCTCAGCACTGGTGAATATAATAAAGAGAAAGACAGTCTTTTCTCTTTGACAGAAGCAAGCTGTCACAGTAATAGTGAAATGAGACACAGAAGAAAAAAATTTCAAAATATTCTTAGACACATTCAGGCAACATGTAAATAGAATAATAAATCTGGCAAGAAAGATCTGTTTATTTTTTGCACAAAAGGGCTAAGAAGTTGTTTGGGGTTTTTTTCCATTTAAAGCATGAATTTCTTTTTTTTCCACCTGAAGTCTGCACAGTATTCCACAGAGCAGCTGTCCACAGCAAGAAACTCATCATTCACTCTCTGATCAGCACATACAGTAAGTGACATGAAACTCTGCTTAATTCTCTTGTGTCTTCATGAAATAATTTCTTCACCAACTAAAGAAATCTGCTGTTTACCATAATCTCAATTTAACACCTTCTCTCACTGTTCAAAAGTAACTGTCTGCATTTGAATGGGGTTTGCAAAGAAGAAGTAACTGCCAGGGAAAACTAAACAAGTCTTGTCTCTTCCTTGAAAGTCGAAAAAGGCTTCAGTTTTTTTATCACAGTGACAGGTTACATGGTAAATAAAGTTTGAGATCTTTGCTTTGGCCATTTAATGCAAGAATTGGTTAGAAGTGAACAAAGCTGAAGGGTGCAAAACTTGAGCTAAACCCGAGTTACACATTAAGTCTGTTGTTGAAGGCAAGTGGCACATGCACACAGTCGCCCGGGGGGTGGGTGTGCCGGGACGGGCTGGGCGTGCTGCTCCTCACTTGCAGAGGAAGCCCCTTGAAACTAAAGAGCTTTCAGTTAACCAGCAGTACGGAAAAGAGGCCTTTGGAAACATCCCCCGCCTTAGGAGCTAATTTGTTTGTTTTGCGTTACCTAGAAAACAGCTGGGAGGATCTCAGCCCCATCGCAGCTGGGAAGGGTCCCACCTTGCCTCGCGTTACCATGCACGGCAGAGGATTGCTTAGAAAAGATTTGCTCGTTCGCATTGGAATCAGATACAGTATCTTTTAATCAGCAATCAAAACAAAGGGCCTGTTAGCGTTGCGAGATTAGCTAGATTTCTACAGATTTGTTCTGAAGTTAATGAAATTCCATCCAAATGAGACATGAGATATGAAATGTTCTGCAAGGGTTCAAAGCCTGCGACTGTAGCTTCACTCCCCAGCAGCCTGTACAAGCCCTGTAAGTTTTCTTACCTGGGAACCAGGAGCTGCTCTTGAGGAAACCCTTTCCTGCAGCTCTCTTCCCCTGACTCATAGGGTTATGATTTGAGGAAATTAACGTTTGAAAATTTAGAAATATAGTGCACAATAGTTTCATGTCATAGCTGGATTGAACTAAGAAAAAGCATTGTGTTGGAGGGTAGGAACTTCTTTTTGTCTTTTGTGTTTGTATCACTGTGTTGATTTACTGCAGGTAAAAAAAAGAAATGGTGATGTAAAATCTTTGTGTAATTTTTCTGAAACAGGATGAGTTTTCACATCATGTGAGTAGCATTGTACTGCTAACCGCAAAATGCTTAGAGGAAACTAAACCAAGTTGAAGGAATTAATATTCCATCAAAGAGTCGGTACTTGCCTCAATAAGATATTTTTAGCATTTCTGGATTTTGATATACGTGTCTTTTTTTTCCCAAGAGAACAGGAAAACTACTTCTCTTCTCACCACTTCTTTCATGTTAGGTTGTTTATGGCAGACCATTGCATTAGGTCATGTTGCATTTGATCCATTGGAAAATGAACAGTGTTTGGAATCATCTCTGTGTTTCATTTGCTGCCTCTCCTTGGTCAGGTGAAATGTAACTTTCCTACCAGTACCCAGGTGCGTACCAGGGTTAAAAGCATTCAGATAAGCCAGGTATGTACCTAATCAGAATGCTCTTGCCTGGGCACAGCTTTTGTTGCTAGAAATAATGCTTTTACAGCATATTGACATATGCATTAAATGGAAAACACATCTAATGTTGAAGTGCTCTGTTTCCCTAGAAAAGGAAGAGAATAAGTCTTAATTTTCCTTTAGGGCAAAGCTTTAATAGAATCGCTGCTAGTTCGTAGTCTTCCAGTTATTGTTTAAACCCCGTAAGATACTTAAGGCTTTGAGTGTTTGTACCAAGAAAAGAAAAATATGAATTCATTCTCGAGCTCAGATTTGGAGCTAATAAAGTTATTCTGACTTCTATTACATTTCTTGCCTACCAGCATTACCCTGTTGCTATTATTTAGCTGAACAGTTTTAGTGCCTTGAGTCCCTTGTACCTTATGGAAGATGAGAAGGAAAATCAAAGGTCACAAGGAACAGGGAAAAAAGTAATTAAATAATTGCAACAAAGAAAGCAGGAAAAAAGAAATGGAACAAGGGATATAAGCAGAGGCTATCAAAGTGGTGCTCTGCCAGTATTTTTAGTATTGTCATTTAGGTGTGTCTACGTGGTTGAGTGATTTTCCTCAGTAATCTGCTTGTTTTGTTGGTTTTACAGTTTTTGGTGAGATGATTTCTGAATTTTTCTCAGATTTTCCCTGTTCCCTCTAAGATGGACACAATTTATCATGTTATCGTGATCCATTCACAGCAAATCAAGGACTTCTGTGTTTTGTTAGCAAGCCAGCCAACTTCTCACGTGGCATTATATGTACTTGGAAACAAATCTCTTTTCCCCTCTCTCATGGCTACCAGGCATTGTATTGCAAAGTGGGACCTTCAGCAGTTGAATTCTCAGTTCAACAATGCCCAGTGCATATAAGTTGCAATATCCCAGGGCCCGAGTGGAATCCCACACTGTCAAGATTATTTTACTATTATTTTACTATATTTTACTATGTCATGCAATGTGTCAGCACATGCCAAGTTGGGCAGCAGGGAGGAAAGCATGCAGCCATTTTAGCAGTTTCTGTCTTCTCCCTGACTGAATTGGAAATTAATGTGAATTTTCTCATAAAATGTTGTGGGTCACTTGTAATTTGTAATGTGGTCAAATATGGGTGTATATTACGGGTAAATAAATAGACAATTGCTTACACCTTTAATTCTGTGGATCCTAGGATATTATCAAGTTTGACAGATCTGTATTTTTATCTGCAGTTGTCTTCTGCTGCAAAAAATGTGGATTTTAGAGGGTCAGACTTTCAGACCTGTGTGTACAACATATACTACAGACTCTTTGTATTTAGCCAGTTTGAAAACAAACAGTGAGTACAGCAAGCATAAATACATTTGTTCTATGTGTCAGCCTTCCGAAACAGTTTGCAAATCTGCCCTTAAAATGTTCTGTTTGGTGGCCAAAATGAGGGGCACATAAGCATCAGCGGTTTGGTCCATTTGTTTTTGTTGTGTTCAAGAATTCAGTGAAAGGTACAATTTTTTGCATTTTTTTATTATATGACTAGTCTTTAGATAAATTGTGATAACATTTGGGCTCAGTATTTTATTTCTAAATTTTGAATTTGAAGTTAGGCACATCTATAGCTTGTCAGAAGAGCCAGGCTGACAGCAGAGGGATTGATCTCCTTTGTGGAGCAGGTACAGCATGTTGCCTTGTTACCTTGCAAATGCACTTCAGTCTCCACACACTCTCAGTGTGGAGAGTCCCAGTTTGTTTCCCACATCCTCCTATCCTTAACGTCTGGACTGGGTAGGGCAGCCTGGGTTCCCGTTAGTTCTAGCTGGTGATTGAGGGGGGAAACCTGCAAAATAAGCAAATTTCTCTTCATGTAGACAAATAAAATTTTGTCTTGGGCACTTGCAAGGTCCTCTGAATCTCCTTCAAATAAAACTCCCTAATGTTCAGCTTCATTGAAAAATACAGTGACATCAGGCTTTAATCAGGGAAATGACACATGGTGCATATTTCAGGGTCTGAAATGAAAATCTGTTTTTTTGAAGAAGTGAATTAAATGCTATTTCAGATTTCTTGTTACTGCTGACCCTTTAGGACTGCACTGAGCTCCTGCCACCTACCAGCATGCTCGCCAGGCAGTCTGTACAAATATTATTATTACTTAAATAGAGTCTGAATCATTACCTTGTGTTTTCACTTTGTAGTGAAGTGATTTAAATATAGTTTTCTTGTGTTGGGATCCTTTGACAAATGCATAAATAGTTAGCGCATTGTTAGCAACACTGAAAAGGAAATGGATGCCTGGCAGGAGGAAGGGCAAATAATTTTCTCATGCTTGCTGTGCTCTTTCTGTAGTGTAAATCAACTCTTCTCCTCTGAAAGTAAAAACATATTCCAAGATGTCAACAAAAGTAAAGTAATTAGGAAAGGAAATGTAATTCCTCTCTGCTGCTCCTCCCTCGCACACATTAGTAAATGAAAGCTATTTAAAGATACAACCTGGCGTAGACTAATTGGAGATGAGTCATTTGGGACCTGATCCTGGAAATGCTTACTTAAATGAGTAGCCCTTTGATTGTTCGCCTGGGTCAGTTTGGAGTGCATGTGCATGCTGCAGGATCAGGGAGGAGAAGGGTCAGTGCTGCAGAGCCCTGAGCGCACCTCTCCAGAGCCAAAAGGCTCCTGAGCCGGCCGGCTGGCCCCGGTGGGAAGGTGCCTGTGCTTAGAGCTGACTGTTCTATTGAATCACAGCCAGTTTGGTCCGTGCCTCCCAGGACTAAACCCTGAGCGCGTAACTTTAAACAGAATAGGAATATTACGAGGCTACTTTGATTAATTAATCTCATTTGGAAAAAAAGAAGCAACTAGAAAACTGAAACACACCACAAAACTTTCCCACATTCACTTGTGCCTCTGGTTCATGTCTGTCATAAAATTAACTAATGTAATATGCTTTTTCCACAATTTTGTTCTCAAATACTTTGCTGCAAAGGAAGCTGTAAAACTCAAAGGCGTATTTTTTCTTAGTGTTAGCAATTAATATGCCACTAGTCTTTGCATAAATAAGTTGTCTATTTTAAAGCAAGTCAAATGGGCTATTTCATTTTATATGACTGTTAATTAAGATGTTGATTAGCCCTGCTATTGAAGCATTGAAACCCTTTCTAAAAGAAATGGCCACTGTTTCAATTTTATTTTAATTAGTTGGACTTTGAGGTTATTTACTACAGTGTCTGCTATCAAAGTAAAGCTATTTAATTTGATGTTTAGTCCAAGGCAGGTAGTGCACAGAATTCCACATTTGCCTGTAACCACTGCCGTTAACAGCAGTATGATTTAAGGTCATTTAAGAGTCATCAACCTCACAGATGGTAAAATGCGAAGTATCTAAAAGGGAAAATAACAATTGTTGTCTTGTCAAATAAAATCCGAACATTGTATTTTTTGTGAACACCCACTAGCTTCCAGCAATTTTATACAGAATGTGTTTCCCTTTGGGCGGAGAGTGTTAGGTCTTCCCTTTTATGTATCCTTCCATTGAGACACGCTAAACCCCTTGGGAGGTGAAACCCACCCAGATATTTGTGATTTTAAAACTTCATTTGCGTCACTTGCAACAGAGATGGATCATTATTCTGGGATAAAATCACATCCTGCACAGTGAAAATAACAGGCAACATTTGACCTGAAAAGGGAAAGAGGAAAAAAAACCCCAACAACTTTAAAGTGTTAAAAGAAACAGACAGTGTTAAAGCTGCTTCAGGAAACAAATTCTCCCTGTAATGCAGTGTAATTACAATCTTTTCTAAGCTAAGTATAGTACCCTAGAGATTACTATAAGTAACTTATAATAGAATTTTTATTAGTGGTAGTAATTTTTTATGATAATTAGTGTAATCTGCAGCCAATAAAATCAGAAGATTTATAGTTATCTTTTACACCAGAAAACTATTCTTCAGACAGCTGAAACATTAAGAAAAATATATTATTTTATGATGGTTATACACCTTTATGTTCTGATTATTTGGTATTTTTTTTATTAGACCTTTCCAATTAATGGTGAAAAACAGGAGGCATACTCAAGAGCCAGTATAAAGCAGCCAGTTAGGGATAAGCAGCTGGTGTTTAGTTTCCTTGGCAATCTTTATTCCATCTGATCTGAAACTTCATCCTTTGTGGAAGTTAAGTGAGTGTTAAGTATTTCTTCTAGGTAATGGGTTACTCTCACACCAGCCCTGTCCTCACAGTGAGATTGCTTTTTCTTATTGACTGGAGGGAGAGCCTTGGCTGCTCCACACGCCCTGTGTGTCTTTGGGGCTGTTGGTTCTCCACAAGAAGCTCTTGCTGCACAACCCTTCTCATAAACTCTGAAACCTACAACAGGAACACGCATGCAGAATTACTCTTTAATAGTGGAGTTGCAATCCCACATCTTAGGACTGCTTGCTGGGAGATGGCTGGGCTTTGACCTCCTCGAGGAGAGGCATTTTGACAGAATGGATCAGCTACTACTGCTAAGTCAATGGGTTTGCTGGAAATTCAAATAAAGAGAACAGTTCCAAATAAACCTAGGGAAGGACTAACTGCAATTCTGCTGTTAGGGTTCAGAATAATACTTTAGTTTGCTTCTCTGTCATAACCCGCCAGGCTGCGTGGATGAGATGCGGCTCTCACATAGGCTGTGCTGATGTCGAAGCTGGGATCGTACATGCCTAGAATTTCTTAGGCTTGGACTTTGCTCAAGGCTGTCTGAATATGTGTAAAGGCTGTGAAGAGAGACTGCTGTCTTCCACTCAGGGAATGACATAAATTCTCCTGGACCTTTTGAAAATTTTTCCTGCAGAAGGAAGTCAGAGGACTGTGGCATTCTCCTAGGCTTTTTAGACTTGGTTTGTCCTAAATTAGGAGAGAAAAGGGAGAGAAATATGGTCTCGCTCCTTAGAGATGCTAAAATAAGATCAGTACTCTCAGCAACTGTACAGATATTTATAATCCAGTCCCTTTCTCTTCAGTGCCTTGATGAGCAGTGACTCAGCAACGTTGGCAGTTGACATATTGTCTCTAGCATGTGACTTAGTGTCTGTTGAGATGCATGAGGTACATCAAGCTCCACAGAAGTCTGTCCACATTCTGCAAATATGGGCAGACATCGCTGCTTGCAGTTTCCTGTGATTGATATTTTGAGAGTTGTCCAGTGATCATAACTAATGCAGGGTGTTTTAAGCTGTCTTATGTTTAAATGTCTAATGCTTAGGCCTCTTTAGACAGTCTGTGAACACAGACATGTTTATCTAAAGACTAAGATATTGGTTATGTCCCTAATAAAGGTGTTCTAATGATGTTTCCTAGCTATGTTGTCAGGACCTTTTGTGTGGAAATATGGTAACTGGCTGACTGTTAAATAAGCACTTGTTTCATTCATGTCCAAGAAACCCTCACTTTGTGATGAAAATGGCAAGAGTCTTTCTTGCCTTGCCTCTCTTCCCCCACTGGTCTTTGACAAAGGTAGCACTTCATCCTTCAGGTAGATTCCAGTCCTGCTCAGCCAGGAAGCACACAGGCTGTGAAAACAGCACCCTGACAGTGGGTAGAGCATCAAATTTCCATGTTGATTCTGTCGGATTCCTGTGTGCCAGCACTTAGAGACTGTTGACCGTGAGGTTTCTCTGACACTCTTGTGAACCCTCACAGGGACAGATGGATTTGCTCTTGAATGGCTCCATTCTTTTCTCATTTGAATAGAGCAGGCAATGGTTAATTTGCCCTGACTGCTGTCATGCACCACAGGCTTCTGCTTTGTCACCCCTCCTGCTGACCATGGCCTCAAGGCCAGGAGGTCTCATATTCTGAAAACGTGTGTACTTACTGTATGTGTCCAGCTTGACTTTTGGGAAGAGGGGTATCACAGCTGAGTGCAGATGGTGCTCTTCCCCTTGCTCTGCTTCAACCTGAGACTTATGTAAGAGGTCTCCAGGCAAGCTGACTTGGTAGAAGCAACTGATGGGAGTTAGAGAAAGGAAATTCCTGTTGCCTCTACACTGAGGAATCCTGCCAAAAGCCATGTCAGCAAAAGTGATCACCCCAATGTTTTGGATTCCTATAGGAGACATCATAAAATTATTCATGGGTTTATTAAGTTTTGAGTTGAATTACTGAAATGCATTGTACCTAAGGCAATGGCTGAAGAATATCTGGAAACTTGGACCACAAAGCAGTTTGTTTCTCACATGATCTCTTCAGGGTATGCCTTGCTCAAACTGTGCAAGAGCTGCCTGTATTTCCAGGTACAAATACAAATGAAGTTTTCAGCCAACAGCCCCAATAATACAGCCTTCCTCCTTCATTCTTCATCCCATCTCCACAGACTGGATCACCTAGTGTTCTTCATTTGTTATTTAGTTAAAGGTCTCATTTTACTGCCCTCAAAACCCACTGTGTGTTCCTCCTCCTGACTGTTGACCTTTGAGTTATGCAGCAGAATGGTTTTCTAGGATTAGTTTCTAAGGATTGATAGGTCTGAAGGATTTTAGGCAAAAAGGGCTATATTTTCAGTTTTAGAGTCTGTGACTACCTTATTAGCAGACACTGGATTATGAGGTAATTTGTCGAGAGGTTGGAACAGGTGCACAGCACACTCACAGATAAATAAAGCTTAATTTGTACTTTCCACCACTGGCAGATCAATCTGTGTAATTTAAGTGACTGAACTTTTACAGTTTGTGTGTAAGGAAAATACCTTTCATTTAGAATAGCAGCAGTAAATTGATAGTGTAATTTGTGCTGTGAAAATTGGTCACTGTATTCAACTATATATTAAAAAAACATCTTTTGAATAGCACCCACAAGTTATGCCGTAAAAACTAAAAATAGTATTTTTTAAAATTTTTTCCAGTTATAATGTATATCCTGTGGTTCACAGTCTTCATCCATTCTAGCATCAGGTAGGTAACAAATCATGCTGCTTGCCTCTTGAGATGAATATCAGATGAATTCACTGTGCTATGCACAACACTACCTAGAAACCACAACACAAGTGATAAATAGCAGTAGGTTGGCAGCAGAGGGAGGTTCTTCACAGAAAACTTACACTAAAAAGATGTAAGATTAGCAACATCATTGTCAAAAATGTGAACTTTATCCCCACTGGAAGTTCACTGGTAAGCAGACCCTGAGGGGAAGACAAAATCAGCAGCTGAAAAAAGAATCTGTGGCCTCAGCTGAGAAATCCAGGTCACATCTGACACCCATTGAAATACACACTCATCCATCCAGTGGACTTTTAGTTGGCTTCTTAATCACCGGAAAAATGGTTGCATTCAATGTGTCATCTGCAGGGAAGGGGGAGAAGACATCTGAGATAGAAACAGAGACAAATGACTCTCTCTTCACTTGGGGTACATCAGATACAGGAGAAGCTTCCCCTCTACTGCACTGGAATCCAACAGGTAATTCCAGTTGCCTCGGCCTCACTAGAAAACATCTGAAAGGTAATGCAGTTTTGAAGACTATAATTTCAATGCTGAATGCAACCAATGTAAGACACTATAAATTAATTGATCTCAGCATTAAATTTGACCTAACACAATTTTATTTGGATTTCAAATAATTAAGTACAGTCAGAACCTACAGATGATACACATGATTATCAACAATGTTTTCATTTGCCAGTTACAGAAATGCTCAAACAATATATTTATGCAAAATGAAATATTTTCAGTTTGGGTTTTTCCCTTTCTCTCTCCCCTGTTCCCATGCTCTGCTTTTGGAACAGGCAGAAGACAAAACACAATTTTTCTTCTTAGTATTTCTTGCTTTTGTTCAGCATTTTTTTCCTTCTTCCCTGCAATACCACTCAAAACATTAACGGAACATTTTTGCAGTGGGGCTGTATCCAGAAAA
The DNA here is from genome assembly GCA_013400975.1 of Atrichornis clamosus. Classification (NCBI taxonomy): domain Eukaryota; kingdom Metazoa; phylum Chordata; class Aves; order Passeriformes; family Menuridae; genus Atrichornis; species Atrichornis clamosus. The sequence continues at coordinate 170,763 of WBMZ01009803.1, read as the reverse complement.
AAATGTCAAGGAATTCTAAAAATAAGAATTCTATTACTATTTTTGATGTTAGAAACTGGGCTAATTTGTCAAATAGGATGCAGTATAAGCTTATGGTTTCAGCACAGTGGAGAAGTTATCAACAGAATAATGGCAAACAAGAAGTCTTGCATGTGTGCTTTTCTCTGGGTGGTTTCCAGATTTCACAGACTGAGTGTAATACTGTGTTTCTGTCTTGTAGGAGGAAAGACTAGCTCGAGGCTACAGCCAAACTCCTTATGAAAAGAAAAAGGAAAGCTGCTCCCGTAATGGGGTGTGAAATACTGACCTTCTAGAATAGCCATTTTAAGTAGCTTTTAGGTTTTGTTCAGCTGCGGTAAGGAAAGTGTAGCTGTGCTGCCCAGTTCTGTTTGAACAAGTGAGTTGAGCACTTCACTGGAGGAATGTATGGAGTTTGTTGAAAGGACAGATACGGAAGTGTGGCCAGGAATGTGATAGAGTGGATAGAAAATGAGTGAAGACAAGTGTCCTCATGCTGGCTGCGGTGGTGACGTGCGTTATCTCGACATGTTATCAGGAGATAGATGTTTGCATTCCCATGGGTCAGTGCAAGTTGTCACAGTTTCAACTTCCAGATTTTTCTTATGGAAATAACATCACGAGGCAAAGAACATGAAAAGTCCTCTGCTGGCTTACACCTCCACATGTGATGTTACAATCCTGAATGCTCTCTAGAGGATTTAGGGTGCAGTGTGAAAGCATGACAATTGTTTTTTCAGTGGTCCTTTACTTCTATTTATAGCAACGAGGTTGATTAAAATGTTTTATTTCACTCCTCCTTCTCCCACTCATTAAATATCCTTGCTAGTTAGACAGAATATTTTCAAGGGGGAACCAGATATATAGAGATTTCTTTTTATCCTTACTTTCATTTAAAAAAAAAAGAAGAGTTTGATGGAGTTTTGAGCAGCAAAGTTTTGATGTACGTGTTGAACTCTCGCTCTGTAGAAAGACATTGCTCTCCTGGAATGGCAAATAGCTCCAAACCTGGCACTGTCCATCCCAGCCCAATCATTTGAAGGTAGTTATTTTTGCAAGACCACTTAACAGGCTTTGTTATCATTCCAATGTGAAACAAAAACAAACAGCAGAACTTCTCCAAAGGTTTTGCAAAATGCAGTTAAGTAGTTGCCATTGTATCTGATCTCTTAATCAATTATTAGCATTAATTAAAGGATCCCTTCAGATCTGTTCCTCAGATCCATAATAGGCAACAAGAAAAGGAATGTGTGGCATGGAGTCTTGATTCCTGTATTTACTGCATGTTGTATCTGTTTCTGGGTGTGTGAATATACCAACTGATAAGGTGACACACTCTGTACATAATAGTAATTAGTCATAATTTCATGTAATTATTACAGCAATTTCTTTGGTAGCTATCATGTGTCCCAGACATCTGTACTTTATGAAGCCAAATTTGTAATTTTCAATTAATACATAGTTAGCCTACTGAAGTATGTTACATACCTTTTCTTTATGTCAGACTTTTTGAGCTCTGTTGTACCTGTTGGCTCTGCAAAAACAGTAAGAAAAGTAATGAATTTCCAAAGTTATATATTTGTCCTAGTAAATTATTTATGTTGCAACTTTTTTATTTTTTGGTAAGATGTCAAATGTTCCAATGTTTCTACCTTTGGGGTTTTTATTTTCTTTAACTGTATCCTTTCCTGTGTTAGCCTGTAAATACAGTGCTCAGAAAGGGGGGCCAAACAGCACTGCCTCGAGTCAAGTGTGCTGAGGGCAGCTTTTCTGTAAGATTTCCTACACATCTGTGGTAAAGTTTGAACAACCAGCACCCATCCTGATTTTTAGTCTGGAATATCTTTTAAGATGGGAATTGTTTCTCGTGCCAGTATAATCTGCAGGGTTGTTTTGTGGTGTGAGTGAAGGGAGAATGCAAGACATTTATTTTCACTTACAGCTAAATCAGATATGAACTCCGGTCTGAAAATGTAACTGAGGTGCTGGGGTGAGAGTAAGGGTTTCTTGTTTTTTTAAAAAAGCCTGGTTTAAAGAAAAAAAAAATAAAAGTAAAAAATGAGCAACCTTGGTTAGCAATTTTTTAAAAGTGTAAAACTCCAGAACAGGGGGAGCCAAACAGAAATGTTGCCAAAATTGGCTTTGTGATTTTCTGAATCTCTTAAAGTTTCAGACTTAGAATTATCAACATGTAGCCCAACAGTTTCACTCTAAGAAGTGACTGTCATTTATTTGTGTGTACTGATAGCACCATCTCTTCATGCACTGGCAACTGGGACTTGAATTTCCTTTGATATATTTAGCGTAAAATTTCTTAGATTAAATAAGCATAAACAATTCAAATGACTTTAAACAAATTCTCCTATAAAACAATATTTGAAAAATATCCTTTGAAAGGTAATGTAAGCATTTTGCTTATGCATTTTTTGTTTTAAAAATGTAATAAATCTTTGCAGCTAACAAGAGCTCTATGGCATTACTCTGTACACCAGATATTTGGGTACTCCAGTACCATTGTAAAATGCAGGATTTACAGAGTGAAAGCAGTACAGATGCCAATGAGCAAATGAGTGAACCTTGAAAAAATGTGGGGTTTTCCCAGATTGCTTTTCACATCTCAGTATTTATTGAGGTGCAACATAATTTTTTCCTGTGAAAAAATTAGTATTTACCCACACTTCTTTTACCGTGATATTTGAAATAGTACAACATCATTACTTGCTGTGCCTAGAGTGGGAAATAACTATGACAACTCCAATACCATGGCTTGATTAATATTGGATTCTTAATAACAATCTCTACACATAGATTTTTGGTAGCGAGATGAGTCATTTGTGCAGACAGTTGATTCCGGGTGAGCCAATGACTCCATGGCAACTCGGAGAGCAGCATTTGCAGAGGAATGAGCTGGTGTTGTCTCCTTACGTGCAGGTAAGGCCTCGATGCTTGAAGATCTTTATTTGGGCTCTCTGTGCTGTGCTCCAGGCCAGGCCTGGCACAACCAGGGCCTCACACATCACTTCAAAATAACATGAGCAAAGCAGTTTGGAAACTTAAAATACCTGGTAAATATACAGGCATGTATTGTCTGCAGAAGCTGGAATCAAGAGGCAACTTTGCTCTGGCACACCTTCCACTTTGGGTAGCAGTACCCCAGAGGTGACTGCTGGTGGTGAAATTGAGGGAAGGATTCTGTGGAAACCTCAAGGGGTACAGAGGTGACTGCTGGTGGTGAAATTGAGGGA
>WBMZ01009803.1:150000-165000 GCA_013400975.1 Atrichornis clamosus | reverse complement strand
AGCCCCTTGATAAAAATCAAATTTTAAGAATCAGTATATTACCCAAGTCTTAAGATGGCAAAACTGCTGTCTAAATCATCTCCTAGAAATTAAGAATTATGTATATTGCCTTCAATTTTACAAAGCTGTTTGTGTTACTACTTGAATGACTCCCTTGTTACATACAATTTCTGAGGCTTGGCAGCCACATGATTTTCATAAATCCAGATACTACTCTTTCTAACCTCTGACGGTGTTTTAGCTGTGCAGAGCCTTTTTAATTCATTTAACTCATTTTAATTGTCTTTCAGGGGAAGAGCGCTTTCTTTGGCCAGCTTAACCGGCAGGGAAAGCTGCCTGCTTGAGTACTTGCTGCCTTTCAAAGAGACCTCTCATGAAAATGCATGCTTGTCCTCGCAACTCCTTCAGTAACTGTAATATTTCTCCCTTACTGTTTATGTCAGAGAGTCATTACTGGAAGCTGCTGACATTTTTGACATTCAGTAGCATCAGAGCACATTAGGTGGTCCTTAGATAATTTTTAGACAAAATTTACTTGTATCACATGCTCAGGCCATTACAAATAACAAAAGTAAAACACTTCTGTGTGAAGATAAATCAGTCAGTGCACTCGTTTTTTGTGGACCTTCCTATATTATTGTATAACTGAACAATTTTAACCAGGTGGTGCATAATGCATAATACACTGTCTACCCAGGCTGTTCATGCTTGGGTTTTGGCTTTTGTGGAAGATCAATCTCTATTAGGAAATCTATTATCATCACTTATGTTTTACTACAATGAAATAAATAGGCAGCTGCAGTTGTTTGGCCTAATAGCTCTTAGTTTGATTGCTAGAAGTAGGAAATCAATGCAGGGTGAAAGGAAGAAACATTTTTAATAACTTACACTCCAGATATGAGATCCCCAAGTTATTACAAATTATAAGGTTAAGACCTCTTGAAAGAATCCTAGCTAGTTAAATATTTAAAACTCCTGGGTGAGAACACATGCACTAATGAGCTTCAGGCTACTAAATACCAGAATCTAGGGGGAGACATCTTGTTTTATATTAGAAAGTATTAGTGAGTATAAACTGGCCATAAGAAGTGTTTAATTAAGAATTATATTGATATGGGGAAAGCAGAGAGAGAAAGAGATTACCAAATCTACAGTTCATCACTGTTAAAAGCTGGATTTGTCTGTGCAGGAAGAGAAACAAATGAAACAGTCCTGTATCAAACCAGGGGAGGCACAGTGTGGTATCCTGACCCTCCCAGCGGCCCTCTCCACAGCCTTGGGGGAGTTGCTGGATACCTCAGACTGAGTGTGGATGGAGCTTCCTACTGAGAACTCCTTTTGACACCCATCAGGTAGCAAGTTGCATTAGACTTTTGATCACTACTGCTAATTTAATAATTGTTGTTGTTGCGTGGGAACTATGATGCAAATGTCAGGCCAATACATGTCTTGCAATTCTCCCACCCTGTACAAGAAGAGGAAGAACTTCATAAATCTTTGAATCTCTTCCCTTGTGATCTTTTAATTCAGAATTTTAAGAATGTAAGAAACCTCTTAATTGTACCTGGCTGTGTTAAATTTGCTATCTTAAGAAGAATAGAAATGTTGCAAATGGTAAGAAGTGAAGAGGGGAGTCAAGATTGACAGTGAAAACTGGCTTGACATGATTAAGCACCAGATAATATTAAGTCTTGTCACACAAATATTGTGGGAGAAGACTTGCTGCATTGTGTGCACACATATGTATTTTATGTAAAATAGCCTCAGTCTATCTCCTCTCTGAAACAGGGAGTGTGAGTGGGTAAACAGCTCATAGCAACAGATGAAAGGCTGACAAAGTTCAGACTCCCAGTTCAAAGGTTTCAGCAGTATGTGAAATGACAATCTCAGGTTATTTGTGTTTCCGAGCTCCTGTGTATTTGAATTGTTTGCTCATCTATGGAGGCTCTCCATTATCTTATTCCTGGTTGTGTTTATCAGCTGAGCGAGCTGCCTGGCTGCAGACATATTTCATAGGAAAACGTAGCAAAATTTATTTCACCTGCCTCATAACACCTTGCCTCTGCCTCCAAGATCAGAAATACTTTGTTTTAATTGTTGACGATAAATTACAGTAACACAAAGCGAGCATCCTGCTCACTCCCTGTGCCGCTCCTCCTGCTTGGTCAGCACAGGTCCACTGTTCCATTTTTAAATCAAATTATGCTTGTGATAATATTGTCTTGAGCTTACAGTTGCTGACATGGATATTGACAAAGGCTTAGCCAGTATTTTAATAAGAAAACAAAATACAGGAAATACTCTAGAGTTTCCAGGTGGATCATTAACAAGACGCCTTGGAGGGCTGAGACTGCCAGCCAGCACAGGGAATGCATCACAGTTCGTCATACAACTTAAACTTCTTTTGACATCTAGTTATGTCGAAATGTGACTGATCACCTAGGGGTCCAGGCTCCTGTGAGGGAAAAGTTCACTGACAGACAGCGAACGAAGCTGATCTTAAATGAGAATCAAGAGAAAGCAGCATTCCAGCGTCTGACAGTCTGCAGCTGCTACCTGGGTCTGCCTAACGAAGACGAGCCTGCTCTGCTGAACAGTTATATTAGCATCTGTATGCTTCTGTCTCATTATCACACATCTGCCCACCTTTATTCGAATGAAGCTTCTTCTGATCTGACAGCTCAGGCATTGTCAGTGAATAGATATTATGGGAGCCCGGTACAGCAGCTTAGGGTGTTAGCTTTTATTTTCTAAAGACTGTTGTACAGCTTGACAGTATAATGCCACAGAGGTAAAGAAGATAATTAACATATTGGGCAGTTTCTAAACAAAGCTGAGACAGTTATACTGGCAAAAGTGCTGCTGCTGGAGCAGTATTGTTTGCACTCTAGAAACATCAAAGGTTTGCAAGATCTACCTTTATAAAAAAGAGAACAGGTACAGCATGGACCCCACACCACAAAGAGGAAGTTTTAGGGGGCTCAGCCCACACCTAAAACTGCAGAAACCTTTGGTGCTTGAAGAGCCTGTTGTGGGTGTTCAAACCGCTTCTTGCTCAGGCAAATTATCTCCCAGCGTTTAAGGAAAGATGAAAAGGTGTGTGTGGAGAGAAGGTTATGGGTCTTTTCACTTTCTTGAATTTATTTTTACCCCACAGCACAAAGCCAAGCATTCATGTGAGCTTCACAGAGCTCATATTTGGATGGAGATTTAAGCCTTCTAAGTTAGAGATCATATATGGGATTTTCTGGAAATGCCAAAAAAAACATATGACAGAGGTTTCGTCATTTGCTCAGTAATAAACTAGACAGGCTTGTTAAAAAAACCAAAAAACCAAAAAAACAAAGGGGGCAATAGTATTTGGAGCCCACAATGTAGCTGGATTGAGCTTTGATGATTGAGGAAAGGGATGTTCATATTCTCTTCTGCAGATCTGAGAGAAGATGTGGTATTGCAGTGGATTACTACACAGCTTGTTTTCAGTTTTCACCAGGTCTTAAAGTCTGTATAAAATATTGGACAGTGTTCGAATTGAATGGCAGCTTGGCTTCATAAATATTTTGGATATGAAGCACTTAGGAAAAATGTAGCCTCTGAAATTTCACATGCTTCTTTCTATTTTTGAGAAAAATAGCAAATAGAATGCACTGCAGCAAGATCATCCCTGAAATCATTGTCCCTTTGAGCCTCGGTTTATGTTTTAAATGGCATAACTAATAATCTAGAGCCCCCTGCCCACAGACAATGTTGTGGCCAAACACGAGATCTCCAGCTAGTTTGGATGCTTTGCTCACTTACAAAGTAGTGGTCCCTGTTCCTGTGGCAGTATGCAGATTTACCCTGCTAAGGATTGAGCCCTAAATTTCTAAGAAGTTACGGACTTCCCTCTTTTCATTCATGGCTTTCAGTTCACTGCTTTTTCTTTGTTCTTGAGAGCACAGGGTTACACAAGTTAATGTTGAAATTACTGCTATTTTGCAACAATGCATTCAAAGTCATTTCAGCATCTGCACTGATAAAGTGAGAACAGCTCATCCAGCTTGGCCTCCAGGACCTGCACTCACCATTGCAAAGTTTGAATACAGAATTAGATTCATTTAAAGAAGAGGGGGAAAAAAGGAGAAAAGATAGAATCCGTTGTCATTCATTCTAAAAAGGCATTACAGACTGCCGACACTGTACAGAAAAATAGGAGATGTTGACCTTTTTATTATAGACTTTTCTGTGCTGTTGCCCTCCTCTCGGAGGTGCCTCCCCCCGCCGCCGCGCACCCCCGCACGCACCCGCACACACACGCGCCCGCTCTTCAGCTCTGTGTTATCTCAAATAATTACCCTGCGCTTCTGGCTGTCCCCAGTGACTTCTGCTGCTAAAAAAGCTACTCATTGTCGGTGAGTGAAGAGGGATTTCAAACCTGCTTCTTGTGGCCCAGCAACAGCTCTTAATTAACCACTCAGGTATTGAGCCGCCTCCTCGCCCGGCTCCCATCCATATGGCAGGAACATGTCCACAGCGATAATCACTGAAGGAAATATTGTATCAAAAAAAGGGCTCACAGAACAGAAAGCTCCTGCAAATTATTTTTAATGATTCTCCTCTTGTGAGCCGGATTATTTGTTATTTCAAGCAGGGCCGGGAAAGGAGGCTGTGGGGGGACATGCCTGTCCTCAGCTCGCTCGCCCCGGCACCCAGGCAGAGCCCCATCCTCAGCTCTGCCGCTGAGCGGGCACCCGGGGTACCAGAGGAGGCCCTTCAGGCAGCCTAAAGAGCTTTAGTTCCCTATGATTTTGATAATCCTTTGTTTCTAGTGCGACTCGCTTTCCTACACGCTGGATGTGCATGTTTCCTGTTAGCAAGGCACTTGAAAAAACTTGCAGGCTTGACACAGACCCACACTTTTTCCTTCCCCCTTAGTAAAGAAAACAGTGATTTGAGTTTATAAATCTAATTAAAAATGAAGTTGCATTTACATTTTAAAACCTTGCATATACCAGCATACTGTGTCAAAAGATATTATGTATGATTTTACTTTGTGACAGAAACCATTACATTTAAAAATTCATTACAGCAAGGTTAGTTAGACACATGATGGATGCAGCTTTAATCCTGCCATATATTATTACAGTTAAAATGTAAATGATGAAAAATATTTTGTGCTTATCAGCATTTATGTGGAAATGTGTTTTACAGTGATATATGGTGTTATATTTCTATTATTATGATGAGAAAGAATGAAATACAAAAAGACTAAGTGTTTATTAAAACATGGTTACTTGTGATAAAATATTCTTGTTGTACATGACTTTAAACATATTTACCAAGGGCATTTGTCCAAAACAGCTGTGAAATGTGTTTGCTATGCAAATCATTCTTTGTAATTTTTTCCCCTCTGTTATACTGACTATAGCTTTTTAATAGCCTAATGTTGAAGCTATGTAAATATATTTTTATTATTTTTCATTTCAGACACGGTGGGGGGGGGATGGGGACTGGCTCCATTTACACACATGCATGTATTCAAATAGATGGAAGCCTACATAAAAAGATAGACAGAAAATTGATCCTAGCAAAAATCCTTTTCACTTTCTGTCTCCTCTCGTTTCAGCCTCTCAAAGCCAGCCTTGATCACAGGGAGCTGAGCTCTTTGGCAGCACAGCCTTTGGCATGCGCTGATCTGTGAGCACACGCGTGGTCCGACTGACGGCAGAGTGATCTAACACCTCACACAACTGAACCCTTAACTCAGGCTTGTTCCACACCCTCCTCTTCACTCACGGGTAGTGCATCATTGCATGGGAGGCTCGTCCCCTGGCCAGGGAACTGAATTTTTCTTTTTTCCTCAAAGAAGGTGAGTTCTCAAATGTGCTTGTTCTTTAGAAGAGCCCTGCCAAGTAAATCTGTGCAGTGTTGTCCTAATTTGAAGGGTAATGAGTTTTTGAGGTCAGTATTGCGTGTTGCAAATTCCTAGGTTAAGTAAGTTTTTAAAGAAATTTTACTCCAACAGTGACCCTTCTAGAAAAGTTTTCTGTCACTAAGGGCCTGGCCTCCACAGGCAAAATCCAGTATATTCTTGAATAGAACAATACAAAGGCGTAAAAGTCATTAAGTGACTTGCCCAGCATCCCACAGGAAGTCTGTGACAGAAAAGAAAATAAAAATGTGAAGGTCCCAAAACATAGGAATTTAACCATTCTATCTGTGCATTCCCACATGTGCTCTGTACACTGGGTTGTCAGTGTGTTTTGGGTTTGCTCTCTTGGTCCTTCCACTGACCCTGGCTGACGGCGGCGTTGTTCCAGTATTAAGTAACCTGATGACCCAGAGGTTATTGCCTTACACCCCACATTACCCCAACTTGCTGTTCCTTCCACTCTGTTGCCACTATTTATTTTCTGGATGTATCTACTACAAGTTTGTGCTGTTTGTTATTTTCTATGCAGCTTATAACTAATAAAATAATAGGCTCAATAAACAAATTAATTGTATGGTTTCCATATTATTCCTGTAATTCCTCCAGTTTACATTGCCATCTCTTGAACAAAAATTTATTTGAGTTTAGCATGATACAGTAATCAGACTGAGATTGCTTCTAGTTGTGTGAAGCTGAGCCTATCTTTAGCAAGTCAAAAGTGCTTCCTAAAAAAAATAACAAAATAAATCAAAATATTTGTGATCAGAACATGTATGTCCTTCAGCCCTCAATGCCTTTCTTTTAGTATGAACCGAAACAGGAGACCTGGTGCTTGTAGTTCACTAAAGTGGCTATTTCCTTATAACCTTGCTCTTGTAACAATGTTTATTCAGTTATCAGGGAAGAAATATCATTTGTCCATGCAGCTACAATTACCCAATTTGTTGTATAAATTATTACTTTTTTTCTCATCTCGTGTTGATGACAGAATCATTTAATAGACTTTCAGTTGCTCAAGCTTGAAAATTGGTTCCACATTCTCCCTTTTTTTACTTTTCCTCCCTAGGGTGAGTGCAACGTGGTCTAAATACATTTTCCATCCCCCCTTCCCCTTTTTTTTTTAAACATCTGCTTGTATGAGGATGTTGTTGTGTACATCAGCGCCGTACAGTTTAGCACCCTTTAGGACTACCTTCAGCTCTCGGCTTCCTCATTCCCGGGGCCAATCATAATATATCAGGAACTGTAGATATTTCCTATCTCAGCACTCTCCATAACTCTTCTGCTCAGCTGTCTGAAGCTGTTTTCTTTAGGAAGTCCAGAGCAAGGGGGGACTGGTTGACCTGGCATCAGTCCTATTTATAAGAATAAAACCTCTTCCCCGCACACCTTTGGAGCTTTGTCATGTAGGGGTCACATCCGTTTAAATTAACAGCTCTCGCGCCCGTGGCGGAACACGGCCACCTAACCTCTACTGTCCCCTCCACCCTTTTGTTTGAAGTTAGCCAACATACTCAGATGATTTTCTTCAAAGCTAAGGTTACAGGATTTGCAACTGTGTCTTTGCCACATAATTCATTAGGAAGGGAAAAGCCAGCTATTGTCACACACACACGGAATTCCTTTTTTTTTTTTTTTTTTTTTTTGGTGACATGTTTATTTGTTTATTTAAAATAAGCATTTGCTTTTAAATTTTTCCTCCCCTGCTGTTGCTGCTGAAATAAATGCCAGTCAGGCTTGTTTGCTTAGTATAGGAGTTACTGTGTGGTTGGAGGAAGAAATGATGTATGGAGCAGCCATCTCATTCCCAGCCTGTGCTCCAGGGGCTTTTCTTAGAAGTAATGCCGTTGCTGCTTCCGTGACGCTGGAGATGTCACAGAGTTACCATCTGCCCACTCATGAGTCAACTGGTTGCCTATGAAATCTATTTGTTTTAGTTTTAAGCCTAAGAATATTTGCTGAAAGCAGGATTATCACTTTGTAGACCACCAACAGCTGTTGAAAAGCAGGGCATAAAACTTTGTTTATGTCTTTAATAACCCACTTAATGATGGAGCAAGCACATTATTCATAATAAAATAGGCTGGCATAATCTTACTCCAGTGCATGGTGTCAGGGAATTAAGAAACATCTGCTGTGCCATAAAATAACATTGTATATACTATGTACATTAAAAACACGTGTATACACATATGTATATTATATACGTTATTTAAAATGTCTCAGTGGAATTCAACTCTTTTAAATTACATTTAGCAAATGGTGAAGTGGTTAAATGAGGATATTTTTTGCTTCTGAATCTGAATTTTATATAAAGTTTGAGTCTACGGCTGACTCTAATGACAAGGGACAGGATACATTATCAGAGTAAATTTAAGACATAAAGCCAAAGTTTCAAGACTTGAAATTGGGGTTCAAAGTCCATTTTTAGCTTCCAAATAAGTGACCTAATTTTCTGAACCACAAAGCATTTGTGGGTTCTTAACTTGATGAGAGTGTTGGTTGCTCAGCAACTCTGAAAAACCAGGCCAGTATTTCAGTGCCTAAATGCAGATTTTTATTTACAACGAAGGCATGTGAATTTGCAGCTTTTATCCATACTCATTATAGGCATTACTCCTGCCCTCAGAATGGAAACCCCACTGTGCTGCTGCTGCACATGCAAGGAGAGTCAGTGCCTTCGCTTTGGAGAACCTAGAGCTGAAGAGAGCAACTATTCCCAACTGTAGCTGGGATGCTGGAGGCAGAGGGGGAATCCCTCTCCCTGGAAGTGGCTGATCATTGTGGCTCCCAACCAGCAAAGCATGTAAACATGTCTTTAAGTTTGAGCGTGTGAGATGTAAGTGGAACTACTTGCATCTTAAAATTAAATACATGTTTCACTAGATCAGGCCAGATGGTTTTACATGCTCCAAAGTGACATTTACAAGGTCACATAGGAAATGTTTGACAGAGCCAGGAACCGAAACCAGATCTCCCGAGTGCCAACCTCGTGCCTTAATTTTGCACCCATCCTTTTCTTTTTTTTTCCTTTGATGGCATATTTCCTTCAATGCCAACAGAAATGGAAAAAAAATAATCCAGTAAGGAGCCAATTAACTTGTGGGGTTTTGCATGTCTGTCTGGTCTGGCTTTTTTCTTGTCTTTTTCTTTTTTTTTCATAAAACAGTTGGATACCCCAGTGCCGTTGTTTCAGAGCACCTTAAGCTTTCCAGAAAAACATATATTTTTATCAACTTAAATTTTTTTCTATCTTTCAAGAATATAAGCAATCTGTTTTCATTTTGTAGGTGGCCCACCAAATAAAAAAAGTTATAAGTTAATAAAATTTCTATACAGATTTATATGAACTGAATGAACTCCCCCAGTATCTGAATGTTAATCTGTTGGAAAATAGCTGCCGTGGTACTGGAATAACTCAACGTCACACAGCAGGGCACACTAACAGTAGCTCTCTCATTGACATTTTCCCCACAAGTGCCAAAATAAACATGGGAAACTACTATGGGGAAAAAGCCCAATGAACTACTGGAATGGCAACTGTGATATATTGAAGTCAATTTCTTCAGATTCACCTAAATCTCTGCTTTCACTGATGTATATATTTTTCTTGGTAGTCCTATCCTTGCAAATGATCTCAAATGCATTTGGTTTAGTCTGTCTTTGCTAGCTCTGCTCTTGGCATACAACTAAATTCTTTGCAATCTCTCATTCTGCCTCAGGTTTGAATGTCTGTAGCCTTTCTGTCCTTTTCTAACTCATATCCAGACCTCAGCACCATGAGAAAGTATTCTACATTAAATACTTTTTTCTTGTTATCGTTTATTGACCAAGGTCTTATCCCATGTGTGAAAAGGAAGGAAACAAAATTCTCACATTCTCATAGAACCCTCTTACTACAGTAGCAAACTGCGAAAAGGTAAAATATGAACATGGGGTGTAGGTTTTATGTAGTGATCTCTTGTTTTGACTGGCTGGGCTCTGTATTTCACTATAGGGTTTCATGGGCTTGTATTCATAAAATTTGCATATCTGTCACCAGTTTGCAAAAACTCTTAAAAACTAGTATAATTTAAGTAAGATTCATTTAAGTGAACTCAGCCAGTCATCTGTGGGATCTGAGAAGCAGACTTCTGTTGTTCTTCTTGAAGGTATCTAAAACATCATCACTTCAAGCTGTCCAGCTCCACCAGACCTGAACAGGGGCCTGTGGCCAAGGCACTGCAGCCTGCGAGCTGCTGCGAGAGGACAGAGCCTGCGAAGGCTAGAGGTTTAGTCTAGATGTAGAACTATTTCTGTTCTGTTTATCTTCAAACTGGAAGAAATTAAAACTTAGAATCTTCCCAAAAAAATGTCCTCTAACTTGTTGGGCTGGTTTCTCCTTCAGCAAAGACCAACTTGTCTTGTTATGAGCATTAAGGATCCCTGCTAAACAGCATAATACAGCTCCCTTTCACGGTGTGCTTAACATCAGCTTCCCACTCCTCAGGACAGACGCATGTCTTCACTTGTCAGAAGAGCAGGCACAGAAGCTGTTAATAAGGTATGTATCTGTGTTTTCCTGGTTTTTCATTGCTTTCTTTTTAACTGAACCTGAGTACACTGTCCATGGGACTAGAGCAATTGTCCTGTCTAGGGAAGGTATTGCTCCTTCTCCACCAGCAGCAGGCACTCATGAAAGAGACCAAAAAAGGGTGTCTAGATGCTGCTGCTTCCATAGCACAGCTTCCCAGCTTCTTGCATCCAGCAGCTCCAATTGCCTGAGCCAGAGCTGCTATCCCGATTGCTTTTTACAGTCCTTGAGAGATTTTCCCCCACCTTCCCATCCATTACTTTGCATAATCAGTTTTTAAGGCCGTGTGTACTTTTGATATCCACAACATCCAGGGGCATGAATTCCACAGTTTCACTATGCCATATGTGAACATGGGCTGAATTCTGAAATTCTGGTTCCCAATAATTATTTCCATGACACTCTTGATCTTATAAACCTTTGCTGTACCCACTTTTTATCCTCTGCACTTTCTTCAAGCTGTGGAATCATCCTGTATGTAGGTGCTCTTCAGAAGTGGTCTGATATCTTTAAGATGTGCTAAATCTCTACTGGTAACTTCACAAATAGTATTTACTTTTGGGATTAAATGGCACACACTACTACCCTCGATACAAAATACAAGCTCAAGAAATACCAGTAAAAGTGGAAATATAAAAAGTAGATTAAACTTTAATGCCCTTCAAATGGTAAGGAATACAAAGCTGAGACAAAGGCACTGATGTCTCCCTGAATTCCCCATATAGAGGAATCTCCAGAAACCCAAACAGGAATGTAGGAGGGTCCCCTTCCCATGTGTTTTCCTGTGTCTGGTAAATTGGGTTCAAGCCTCTTTAAATATTGTGCAGAGAAATTCTGGGAAATAAAATCGAGATCTAAATATGTCAGAAAAGCGGTTGAATTGCAAAATTTAAAATATTAATATGCTTAATATTATGTGGTTCTTTATTTGGGGTCTTCCAGTTTCCTGCATGCTGGGAGAACTGGAAAGCTAAAGCCAGTGAAAGCACCTATCACAGCTTATTACAGAGGGTAAACAGCCAACATTATTCGTAGATGAGCAGGAAAGGTAGATCAATATAAGGAAATACTGCTTTCATTCACTATTCCCTTTGTCACTGCCAGACCTCAGAATTTTTCAGTTCATTGATGTCAGTAAGGATTTACTTCCCTGCCCAAGGAGCTGGGGCCAGATTATTCCCAGGCTGCAGCAGATACCGATCAGCATGTTAGATGGCTTGGGAAGCTGGGTAAGAAAATAAAATTTAAGTTCACAGCAACTTAAATACTGCCTGGGCTTATAATGTCCACATTGGTATTAGGCAACTTGGCAACAGAAGTGGCCAAAACACGTGTCTCCTTTCACAGTAAAGCTTGGTGGATATATCAGGTTGGTTACACAGAGAGGTAGAATGTTTCATTAGCTGAATGAACACCTAGCTCAGGCCAAGTCTAGAAATATTTTATTCACAGGGCAGATCAGGGGTTAAACTCTGTTTAGCATATTCACTCCCCTACTAACATGGCATTATTTAATTTGCAGAGCAGCTTCCTCCCCAGCAGCACCTAGAGCCTGTCCTTGCACACCCCCCCACGCTCTAATGCCCTCAGCAAGCTGTGGTTTATACCACACACACCTTCTCATCACTGTTATCACCGATGGTTTCCTCAATGGAAATAATCATTCACATTACAACTGTTGCCAAAACCCTCTGGCACCAGAAATGCTCTTGGAATGAAAGCCTGAAGGCATGCAAGAGCCTGAGCAGCTGCAGCGGCAGCCCAGCCAGTCAAAGAGCTGGGTTTGAACCGCATCAGGGGGAAAAGGCACAAGACTTCCCTGAGAAAAATTACACTCTTCTTTATGTGCACATGTAGAATCACACTTTGTGATCAGTGTCAACTAGAGGTAGGTGCCTAGATCTGCCTGGTCCTTGCAGACAAGTTTGGCTGTATGTCAA
Source organism: Atrichornis clamosus (assembly GCA_013400975.1). NCBI lineage: Eukaryota > Metazoa > Chordata > Aves > Passeriformes > Menuridae > Atrichornis > Atrichornis clamosus. Next base: position 152,576 of record WBMZ01009803.1, on the reverse strand, counting down.
GACACCTTTTTAACATGTATTTATACACAGGAATGTGTGTGTTGTGTGAGCTACTCTTTGCTCTGTTTGTACACCTTGAGGACCTCACTCTTAAGTGGAGGTTAGTAGTTGTCCACAGTTAAAGTTATAAGCAGAGATAGTCAAATAATAAAAATTTTCTCCTCATCAGTGATATGACATTGTATACCTAGCCACAGAATGAGATACTGCAACTTAGTCTGGGTTCTAAACTGTCATAGTACAACAAGATAATGCATCCAAATATTCGTTTGACTCACCTGGAATCTGCTCAGTGCTTTCATCTTCTCCAAGCAACTGGACAGGGGGGCATTCCTAAAGTCCCTGGCATCTGGTATGTGAGGAATTCTTCTTGTGGGAGTGCAGTTTATTTGAGTGGGCACATGTAAGTTTAATCACCACATTCTGATTTCAAAGATGACTCTAAATGTTCTATGTCGCTTCATAGGTTTAACATTTTTAGTGAGTTAAACTAACTGCATCTGTTCTTTTTGTAGAGTTGAATTGTGTAACTTGATTGCCAGACATAGTATCAGCAGCGTGAGATCCTTTACGAGTCAAGGCTCAGTTGAATTTTATGCATAAGAATTTCCCTGGTTTTGTTCACGAGATAATTGTTCTTCTGGGCAATACCCATCAGCTCAAGTCTGGAAAAAAGAATGCAAAATGCAGCCAGACATCTCCAAAAGAGCCTGTTTGTGCCTTGGTATGAAGCAGAAGAAAAGTAAAATCCTATCCCAGGCCCTCTTGATGCTGGCCACCTATCCCACGCCAAGACCCTCAGCCACAGCCCAGGCAGTCGGTTCCTTGCCCTCTTGTCTCAGGGCAGCATCCGCTGTGTGGAGGTGGCTGGGCCTCTCTTATGCCCTGACTGGACCCTCAGGGACCGTGCAGTGGGTGACCCCCCGCAGCACGCTGCAGGTGTGCAGCCCAGCCGGTGCCAGCACACACCCATGGGCACCTTCTCCTCTCCCCTGGAGTCCCTGCAGAACTGGGGGGCTGCACACCCCCAGGCAGGCAGCGACCTTGGAACGGGGCTTGGCTCCGAGAGGATTTGGGACAGAGCGGCACACTGTAAAACTGTGCTTCACCAAGGATAACCCAGCTCCTTGTTAGCGCTGGAAAATGCTCCGCAGCATCCAAACCCTGCAGTGCTCCAAGCTCGTGCTGACGGGCCAGCTAATTGTCAGCGTGCCACTGCCTCTGCTCCCTGTGTGGTCCTGCAGAGAGCCACCGTGATGGCTGCCAGTAATGAGCAAAACCGGTGTGTTTTTGTTTTGTTTCCTTTTAAATAAACTTGCAGTCCTTAATCTAGAAGTCTGGAGTCCAGATTTGACAGCATGGTGAGTAACGAGGTGCAAGGAAAGACAGGATGTGGAATTAGGAGGTCAGGGCTGAAGGTTGCCCCAAATGTAATCTCTAGGCTGGACATGTTACATCTCTTCCCCACCCCTTCTCTTCATGCTTTCCCTTGCCATCATTCTTAAACACGAGGTATAGGTGCTTCCTTACCAGGGCAATGCTGTGCCCTGCACACCTGGGAGCTGGAGGGGGAGAGAGCCACCGGGCCATATCCCACTGTCATCCGGGCCCTGTCTGGGGCATCTCATAAGGTGTTCAGGCTGAGGCACATGGAGCTGCCCCCAGCTCTGCCCCAGGCACCTTGCACCCACCTCTTTCTCACCTCACCTTGAGGTTCTTGTTCAAGCTCTTGTTCAGCTTGTTCAGATGTGTGCATAGGAATGATACCTGCATATCTATAGAGATCTATATGGGCCAAGGAATAATTAAAATATTAAGTCATTTTAAAACAGCAATGTCTTCAAAATAAAATATTCTTCTATACCTTTTCCTATTTTACACACACTTCCTCAGTTCATCTGTCTCCCTTTCTGTCCAGCTGATCAGGTCACTAATTTTCTTCACCTGCAAACTGCATTTTTGCTGTTCTACTATTCACTAGAAAAATGCAACACCCACCCAAAATGTTTGTTTTCATTAGGCTGAGACATTGCACATTTGTTTTCTGTAATGATCGTGGGTTAGTTTGCCTTCACTTCTATTTACTATTTAGTATCTTGATTATTTACAATTTTAGCACTGCAGAGCACAGAATGCTGGCGGATCAGTACATCAGAGCTGCACCAAAACCCACACTGAGGGGTTTTGCTGTTGGTTTGTTGGTTCCTACATGTGGTTGCCAAAAACCTGAGCTCTAACCTTTCATTTGCTGAGCCTCTGAGCTCTGACCTCCGGGCTCTGGGTGATCCCACACCACGGTTATGTATTCTCTTAACCCAGGAAAGTAGGGAAACACTAAACGTAACTGAGACCTATGTTATATAGCAGAACAACCATTGGCAGAGCACACTGAGGACACCAAACAACCCTTTCTGTGTGCCAGAACTGTCCTGCAGCTCGTGACACTGCACCCACTGGCTGCCCTGTGCAGCCGTGTCAGCCCCTGGGCTTGGCTGTGGGTCCCAGGGGCCGGGCAGAGCCTCCCCCACTGCCGTCCCTGTGGTGCAGCACTGCTGATGAGTGGTCACAGAAGTGGG
>WBMZ01009803.1:15000-145000 GCA_013400975.1 Atrichornis clamosus | reverse complement strand
CCAGTTGCCGTGATATTTTGCCATCAATGTCAGTGGGGCCAGAGTTTGACCATCATTTTAATAGTTGAAGAAACAAACCAGATGTCTCTCTTTTTTGTTGCTGCCCTCCTGCAGCCAGTGGGTCAGTCATTCCCAGGCTGCTGCAATGTACCTTCCGAGTCAGCAGGTTCCAATAATCACTGTATTTGCAAGCCTGGATTCTCATTCTAGTTCTAAATAAGTTCATAGGTAACTGGAAACACTCACAACTGATCACAGGCAGGGTGAAATGCAAACTGAGGTCGTCACAACCCTTGCAAACAACCAGAGGAGTCTCATCCTGGCTGCAATGTACACAAGGTAGGAGACAGCAGTAACCTGCAGAGAAGCCGCTTCTGGTATGTGATTTGAAGCCTGTGCTGTGTATAGCAGGGAGCTCTCTTAGGGTGCCACTGTCCTCTTCATCCCTTGGCAAACTCTGCCTTTTAGTCTTTTCAGACTGGGCACTCAGTGAAGTCTAGGAGAATTAGCTGTCTATTGCTATCAGAAGCCAAGAGGATTTGAATATCCAGCACTGCTTGGCTTCTTTGCAACCCTCAGCTTCCAACAGTTTATCAATATTTCATGCCATTGTTTGGTAGAAAAATAATAATCACTGCAACCAAAAATAAAATCAATTTATAAAAAATAGAAACAAGGCAGATGTCCTTTGCATGCCCTGCTATCTATGCAGAAACAAGCCAGGTTGCTAAGGGTTAAGTCTGTTCCTGGGTTGGCCCAATCACATTCCTTTTTGCCTTCTTATTAGGTTAAATAAATAGAAACTTCTTGCAATATCCATCCATAACGATAAGCAATTCCCACTATAATGGAGGGCTAATATATAAATTCAGCCCACATCAGTTTTGTGTCAACTAGCAAAAACAGAAACAATGGAAACTAGACAGTCATGGCTCTGCATAGGTCAACAACCAAGGTTATCTGTATTCAATTACTGGTATCTGCAAACTTGCATACTGTCAGCTGATCATAGACTAAATGAAAACTTATCATGCACAGAGGCAGCAAATACATTTATTTGAAGCAGGCATCATATTAGTTCACTGGTTCGACTGTGGTTAAGGGAAAAAAGGGGTTATCAGTCTTTTGGGAAATTCTTTCAAATATAACCTGCAGCAAATATCTAAAATTGGGGATTATCTATGTTATAAATCTTTGTTCAAAAAGTAGAAAAGGAACACAAATTGCTCTGTAGCCCTCTAAGACGATAAATTATATTATTTAACAGTAGATAAACTTAGGGCACCTTTCCTGTGGTACAGCCCTATTGTGAATTAAGCTTTAATCTGCTTCACCTCAACATCTGTTCGGTGGAACCAAAGATCTGGCTGTATTGGACACAGACAGTAATTTGTTTGTTAACTGCTTCTCCGGAACAATAGATCATTTCAGAAAACAAAGCCTACTAACACAACGCATATTTATCTGTTTCCTCTATCTGTGTTCCTTTTTCCATAAGTGCAAGTTCAGGCTTTTGAAATGTTTTCCTAGCAATAATTTGTGATGCTGTTAGATTCATAACCCTGGAAAAATAGATTTTTTTCAAGGTTTTTTTCATCTTTGACCAACAGATGTTCTGTTCAAAATCTGAAAGTAGTCACGATGTACGTACTAGCAACTTATAATTGTTAACGCCCCTGTGGAAGGAAAATGTCAATAAATATTTGCTATCAGTAGACTGTTTGGAAACAAAGGCATTTGCTTCACAGAAGTTCACATGCTCAACCTTCCTATTCGGCTTTTCCAACAGTCTATTCAATTAGACTTTTAGCATTTTGTTTGTTTTCAGAAAAGGAAGTGAAAAATAACTTCACAGAAACAAAAAATAAAACATAAAAGCCATGGGCATCCTGTATTCCATCGTAAAATGACACTTCAGTGCATTTCGCGTTTCAGAGCTACAAAGGTGACCACAGAAACAAGTCTGGGACCCAGCACCAGCACTTTACCACTCCACACCAAGGTGGCAATCGAGGAATAAAAAACATCTGGGACTGTGATGCAGATAAATGTCCAAACATATGTCTTCTAATGAGAGCTCTCCACCCCTATGGATAACCTCCCCTGGCCAGACTACTTTGGTAAAAACTATATTTACCTGCAAGTCTCCACCTCCACATCTCTCTAGTGAGACATACAGGGTTTCAGTGGTTCATACTTCCCACCAGAATTTTTAAAGGTTAGATTTATCCCTCTATTGAGGGGGTTAAAACTTCTCTCTTCCTTTCTTTTGCTCTCTCTTTCTTTTGGCTTGAAACAAGCAAATCACTAATTTTCAACAGGAGGGTGAGCTCTCTGCAGAACTCTCCTGCAGAAGTATCTGAAATCCATACTCTGACAGTCCTTGCACACAATATGCCATCCTTGCATTGTGTTATATTGTACTGTGCTGTAGTCCCCTCTATTTTACATCTCGTTACATTATTTTATCTCCCTCACTGTACCTTTGGGTGTGTCCAAACCCCTCATAGTGCTGCACAAAAGAACAGGACTAATGTCTAACACATGCTGTCATGATTTGGGGAATCAATCTCTGTACCACTAAAATTAATTCTGTTTTATGGCTTGGACTGCACTGCATCTGTTTCAGAAAGCAAGCCCCATATGGACTAGAGTTTCCTGGCCCTCTCTGCAGCCTCTTGCCCTCTCAGTGATGCACTGACTATAGGAGATGCAGGTTACATCCTTTCACCCAGCTACAGGGCTTACAGTTGAAGCATCATTAAAATGGGAAAAATCAGCCATGCAAATCAGCCAGAGAAATGCCTGCCAACCAAAGCAGAGGAACTTTTCCAAGTCTGAACCCTATCAGGCAGCAAGTTAGTAACTGTTTTGTGGATTCATTTGATGAGATGGTAAATACGATAAGAGGGCACCTGAGGTGTTACACAAATCAGGAGAGACTGAGAATCCATGTTTCTGAGAAGTCAGAGACAGGAATTTGTGTCTAGAAGAAGAATTGTGACCTACTTAGAGGAATTTGACTTAAGCCCCAAATAATGTTCTTGCTCAAGCATGAATTACAAGCAGCTGAAGAAAGATGAGCTTTTGCACTTGTGCACTAGCCAAGTTTGCCCACATCTAATGAGGAGAAGTACAACTCGGTGCCATTTTGTATTCCCGGGACGTGATGCAGATGGAGAAGCTGCTCTGAGTGTGGGTTCAGAAGCCACTCACCCCCTTCTCCAGGCACTTCACACATCCTGCCTCATGCCTCTCCTTGCAGAGCCTGGAGGTGGAAAGCATCAGGTTCAAGAGCAGAGGGGCAGCAGTAGCTGTGAGAAGTGGCCTTACAAACGGGAACCGGAGCTGGCAGCAGTGCTGGAGCATCGGGGATGGACCAGGCTGGAGAAAAAGAACTAACAGTTCCATGCCCAAAAGCCTGGAGACTGAGAGAGCAGCAGTCACCCGGGGAGGCAGGGGAAATGCTAAGCTGCCACACAAAAATTCAGGTACAGGAAAATTCCCGGGGGCAAAAAAGATGGTGAAAATATGGGTCTTGGTTCACCCCCGTGCTGGGCGATGCCTCGCTGTGTGTCAAGTCTGGGCAGATGCTTTGTGTGTTGTGTTATTTGGGCCAAAGTCCCACAGGAAAAAAAAAGCTAGTCTAAATTGAAAGATGCTATGAGTCAGTCTTCTGATGAAAGAGAGGAACGTGATGTTGGGGCTGGCAAACATGATAGTGCTGTGGGATTAAAAGAAAAAAAAAAAGAAAAAGAAAAGCCCTCAGAGAAAGGGTATGCAAATGATGGGAAAAAGAGCAAAAGAGGAGATTTTCTCCAGGGATGCTACATCCCTGCCTTCCTTTCTCCCAGAGTATTGTGGCTCTGGCGGAGGGTGAGTTCTCCCAGTTGGGATCCAGAAGTAAGAATGTAAAGACTAATAACTGAAGTATCCCATTGGCCTCCACCATGGAAGTGTTGTAGTGGGGTTTTGGGGCTACCTGGGATCCTGACCTAAGTGTATGCCCTGGAGGTTGGAGAGCCCTGGCTGTTGTCCAGCCAGGCTGGGCAGGCTGTGAGACATGCAGCATGGCCTAAAATCCACCCAGGAAACACTAGGGCCCACACTGGCGCCACAGGCACTGCCCAGCACCACGGTTTGCAGTGACACTAGCTTGAGTTAAAGCTCAAGTTTTAACCAACTTCTATTACCTGCAAAACAGAACTAAATACTGACACTGGCACTGCCTGGCAACAGCAAGGAGAAAGCAGGAATTGCACTGAGGGCACAGAATGGGGGAAATCGCTGACTGTGAAGGACAGCTGAACACTACATGGTCTTGGTTAGCAAAAGGAGTGTTTTCTACAGCAAAGGCCCCATATTCAAAGGCACCATTTTAACTTGGCCCCAGCAGCACTGGCAATGCAAGCAGGGCAAAAAGAAAAGTAGAAGAGGTGTCCGTTGTCAGAAAACAGTTCCTGGAAAATATTAATGTTCTCTTGAGGCATGTAGAAAAATTCCAGGATACTGTATTATTATTGTTATTATTATTACTCTTGATCTTTTGGAAGGTAGGAAGGGAATATATGCAGTTTTAGAGAAAGAAGACAAGACATCTGTAGCTTTTAAAAAGAAAAGGCTGCTAGGCTCTCCTTACAACATTTTTAATTATATTCCTTAAATTTCCCAAATAAAAACACATTGCATGGAGCCTCACACAATAAAACTATGTGGGTAAATGCAATACCCATTGTCTAATCAATATCATATTGCTCATGGCTTTAGCTTGTTCAATAGCTGAGCTCACTGACTCCTGAGTCGCACCTAACGATGCCAATATCTGCTTAATGTTGGACAAACTACATTTGTCATTCCCTGTAACCGAGTTCTTTAATCTCATTAATAACCCACAGATACTGAAACACAGCTTTGAATAAGCTGGCTGGAATATGCCAGGTTTCCATGTGCACTTCCAGCTCAGGGGGCATGTGTTGTATGTTAAATAGGCTCGTTGCCCCTGCTGGGGCTGCAGCCCTGCTGTCCCACTGCCTCTCAACTCAGACACCCATAAATAGCAGAAACTACAAAAAAGTGAAGCCCAAGAGAAGACATCAGATACAGAGAATGAGAGGCCGTGGAAGATGAGAGGCACACTGAGCTGTGTCTGTATAAAGTGCATCACAGCCCCCACACCACATTATCTGTGGTGGCCCCAGCCCCAAGCACAGCAGAGGCAGGAACATCTCCTGCTCCCCACGCCTCATCCTCCTGTGCTCGCCTGCATATGGCAGAGAACCCACGTGCTCCAGCCCCACAAGTGTGCATCAATAAATTATCTTCATTGGAAACACATTGCAAACAAAATGCAAATGGCAAGAAAGTGCTTGTTCTCAGAGGTCTGTCTTGAGAGTTATCTACCCAGATTATAAACACTTGATAAGCATCCTGGTTTTCAGGCTAACTGTCTGTACGGCAGATCCCAGGACTAGGCTCCTGGGATTTCAAAATGTATCATGAAATAAAAACAGCTGCAAGGGAAACTCATATGACTAGGATAGGTGCCATATAGCAATTAACAGCCAGAAGTTTTGATCTGGAAAATCACATTTATTTTAATTGCTTCACTGTTGTGTTCATAAAGAATTTGGCTCATTTGATTATTTTCCTTATTAGATATACTACTTAACTTTGGAACAATGTAGTCATTAGTTCCATTGTTCGAGGTTTTTCATTGCAGTGAAATGAATGACAGAGACATGTTCTGCAAGGAAGATTGTTTATAAATATTTATCATAGCCTTAACAGATATTTGTGTAATCCATCCTAATTTTTCTAGCACATAATTCACCAGCTATTTAATCTGTTGTGTGATGAGTGGCAGGTTTCTTAACCTTGAGTTCAATAAGGCATTTAAAGTGTGTGATCTCTTATCACAAGAGCAGAGCAGGAGAGCAACACTTCTTTTTTATACATTCCTTTGTTAACTCATGTTGTCTCCATCTTCCTTTACCTTTCAAAGAAGACACACGTCTGAGTACTTTCCCCTCTGCCATTCCTATCTGAAGTTTGACTGGCGCGGTGGCATGGATAAGCCCGGCCTGCAGGAGCTGGTGCCCAGCACGGGCAGGACGGGACTGGGAGCAGGGCTGGCGCGAGGACCTGGGGGCACGGGCAGGGCCGGGCGAGCGCACCTGAGAGAGGGGCTGCCGCTATAAAATATGCATAGACCCTTCTGCAGCAAACGAATCTACTTAATTGAAAGGAATCGGGAGGTGAAAAATGAAACTTGGCAGTTCAGCTCCGCTCCACCATTTGGTGGTTGTTGTGGGACTCCAGCAAAGGGAGCTATCACTGCGGGCATAATTTACTTGATTTTAAGGATCTGTATGAATTCTGGCGACATACCAAGTAGCCATTAGCTACGAGGAGTGCTTCCCGATGCTCATTTGTTTTCCATGTGTGAATTTGCACTCTTCCAAACTTTCTTTAGAAAAAAAAGTACTTTTTCTTCATCAATTCCATGTGGAAAATAAAACAAAAATACAGATAATAAATTATTCAAGGAACACAACCAATTTTTTTTAAAATAGAAAAATACTGGTTCTAGAATCAAACTGGCAGCTTGCTTTGATTTCAATATTTTAAGTGTTATAAAATTATATGCTTGTTCACATGCTCAACCATAGTCTTTCTGTGCAAATTATCCTAAATAAGGTAACTCAATAGCAAAGTAGGCAGGTTTTTAATGCTATTACTATTAGGAAAATACCATTAATATGAGACATATGCAGGATGCTATTACATCAGTAGGCTGCATTTATTAACTATGCAGGAACAGCCCTGTGGATCAGAGGAGAGATGCTGGACCTGTAACACATGTAGCTTGGCTTAGTCTCGAGGTCAAGATCTGTTAATGCAATTTTCTGTATAAGAACAAGAATTTAAAATCCATGTGGTTTTAATGACACATTCCAAGACTGGGGTGTGTGGGGGGGGGTTGGGGTGTTGATTTTGTTGGATTTTTTTATTTTTCCTACTCACATTAAATGTGAACTTCTTTGAAATTTGTGTATCAGACACTGAAACTAATCTGTGAAATAAGGCAAACTTTAAAAAATCTCTTTCCATTTATTTGCTTGAAAAGTTTAACTTTGGTCAAGTTATGTTTCAAATTAAAAAGATCATTATTGGTAATTTGCATTTACTTATTGAAGCATTACATGATAAACCAGAACCATGTGTCAAAATGTAACTCTCATAAAATAAGTGCACTGAGAGAAGGGGACTTCAGAGACTTAAAAAATCAATGTGACACTCAAATAAGACATCTAAAAAGGATGCCTGCCTTTAAAAAGGGAGTGTTTCTATTTCAAATAATTGATATGTTTTGGTTTCTTCATTTTTGTGGTCTCATAGCACAATTTATATATAATGCCCTATGTTGAACATGCATATTTTGGACCAAGATCTTGTTTGTGTCTGTTTAACAGTTCCTCACAGCTGTCTCTGCTTTGCAGGTATTGGGATAAAATTTCTCCCCAAACTCCAGTCAGTGCAAAGCACTGACATGATTTGGAGTGGCTCTGGCCAGGCCACGGGTGGTGCAGGCAGGTGCCTGCCCACGGCACCTGCTGTCCCCTCTGTGACCCAGGTGTCCCTGCACGCTGTGCCACCACTGCCCAGCGCACCCTGGGGAGGCTCTTCCTGCTGACTGGAGAGCCTGCAGCTCACCTGGTTAATACACATGTTTGTATTTCAAGATTTGCTGCTAATTTAACTCTGCAAAACACACCTGCCTTCCCGGAATGCTGGAAGTAACGTGAAAATTGTAATTTGATTTTTTCTTGGTGTATTAAGGAGAAGGAGGATGTGAGTGGTAGCTAACTGGATCTGCATCTGGAAAACTTTTGTTGGTGTGAGAAGGAAGCACAAGACAGGGGAAGGCTTCTTGATTTTGCTTACTCAAAAAGTTAAGGGAATAGTGTATTAAAAGAAGACTTCTGTTTTCACGAGGTCAGTGTTATGCCCTTTTTTCCATTCAAAATTCAAACCGTAGAAGCTTCTGATGGCACCCCAGCATCACCCTCTCCTGAAAATGAAGCACAAGTGACCACACACAGGTCTGCAGCCCTCAGGGCAGGAAGTGGCCATGGCTGGTGGCTCTGGTGTGGTGACACAGAACTGCAGCAATCAGGTGCTCTGCTCAGAAATGCAGTTTACTGCTGTAACAAGCAAGACAAAAAAGCATATTTTGAAAGCAAGAGGCAGCATACATTGCCAAGAGGATGTAAGGCCCCTTTGCTGCAGAATTCCAAGCGCTTGCCACCACTCACCTCCACATCAGGGGACCGCACCAACACCTGAGCAGTCCACCAATATCTGTAGGATAATGTATTTTTAACATGGGTTACCTGCTAAACAGCTCTGCTGACTATGTCTCTTTTCTTTCTAATTTAATTTTAAATTGAATTTTAAGGGCTTTCCTTTGACATCACTAAGTTATATGCATCCTGGTCAGATGTTACACCCAAACAGCCCCATCAGATCCAGATCTCCCATGCAGAACTCACTGGGGGCTGAAGGTTGTGCATGCACAGGGCATGAGCTGAGCAGCTTATGTTACATCATGGATGGTGAGACGTGTGAGGTGATCAGATAAATTACCAGATGCTGATAAATCAGGTGCTGGGTCTCGCCATCATAACTCTCAGCTCTCCCATGGGTACATTTCTCATTTTACTCTTTCTGTTTACCCATCCTCCTGTTTCTGTTTCCTGCTGGTACTAGAAGGGCTGAGCGATGGAGCTGAGGTTAGGAAAGTCACCTATGGTGTGTGAACTTTAATGTTTGCCTTGACCTTCAGCCATTCCCACGTGTTTAATGCTGGTGATGCTTCTGCAGACAGTTCTTTGTGTCACATGAAAACCTCAAGTGACGGCACAGCTGTGCTGGCAGATGCCCAGCAGCACCAAGGTCCCTCCACTATGTCACCTGCATGACTGACCAGTGGGCAGAGACCTTTTTGCTCTCTGACTCTTCATAAGTTAAAATGGCCAAGGGTTTTTTCATGATCTTAAGTGTATTCTTCTCATTTCTATTTCTGTTTATAAACTTGAATGAAAAAGATCTAATTTAATGGATTACTTTCTTGTGTTTAGACTCCTTCTGCCCACAGCACTTAGGTAACGTCTCTCAAAACCTTTCGCTGTTTGTATATGTTTGTCAACATTAGTTTACATCATTTTTCACACATTAGATTAATTAGCAGTATCTGAAATGTGATGCATCAGATGAACACAGGGACTCATCTGGCATCCCCAGTGGGAGGGCCAAGTGCCCCTTCCCTGTGTGTGGTATCATTTTCCCACCAGGTCAGGCTGAATGAACTCAGTGGTCCCCACTGCCCGATGCATCGCAGCTCAGCTGCCTGCAGTGCCACTGATCATTCTTTCCTTTGAGAAAATCTCACTCTCTTATCATCACCATGGTTTTATCCTCCATGTGTGGCTACCTCCACTGTGACCATGTTTGTATCCCTGGCACCCACTGCCCTCTGCTAAAGCCCACTGCCCACACAGCTAGTGCCCAGGTATCCTAGCAGTGCCCAGGTACCAGAGGACATGCCTCTAGCTACGTCTGCCACATGTATGTGTGTGCACTTATACAAGTCCATATACACACATGATGTCCACATGGCACACGTACGTGTGGGGTGTGCTGTCTGCATAAATGTCTGTAGAAAGACAGGATTTGCTATGCACACGTCTATGTTTGTCTATACACATACTTATATACATCATATAACCTCTTGGGCTGTTGTTTAGGTCCTGACACCATTGTGCCACGTTCTGATTGACCCTGTGATGATGATGGAGCCTTCCATGAGGTTAACTGTGAGTTTTGGGAGGAGAGGTTGCTCTTTTTTGTTACAAACACCTTGTTGCTGGACACAACTCCTTGAGCCTAACACATTCAAATGGTACACTCCTGTGATCATCTTTGATAAGCTATTTTTTTTATACTTTTGACATAAACAGCTCACATTTCATTGATTGTAGCTGCAAAATACTTGTACAACATTTTAATTGTAAACCTAGCAATTAGGATATTAAATCATTATATTAATTTATAATCTTAATATGTGTTAATGACAACAGCAACAAAGAGAGACATGCATAAGAAATTAGAATGAATTTCTCCATAGTACAGATGACTTATGCTCTTCCAAGAGGTGGGTTGATGCTGGGAGAGGCAGACCATTCCCAGCAGGCAGAAATTTTATACAAAGAAAATGACACTTTTTGTTTTTAACTCTTCCTTTTCACTTTCTCAGTGAACTTCATGTCTCTGTTTTATGGTGCAGCAGGTCTGGCTTTCCAAAGTTTCATTCTTCTGGTCTGCAATACCAGAACCATACCACTATCTGTGTGAATTAGGCATTTTCTCCAAGAACAGGCCCAGTGGTTAGAATCAGTTTACCAGATGGGTTGTAAAACTCTTTGAAACAACTCTGCTCAAAGGATATTATACTCCTGAAGCTGTATGTTTGTTTTATTATAAACAGAGCTTTCCAAGTACAAAACATGGAAATGCTGCCTACTTCTGAAGCAAGCTGACATGTGGAGCCGTGCTAGATCTCGGCTGAAACAGAACTTAATTTATCGCTCCCCCTAAATATCAAAGGGGCTTGAGGAGGAGCCACATCACATTGAGTCTCTTTAACTGAAAGGCATTGTGGGTGACTGAAAATCCCATGTAGTTTTCATTTACCATCTGATCGATAGGCATGAGACGGTGTTCCTCCAGCCAGCTGATGTCAGCTCTTCCCTGGCCTAGCCCCTGCAACCCCAGCAGCAGCTCTGCGGGGCAAGTAGCGTGTTTGACACTAATTTTTCTCTTCTAATCTCCTCAGAGATGGCCCTGCAGACCTCAGTGCACAGCTGCAGGCGGATCATCTGGCTGGAGACGTGCTCCTGGGGGGACCTGCAGAGCGGTGTCAGGGTGACTGCTGGCCGTGGGCAGAGGGGCTCCCGTGTGCTCGCCCGCGCCAGGACGTGCTGCCAACACCATCCATGCCAGCAACACGTCATGTCCAGCCTGGTTCCAACCAGACCTGCCATGGACAGGGACACCTTCCACTAGACCAGGTTGCTCAAAGCCCCATCCAACCTGGCCTTGAACACTTCCAGCGATGGGGCATCCACAGCTTCTCTGGGCACCCTGTACCAGTGCCATTTCCATCCACACTATCTTTTCTTTTATATATAAAATGGTTCTTTGTACAAGTTTTGTGCATTGAAAGGCTAAGCAGTCTGCCTGTGTCAAACCAGTCAGTCTAATGATTCTCTCAAGAAGCAGTGAGAAAATTCAACATTTCTACACCACACAAGCACCATCAGCCCTTCGGTGGGAACAGGCCTGCTGGCACTGTTGGCCTTGTCCTTTTCCAGGGTATGATTTTCCTGTCTGAAGCCAGTAATAAATGTTCTCCCCAAAAATTCATAATTGAGCTGATTTCCAGAATGTGACATGCATCTGAAAGATGGCTGCTCAGGAGAATCCATAGGCAAGATGGGAAGACAAGACTTGATTCTAAACAGCCACCATCTACAGTCACCATTTTATTCCTTCAAAACATGAGAAACTGGAATTGTCCCTGTAAAACACAATTAGCATCCACATTATGATTCATCAGACACCACCCATAAGAGAAAAGCTAAGCGGATTTTTTAATCTGAATTTGTACAGGCTTTTCTGTCATTCTTTAAGTAGATTCATTATTATTTTTTGCCCATAATTTGTATAAAGTACTTAGCATTCAAAACAGATCCTTTTTAACCTTTTGCCCAACTTAGCTTTTTGTACTTTTTTCTTAAAAAGAGGAGGGGAGATGGAAAGGGAGAGAAACCCTTTAAGTACCCTGGGCCTGGGTTCCTTCAGTATGCAGGCTGTAAATGTTTTACTTTGATTTGAGATACATGACAATAAATTAGGGGACATTTATCAAAGCTGCTTTGTTGCATTGCTGACAAAAGCTGCTTTTTGCATAAATTACTGCATTATACAAATACACTTAGCAGGATCCTGTTTCTTTGATGTTAGTGGAGGAGATTTATGTCCAATGGAGTTTTTATTTATCTGCCCTGTTCACCTCAACAAGGGCAGGACATATTCCTCAATTAGTTCCATACCCCCAGAAATGACATATATATCTCACAACTAGAAGCAGAGAAATTTAAACAAAACAAAACAAAAAAGCACAAGTGCACTTTTTCTGGCAAGTCTAAACTACTGTACAGTGTAAAAAGTAAATATTAGGCTGGAGCTGTGGCTTTGAAATCTTTGTTCTCAGACTGCTTTGAAAGCTATTTAAGTAAGCTAATTTTGACAAAACAATATTCCCTTTGCAGAAAAGCTTTTCTAGACTTCATTAAGAGACTAAGTAAATACGAGTCCTTTTCAACAAATACTTGATAGCGGAATAAGTAGGTTAAAAGAATAGATTCCCTGGGCAGTAATCCTCTCTGGAACTGTATTTATGCTAAAATCTCTTCCGATGAATATCTAATAAACTAATGAAGGCCATCTTAGGCTAAATGGTGAATTAGGATGGTTAGAAAGGAACTTGTCAAATGAATAAATTGGCTAAACAAAATGAATACAGAATCTCTTGAACACCATTTCTGAGTGCCATTCTTCTGTCACTCACCATCTCCATACCTCAGTCTACATGTAATTTATTTTGTTCCTAGGTCAGCAGTTCAAATTCAGCCCTATGTGGCCACTCGAAGTTGTTGCTGTACAATGGCCTGCAACTGTTCCAGAGAACCCTTTTCTGTCTCAGATCTAAAAACAAAAAGAAACAAAAAGCAGAAATCTACTATTGCTCTCCTCTTTACATATATGTTATATATATTTTATATATATATTATAAAGTGTTTATATCTATTGTATATAGTATGTATGTATATATATGCACATATATAGTGTTGTCGGTCAGTCTTTGGCATGTTTTTTAACCAATGCCAGAGTATCACTGAGCAAGACCATGCAGAGGAGATGATCTGTGCTGGAGTCTACTAGTTACAGCCCCAAAGTCGTGAGGACCTGTTTTAACTTTCAGGCTCTGCCAATGAGGTGAAAGAGTTGATGCCGAGAGCGCTGAGTCAGCTCACGCAGATGAGCATCATTGTCCTCCACACCCTTGGACAATCATTCCCCAAAACTGGAGGGAAGCCCCTACATCTCTGGAGCACTCCACTGAAGCTAAAAGGCCGATAATTGGTGCCTCCCATATTTCACACTTTGTCTTTGCCAGGCACCTTTTTGATCAAAATATTTATGTCGGAAGGACTTTGAGCTTTTGCTCATTCTTCTTTATGAAGCTATTGAAGGTTTTCAACTTATAATAAAAAATTATTTTCTAAACCACTTATAAGACTTCATTAGCAAACTCTTTTTTTGTTTGAAATAAATTATGTTAATAATTTGGGATTTTTAATTGGATCACACCCTTTTAAAAAAATTCTGGAAAAAGTCCACTGTTTTTTCCCTTCCATCCACCCTTAATATAAAGGAAAAAAAAAGGTGAGATCCTTTGAACATTTCATGATGATAGGAAAACAATAAAATAATACAAAAGTAGATTTTCATTATTCAGGCAGCTCTGGGGAACAGATTCCACACAGTGCATTTCAATGATCCCAGACAATGAATTACTATCATAATTTGTTCTTAAAGTCTGTTTAAATGGCTTATTTAGCCACCTGTTCAGCATAGTTACCATGAAAACTGTGGGTTTGCTGAATTTCTGAGTGCCAGCGTTTCATCCTTCATCCTGCCTCCCTCACCCATAAAGTATTGAGCAATGCTTAGCACAGATTTTAAAATAGTGTCATAGCCATGCTACACATATTTTAAGTAATCAGGAAGGAACTGCAAAGTTATAACAATACTATGCTACTCGGGGCATTTACTGACTGTCAGCTCTGCCTGTTCCTGGGTGTCAATTTGTTACATCCCACTGCACATATAATAACAGGGGGAAAAGGTAAAGAATAATATGCATGTTTAATATATGTAACTAGAGATAGATGCTACACACGCCTCCAACTGAATTATATCAGCTGATTTCACATTAAGAAGTTCTATTAAAAAAAAAAATTGTGAGAGGACATTCAGCCAAGGATTTTGAAACTGTTGTCCCTTCTCTAAAAAAAAAAAAAAGAAAAAAAAAAGAAAAAGCAAGCAGAGTTAAAGGCATGAACTTCCATTTAGCGATGCTCACCACATTAAAAGAAAAAGTTATAAGGCATGGGGGCACCCTTTGTTGCCTGCCGCGAGTCAGATTGCTTTCCTTGAGACCAATGTAAAGTGTTTTTGCAGAACAGCAGATTCTGAGAAGGAGAGGGGTTCAGCAGTAGAGCATAATTAGCACTTTCTAAAACTGGAGCTACAGTGTAAACAGCTCAAGTCTTCACTGCACAAAGCAAACAAACAATCCCAGCTGAGAATTCCCTGGCAGGAACCGAGCAAATACGGCCCTCGCTGCTGACTGCTGTTATTGCTATGGTTGCTTAATCTAAACAGACAGCAGCATGTAAAAATGTAAATATTTGATATTTGTTAATACAGTCCTAAGTTATTGCTCTGGCCGGCTGGTTCGGTTCCATGCAGTGGGATCCTGTGTGCAACTCACTCATCATACGTTTCAGCAGAGGAGTATTTTTAAGAAGCCATTATCTAAACTGCTGATGTAATAAGGCACCAGTATATGAAATACACTTAATAACTCAACTTTAGTTATTTATTGTGAATGAGGGTGCATTCTCCTTGATTCCATTTCCCAGCGAAATATAAGTGGAGCTTTCATCATGAGTGCTTGAATTTATGGCAAGCAGACCAAGTGACATTAAGAAAGCCACACAATCCCTTCATTCAGGCTTTAATAAGGAAGCCAAGGAAAAATTATCCAAGCTGGTTTGCGGGTGACAGCACAAGAACTTTTTGGAGTCAGAAAGTTAGCACGGAGGCTCCCTGTCAGCCCATTAAAAAGCAAGGTTGGCATTCCCAGATATTGGAACCATGTGTGCAGAGGAATTTTTCTTCTGGTAAGACATTCCAAATATTGTCCCAGAGCCAAACACTTCGGTGTTAGACTAATTTAAGCAGTATGTTGGAATCAGCTCTCAGGACTTTGATCATATGGAGATCGTTTGTTACAAATTGAACTAACCCAGTCTCTATTTCTGGTGGATCAGAACTATGGATTTGTTGAATTAAATGCCTCATTTAATGCAGTTTGCACATGAAAAGAAAGCTGCACTCAGGAATCTGATAGTGAATTTTTCACCTAACCAACAGGTCTACTTTTTTATTACTTTTAAACCTAATCCATACTCAGTCCACACTGTTCTTAATAAGCCCGAGGCTGTTTGGAGTGAAGGTTTAAATCAGCTCGTATGTTATGGGGGGAAAGCATCACTGAATTATCAAACCGTGTAATAAGGAACACATTTGAATCCAATTCTAGAAATAATTTTATGAAGAAAAATAAATTAGTCCTTGGTTGTTATTTACCATTCAAATAGCTCAGTGCTCTTTCATGACAGCAGTGGACGGAAAGCTCAAAAATGATTTTGCAGACATATGATTTTCTCCCTGCCTCTCATTGCTAACCCCATTTTTGCAGCTGAACTATTGTGAGGGTTAAAAGTGCACAAAATAAAGCATTTCCGCATATGGCTGCACTTTCTTTTCATTTCTTGAAGTTATAATGTCTTTAACTGTTGATAATGATATTATAAACTGTCATTTAGTGCGTTTTGAGTATATTAAATACATGAAGCAAAAATGTGTGGTTCCAGCTGGACCCTGATCAGAAACACTGAGATCTGATTCCCTGAAACTGCAGATAGCAACATGCAGAGCTTGTGAGGAGACTTGTGGAACAGGTAGCAGATGCAACAGTAATAGAATAAAATAATTGATTAAAAGAATCTGACCTCAGTTATTACTCCAGGAGTGGGATGAAACTGAGAAACACGTACCCAAGTGATATCTAATGGAAGAGTCATTGGCATACTGCTACACAGTGGACTGACACAGGACTTGAGTATATCACAACTCTCTGCCTTGAGGAACTCAGGATTTACACCATTTTCAACACATTTTCATCTGGAGTCTCACACAAAATAAAAGCAGGAACACCAGCAATTCCCAGGAACCCTTCCTCTCAGTCCCATGGGAATCTGCACAACAGAGTTGACGTGGAAGGAAATGGGAATGCTGTTTTCTGCCCAGAAGGGGCAAAATGAATCTCTTCAACCTCACAGCTTTGAAAGGACCCTATAGACAAATTGAAAACCTCTGATATATGGATACAATTTTTTAGGACTTATTATTATTTTACTGGTTTAGCAAAGAGATAATGTGCTGTGCTATAAACAGCCTCAGCCCCCTGGTGCTCTTACAGACATATCTGGCCACTGCAGCTGGAAAAAGAGTGAAGATGAAGGGTTAAAAAAACCTCAAAACCCTAAAAAGGTGAAATCACTGTCCAGACATAAGCCCTGAGCAAGAATAATGAAGACCTTTATTGCGTGTTAGAAGACAGGAACAGAAAATAGTGATATGCAAATAGTATGGCAACGCTCTAAGCCTGACCACGGCAAGCTCAGTCCCGAGCTCATGCTGATCACGGTGCTCCCATCACATTAAGCACCAAGGAAACTATCCTGAGGCTCCACTGTCCTTGTCCAGGCCACGGAGGGACAGCGGTGAGATTGACACCACCAGTGCAGAATACAAGTCAGGAGAGGGAAGCAATAAGGGTGTCCTGTGCTCCAAATCCTATCCTGGGGCAGAGGCAGTGGGAAGGATCTCCCACAGATCGTTCCTTCCATATCTCATTGCATGGCCCGGAGCAGAGTTCATTCTTCATAAAGAAAAGGGAAACTGTTCCTTTAGAAAAAAAAATAAAAACAACGCAACACAGAACAACAGTTATCTGGTAGATACTGATTTATACACACTCACACACATTTATATATATATTTTATAGGCAAATAAAGAAAGATCAGACCTTTAATGAAATCAGGATGGGTTTGGGAGGTGAACTTGAGCTGAACTCCCCAGATTTTCATGGAACTTCAATTAAAAGGGTTTCAGAGGAGTTGCTGAAAGCCAAGCACTTGCCATTGAAAGCTTAATTTAAAATGAGAAGCATTTTTACACCACATTTCTCAGTGAAAGTCCATCCCTGATCCTCATTATGTATTTTTTCTCAAACAATATTTTTTTCAGATAAGCTAGGTAACAATGTACGTAAATTTTATCCTCTAGTGTTATGACCAGTGCACACATAGTGGCTACAGTGACAAAGAGACTATCATTATCGTGCAGAAAATTACTCTACTCTCTCCACTCAAAAACTGGTGGTGAAATTTCAGTCAGAACTTATTGTCATGTACAATATATAAGGATTTAGATATCTGATAAATACTAGGACTAGAAAAAAATGTGATTTGGTGGAAAGGAGTGAAATCTAACTTCAGAAAACAACAGAACAAAATAGTTAAAAATAATGATTGTGGTTTAATTTCTGGTCCCCAGCTTATTCTCATCCAATCCCAGGAATACAAGGTTAATACAGAGCCTCACTGTAGGGCTCTTTTGAATACCAGTGGAGTCATGCAACTCAGTCTTTGAGCTTTGCCTTCAAAATGTATCCCTTACTTGATCAGATGCACTAGAATTCAAACTGAGTGTTAGCTTCTGGGTGTGGAAAGGGGATGCTAACAGTGTTTGAGGAGTGACTGAGATGGACAGCAGATCCTGCCCATCCCTTAAGGCTTGAAAGCATTAAGGGAAATGATCTTGTTTTAACCAGGTACCAGGAAATAAATTACTTTGAAAACCATCTAAATAAATAATACTTTACTGTATAATAAAACATGATGGAAGAGAAATTATTGTGAAACTGTTTTAAGTAATGATGGGGGAAGGTGTGCCTAAAATAACAAAATCCAACACTGTATCAGGGACACAGTTACCAAGAAAAACTTTATATGCTGTGGGGTGGAACCTCTCTCTCTGCCCAAGCTATCTGCAGTGAATTGAATAATAACAGATCTGCAAACCATAGCTGAGCTCTTGGAGCTGACATGTAAGGAGCAGGCACTGTAGTATCATGGTCTCATATGCAAATGGCAACAGTAAATAGACTTAAAGGCCTTGTTCCAATTAAAACATTAGTTTCACATACTACTAGTTTTCATTTTATTTTGGTCATTTCTGCTGTCCTCACTGTAGACCAAAGACTTCTAACTCACTTAGGAAAAGGCAAAACCAGATTGTCCTCAAAGGCTCTCCAGTCTCCTTCCCTTCCCAGCAGCTTTGTCAGGAGGCTCAAGAGGAGGTCTTCCTTCTTTCACCCTTTTGGGAGATCAGCTGTGTTCTTGTACCTTCTTTGTCCTCATTGCATTCAACAGCTATGAGGAGTAAACTCCAAAACTGTGCATATTTGTAGTCTGGGAGATGAACTGAAAGCTCAGATTGCCAGGCTAGAAAAGTTAAAGTGCTGGATTGTCTCTTACGGGGCTGAAACGTGGTCTCAGAATTGTGTGAATACTCAAAATTCTCAATTTTGTCATTGTTCATCCCCCATGAGAGCCTCCTCATTTGTTCCACAGATGTGGATCCTGTCCTGGTTAAACTTCACAGTGTGAGAGCACCAGGAGGCAGCCAGCCTTTTCCAGCTCAGTATTGTGTGACTTGGGTGGTGGTTAATGCAAAGCTCCTACCAGAGCCTAGGACTGAAGGGCTTCCTGTTAATGTTCACAGCCATCTGAGCATGGCCAGATACTCACCAGGACAAGGCTCTGGAGAGGGGCATGGCTGCAGCTTTTCTGGGTTCCCCAAAGCACTCGGTTTCTGCTCGCTGGATGTCTACAATGGAGCAGGACTTGGGACAGGTGGCATGGACAAGCGGCCTCTCATCCCACATACAGCCTGACAACAGTGTTTACACCTGCAGAGTGGTGGCAGAGCAAATCTAGCAGATGCTGATTGATACACACACACACACACACACATATATTATTATGCATGATATAGTATACTGTTATATTATATATTTTATAATACTTAAAATCAAGATATTTCAGGTTGATACCAGAGGCCACCACTGGGGTTGACACACCACTGAACCATGTACTAGGACAAGTGTTTAATATAGAAATGGATAACCTGGTATGAGTTAGAGGAAAGAGCTTGTGAGCGGGTGCCTCACCCTCAGCCTGCTGCACAGACCAGAGTTAACACCAGATTAACCAGGCTGCTCCCAAGATGTCCAGGATTTCACAGATAATGACAACCTCCAATTGATGTTTTCAGCCTGTTATAATGCAGCAAGGGAAAAATCAAAGCAGATTTTTCTCTCTACTCATACCTCCAATTCACATAGTTTCCTATTTTACAAAGTGACTGATGCTAGTTAAAATGCCAGATCCATCAAATCTTTTGTTTTGTCTAAATAAGAAGGAAATGGTTGCTCACAATTTTATGGGAAGTCATCAGTCTTTCCCAAAGTGACTTACTGTACGGAAGAAAATAAACATTGCTGTGTAAGTAAAGCAGAGCAGAAAGGCTGCAGTCATGGGCAAAGCACTGCTTTCTTTAGCAGTAGCAACATATTAAAGACAAATGTAGTCCACTGAAAGTGACATAAATAAGTGGATTTCCCATCTGAAACATTGTTTTTAGCAAGAGAAGCTTTTAATCCCCTTAAGTTCATTTCTAATCTGTCTTGGAAGTGCTTGTCTAAAGAATATTACATTGATATAAAGGATTTAATTTATTAAAACTAAACAGCAGCCAGCACACTACTAAAGAATATCTTGTACGCAGTACTCTCCCAAATGAATAAAGCTGCTACAGGTATAAAAAAAAACCTGCACAAACACATGGCACAGCATTCATTAAAAATTCACACATTATGTTCCTGCGCTCTCCCGCTCGCTGTGCATTTCCCAATAAAGCAAACACTTTAGAATTCATAATACCTCTTTATCCCATGTGCACAAATGACCTCCTCTCCTTTATGCACCTAGCAAATGAACAAGTACAAAAGGGAATAGAGTAAGCAGAAAACTAAACATGCCCTCTCCTACCCAAGAGCATAAAGAGAGGGCAAGCAGAGGTTCTCTGAAGGGTTTAGAGCAGCCTTGACCAAGATGCCAGTGTTCCCACCAGTTTTGGCCAGTGCATGCTACATAGGCAGCATCAATTATACAGTTTGTCAATCAATTAATTTTAAGGCCTCTTTCTTAAAATAGCAATTGAAGGAAACAAAAGCTGCCTTCAAACTACATTTAAATCACTTGTTGGCCACAAGTTTGGCAGAATGTTTAATAATCAGCAAGATGCCAACTAACAAATGACAAAATGGCCTTCTTTTCCTGAGGGTATGAAAATATCTCTGTTTCTGGCAGCCCACCTTGAGACACCATGAGACATCTCCCTGATTTCTCCATGAGTGCTTTCAGTATGTAAGGTGGTGTCCAAACACAATAGTGTCAAACAAGGCCCCAGACATCTTTTAATCCTATGCTATAATCATGGAAATACTTGTAGAAGTTTTGTGAAAATGAATAACCAGCTGTTGTAAGAGAATATTTAGTCCAAGAGGAACAACCTACACCTTCAAAAATGTAGTTACATATAAGGTGTCTTTCCTGAAATGTGCAGTTCAATATAGTATAGGTCTCCAGCTTTTCTTTTCCATCTTGACAAAAGACACATTATTTATGGGGAAAATTCTGCTCTGCTATGGCACAGTGTTTGTGTTGTGACTAATCTTACGTTACACCCACTGATTCCTTCTGAAGTCACAACGGAAGCACACTGTTACAGGTGAGATCACTATTTGGTCACACATTGTTATCAGGCTGGATCTTAGATGACATTGCACATGACACAGTTTCCATTCATTTCAATAATGGCCAGCAGCCACACTGCCTCCAACTCGAGCCCACAGAACTTAAGTCAAATAGGGTCAGGATCAGTCAATGCTGGAAGGTCTCCAAAGAAAACCATGAGGCAGGCTGTGGAATTAAGGAATAATTCAGGACTTAAGACATAAACCTGCAGAGAAACATGTTTCTGAGGAGTCAGTCTCTTAGTAGGTGTTTCCTGTGAGGCAGTCTTGGGTCCCTGCTGATGCTGACTAAACACACCCCTCACCAGCATGGCAGAAAAAAAAAGAATCAGCAAGCCATGCTGTCTTGTGTCCTACTGCACGATACCAAAGTGAAGTGATTCTCGTACTATTACCTACACACAGCCATGGCAGTTCTAGCAGCACGGACACAGAGTAGTCTGAGTAGAAGGAGGACTGCCTTTTCTGAGCTCTTGCAAAATAAAAAGTGTCCATGTAGCTGGGGGGCTATCACAGGAAACCATTTTCCACTGGATATTATATACGTGCAAATTCTAACACAATACCAAGGGCAATGACAAAAACACTCACCTATAAGGAAAAAAATTAATTGCACAGAAAGTAAAGTCTTATTCCTAATAGGAAATCCCTTTTTTCCCTGCATTCTTCCCATCATTTTAGATGGTGCTGTAGCACAATCAAGTGGTACTTACAGACAATTTTTTCTTGGGTAAAAGTCCATGAAAATATTAAGGCATGAACAAGTCATCAAGTCAGTTTATGAATCAATATACAGATTTCCTCCATGCCCATAGCTGATTTCCATAACCACGAGCGTGCTGAAATCCTGTCTAGATGCCAAATCAATTTTTCTTATATATGAACATCACAGCTACTTGAGAAAGGGAATCTGTGCCAAAAACCTCACGCTCTTAACTAATTATTTCTGTGACTCCCTCCTTGCAAAGCACAATGACTGCCACATAAATACACACAACATTTATTAGGAACAGGCACACTTCCCACAGGTTCAGCCTGAGTGCAGCAGCATCCCTGACAAGCTCATCTTCCTGAAATGTGCAGCAAGCCTTTATCACAAGAAATAGTTCTGCTTTTCCCAGGACTTTTTTGCTGTGAAATACTGGAGCACTTATCATCTCAGGCAGGGCAGCCAGGAGGGTATGGAAATTCTCAGCTTTCCACAGATGCATCCTTCAGAGACAGCTCTTGTCTGGCATTTGCTTTCACTGGTCATTGCTCCTGGACTTGCCCAGTGTCATTGCAGAGCCGCTCCCTCTGGCAAGATGAGAACAATGCTTTATGTAAATAATTTCCAAGTAGAGGAACTCATCATTAATGCAGGCAGTTCTGAAAGCAAAAGCAAACAGCATTTGGCAGAGAAAACTACTAATGAGAAGGTCATCAGAGAATTCATTCTGCAAACCACATGGAGATTTGCAGGACATTTCCTTGTGAGGCATCTTGGAGCAGATGTTGTGCAAGTACCACTGATGTGGAGCAGGAGAAAAGTGGGGTTAAGGTGCCGAGCCAGCACTGATGGCCAAGAAGAGAGAAGAAAAGAGGTTGTCAGGACAGCAGAGCCTGAGGAGATGTGGGCTGGTATTGACAGGCTAAAAGTGTGCTGATGCAATGAACTACCATTGCACGACAGGGACAGCACTGGGCTAGGTGATGGCTGAGTCTTGGCTCCAGCCTCCAGTTGTTCATGGGATTTCTGGTCTTCAGGCACCATTATGCTTCTGTGGGGGTGTGTCTGTCTGTGTGTGTGTAAGCATGAGGAGCTAACCTAAGATAACCCCTGTCTTTCATAGGTGGCTTCTGCCATTGAAAAATAGAGTGGATACAGAAGAGGGAAAAAGTTCCTGCCTTGTGTTCCACATTATTTGTTGAATGAACTGCTGGCCCCTGCTGTCCCACCACCCACAGCCTGAGCTCTTGGCTACCCTTCTCCATGTACTTCCCTTGAGAAAGAAGGCATTTGCATCATTTCAAGCACCAGCAGTAACAAGAAAAGGAAATGTTCTACCCAAACATCTCCCAAATTGCCACATACATAAGTTACAAATTAAATATATTATGCAAAAATCTGAATCACTCATATAAAGCAAGAGGACAGAGTGCATTCCAGGCTGTCTGGTGGTGTGCTGCGTATCTGAGGAAGGTCTGAGGGAAAGTTGCTTCCCTCATTCATAAGGTCTGGGGAATATTGTGCAGTGTCCTTCAACAATGCATTTACAGGAGAGGATGCCACCCAATGGAAGGTTGACACCGGGTGAAATATTCACTGCATGAGTCAGGACTGGAGTCCAAGTCCCCCAAAAATTTGAGAGCAGCCTGTCGATGTGCCATGGGCATGAGACAAGGCTCTGGGCACTGAAGCACTAATTCTGTGGTACCTTCTGGTGCTCCATGGCCTTGAACCACCACCCAAGCAGGTACCTGGTCAGTCTCTGAGGACTTGTCTGAATACTTGTCACCAGGCACTCTCATGCTCTCTTCTAATTGATAGCTATGTTTCACTTCACTGGTGACAAACCTCTGTCCCCTGTGCTGATCCTCCCGCAGGCACAGGATGCTGCCAGCCATGTGCTGCATGCTGGGGATTATCACCCTCCCTCCCTGCCTGACCCAGCTGAGTCGAGCCACAGGAAATGCCACAACCATCACACACCACAAAGCCAAGCTTCTCCAGATTCCTGTCAGGGAGAGAACAGGAAAAGTGGGTTTTGAGCTAGTGCTCTCTTCTGCAATTAGGCTGAGCCCTTCTCAGAGGTCCCATGGAAACTGTCCACGTTCCCTGGCTTGTAACATTCAAAGACTGCAATGCTGAAAACAGGTTGCATCTTACCCAGCAGAAACCTTTAAAAACCCTTTGCTCCAGATCAAGGACATACGGTCCCAAACCCTGTACATCAACCCATGGCACCTCTGAGAAGGAAATAAACCAGTAATTGCTTCCAACACACAGATAGTGCTACTTTGTATCATCTTGCTATTAGCAAATAGCTAAAAACCTAAGTAGAAGTTACAGACCGGACAAAGCCTGCCTATGTAGCAAACCCCTAGTTTTCTGGGTACTTGGTGCATCAGTATTCTAATAATTCTATTATAATCCAACAGCCAATTCTTGATCTAATGGTGCCAGAGCTGCAGAACTAAAACATTTACTATGACTCAGAACTTGCTATATTCTACCTCTGTCCCATGGTTTATATAAGGAGACCATAACCTCCTCTGGCACCATAAATAACCATGCCTTTGCAGCAGCAGAGCCAGGCACAACGGACAAAATCATCAAAATTGCTAACCAAACAAGCAGAAGGAGTTATTAAAGAGTGCTTAGACTTCCACATGTTTATTTTCAATGATTTCCACTGCAAGCACTGCCTTAGCTCTCCCAAAGAGCCAGGACACTGATTGTGCTCTCATTAAACAATGCTCTGTCATCAAGCCGAGACACTGGATGAAATGCATGATTATTAATCCCTTCAACATAATTATAGATGACAGGAAAAAAAGAGGGGAGACCGCACCAGTGGAACGACTTTGCTCACAAGAAAAGGGAACAAACAAGTATGATTGCAGATGTTATAAATGTTTCTAATTCAATTAAGCTGTAATTTTTTGTTTTTCCAAGTAACATCCATTGGGTTTTGCCAACAGCTATGAACACACGCTATTTGGTCAGCAAGGTTGGAATTCTAATAGGTATAGAAGGAGGTAGTATTTTTATTTAAAATAAAATTAATGAGCCTTTACTTCACCAGAAAAATTAGTTTTTGCTTTGACAAAATTACAAACCCTCAATCAGAGTCTGGCTGATATTCTGATGACCCAGCTCCAACGTATGGTTTCCATGCACGTTTTATGAAACCATGGGTATGCCTTTGGCTGTCTTTCATTACTCACTGTGAGTGGAGGAGCCAGGCACAGGCATGGCAGGTGGTGTCTTGATGACCAGGCCAAGTGGTCAGTTTTCAGCTGAAAAGAGAAGGAAGTCGTTTGATATGAAAAAATGCTCTCTATTCTCTTTTCAAGAGGCTGTGGAGACACCACATGTGAAGGCAGGCTGAGCTATTGATTTCTTCAAGGAGAAGGAGGGATTCAATGACAATCCCTGATTTCTTATGCTGTCTTCAGCAGAGCGGGAAGTTCAGAGATCATTTACAAAGCTCATGCGACTTCCTGGACTGCTGAGTCCAGGACAAGGTGACACTTGTGTCCGGGAAAAGATATTCCCAAGCTACAGAAGAGGTGTCGGGTGAGCTGGGGAATGGGCAGAGGAGCAGGCCTGCAGCAGAACCATGATAAATGAGTAACAAGACAGGAGCAGGAGCTGCGGGAACTCATGAGGGTTTGCAGCTATGGAGCCCTCGCTCCACAAGAATTGATACCAGATGACTCAGCCGTACAAATCTGATACAGATCACACTGTGGGCATGTGACTGCTCCTACCAAATTAGATACAGCACATGATGCAAGCCTGTGCCAGCTTCACTCAGGCTGTTGAAAGACAGACAATAAGGATGAAGCGCCTTAAAGACAGCATGGAGCAGTCAACCACGTATTCAAACAGGGATCTTCTCCCCAGACTTACTCCTTCAAAATGGTGAACAAGCATAAACCTGCAGTGGTGGGATGTACTGGAAGAGTGCTTTGCATCACAGGGCCGTGATGTTTTCCATTCAGGAGCTGGAAACACAAAGCCGGATGAGCTGTGTCACCAGCAGCAGCCAGTGCCGCACCAGGTGCAGGCGGAGGGGATGTGTGGCACACTCCCACAGCACAGGGTCTCTGCTCTAGCAGCTGGGAACAGAATGAAAGGGGGATCATTTCTACCTGAGACCCAAACCAGCAGATGTTGTTTAAACGTTTGACTTTCTTATGGGCACACTGTGGAATACAAGTCTAAAATTCAGACTATACTGCTTGCAGCGTCCCAGGAACTCTGATTAGCAAAACTCTGAAGAAACCCAAAACAACACACACTCAAAAAAACCCCAAACCAGCAGCCCGGATACCAAGTCCAAACCTTCTGCTCAGTTCATGCAAGGCTATTTTTCATTTTACTTATCACTGCCACCAACATTTTGCTTAGTCTTGAAGAAAACTCTGTCATTCTGCAGTCAGATGTTTTTACACGTACATCCATCATTGCCTGATATATCCTGACCTTAGTTAAAACTTATGTTTTCTAAATTGTACTTTTATGTTGAGCAAGCCCTTAGGCTACACTGTTAAAAGTTTACATTGAAAAATCATTTATAATTGGTTTGTTTGAGTTTGCCTGCTTTGCCTTCTGCAAAGTCACCAGAAAGGGCAGTATTAATTAGCAGTGGCTTACATATAGTCTAGACAATAAAAAGTGAATGATTTTACCTTTTTTAAAGCTTTAAGCATCTTACCAGTTCTAACAAATGAATCTGATATAAATTACATGTAAGGTAAAAAAATAGCAGTATACTTTACAACAAAGCTGCTCCATTTGAACAATTTAATTTTTCTTGAATTATTTTCAGGACATACACACATTTCTCCAACAAAAATATGTTTATTGTGAAATTGAAACAGCCAACCAAAAATTTTAATTTATTCCATTTGTTATGCAAAAGCTTGGTTGGAGAATTAAACAATAAATTTCAGTTTATTGCATAATGTCCTAAGTTTCACTATAAAAGACTTGTTTTCATTTCGGGTACATAATGATGAAAATTGCACAGAGTTTTTAAATAGTGCACACAACAAAAAACTTTCCAGAGCTCTAGCAAACCCTTTACTGCACATATTGTTTCAGCAAAATTAAGGAGGCAGTTTGTCTGGGTTAGACACTGAGGAATTGAGCCTTTAGTTCCAAACATCCTCTCCAAGTGCCTGA
The DNA here is from genome assembly GCA_013400975.1 of Atrichornis clamosus. Taxonomy (NCBI): domain Eukaryota; kingdom Metazoa; phylum Chordata; class Aves; order Passeriformes; family Menuridae; genus Atrichornis; species Atrichornis clamosus. The sequence continues at coordinate 118,184 of WBMZ01009803.1, read as the reverse complement.
CATAACTTTGCAAAGCCTTATTAAACATGTATTAATGAATCATTGGAGCTGATTTTATTTATTCACAATGTCACTGCGAAGAAACAGAGGACTTTTGGATCATGGCACTTAGCAGCAGATGATGTTATTTTAGTTCGTAATTGGTGGTGACAAAGTCACAAAACAGTTAGAGCATTTGGCTAATGCCATGGAAATATAATAGCAGGCAGAGAATTTATCTTATTTCTACCTTCATTTGGAAGCAGATTTTTTTGCCATCCTTGAGGAGACTGGCAACAGATCCCAATTTCTGTATTGGTTGGGATCATAACTCGCTGCCTGCCCAGCCCACATGTGTTGCAGTTTATCCTGCTGTCACCTGATACCCCAGAGGTCAGCGTGGCGGGGGGCACTGAGGAAGAACTGACAATACAGAAATGACTGCGAGCAAAAGGCATTCTTTGGGGCTGATTCTGATCTCAGAGCAACCAAAGATCAGCATGTATTTAAACAGATAGGGTTACTTTAAACAAATGTACAGTAGCAAAAATTTCAGGAAACCCTAAGGCTAAGTGGAAAAAATAATCTGCTCTGTTTCCTTGTAGTCCTTTCCTATTTTGTATCGGAAAAAAACAAAGAAGTTTTTTTTTTTTTCCCCAAACACACAGAATAGCTGAAATGAAGAAAGGAGGGAAGACTAACATGCTTCTACCGCAGGGCTTTGCTCAGCCTGAAGACAACCTCTAACTCAAGAGACATTCCGTTCTTTCATCTCTCCCATTTTTCACTGGCAAAGGCAACACACTGTAGGCAAAGACAAGAAATGTAAAGCTCCATCCTTGAGCTATTTCTTGATGCCTTTCCCATTTTTACTTCCCATCTTCTGTTCTCTTACAGACCCATCCTTTCCCAACAGTTCTAGGCACATATTTTTTGAAGTAAATGAAGCTGATTGAGATCTTGCTGACCCAGGTTAAACACAGATTCATGTCATGAAAGCCAGAGGAGCTGTATCAATATCAAACCGGTGTGAACAAAAGTAGAATCAGACCCAATGGTATAAAGGTATGGAAACATATATGCCCCAGTTGCCTTTTACTCACATCAGTTTAATGTTAACGAGGTGCCATTGGCTTCAGAGGAATGGTTCCTGACTTACAGAAGTAAAAGTAATTGGAGATGCCAACAGCACATGTGTTGTTTGGCACTGCTCTCCCTGTGCAGCACAGGAGCAGAAGTGCCAGGAATGCCTTTCCCTGCCTGACACTGCCTGAGCCCTCTCCCCTGCTCCCAGCTGAGGTTATTCTTGCCCACCTGCTCTGGCAAGAAGCTCCCACACACGTGTTTGGTGTTAAGCAATGCCCTGGGATTCTCCCCATCCTTTGGCACCATGTTCTGGTTTGTGGCCGAGGAACAGTGACTGGTTCCGAGACACAGCCCCTGTTTCCACGCACAGCAGAGTTCCCTGTGAGTCAGCCTCAAGGGCTTATTTGTACCTAGTCTGGCTGCCAGGTTAAAGAGCAGTTACCATGGGCAGAGGGAAAGAAATATTTTACAGGTTTGTAATTCATTAAAGCACTGGACCTGTTCCAATATGAGTCTAGTGTCAGGTAGGACAGAAGACATGTTCAGACTGTGGTCTACAACAACACACTTGTATTATTTGTGAACATTTCTAGTGACTGAAACCATTTTCTGGGTGTTCTGCCAGTGCCAAGAGACTCGAGCACACACATTCAAGGTAATGCCCTTTTGCTTGCATGATTCAGGTTTGTGTCATTTCAAGTTTTAATGGTAGATTTAAGAGGGTCACTTCAACCATAAGACAAACACTCCTGAAACAAAAAAATTCCTGCACAGCACAAACAACAAAATCACCTTAAATGTCTCAGGTGTGGTTCTTTGGTGCCTTATACTTAAGTGATTTCTGTGCATGTGAAGGAAAACACTTCAAGGATCCTTTTACCGGTATTATAGTCACACATTTACCTGGTGGGAGAAAAGAGTTCTTGTCTTTGCTCTTTTAGAAAACTTGTAAAATAGAATTTACAAGACTTCAGAGCCTTTGGCCACGATCCAGAAATCAGTACATATCTTCCTATTAATCAGAACAGAAAAGTTTAAGTAGAAGTCAGAAAATTTGTGACAAAACTCGCAACCATGCAGTAGGTTTTGGCCTTTGGACATCAACCTCAGTCACCTTTTACTTTCCATAATAGCTCTAACCCATCTCTTTCACAATAGAAATAAAGGCTCTTTGTTTTTAAAATTCACAGAAAGCTTTAAATTCCTCCTCTATTTTCTAGAGGAGGCAACATATATGTGACACCAGAGAAAAACCTAGGGAAAGAAAAGGTATGTGCAAAGATTCACAAAATGCATGTAGATTCAAAATTATTACGTTCTAAATTTCCTTCTAATTCTTTACATGTTACTGTCAAAATATCCCTCCAGTTCATCCAGTGTCAATTTGCACACACTTATTCATTGATTTGTACAACATAACACCAATAATAATACTCAGCAGTGAAAGTATTTTTCAGAATAGCTAAATCATTATCCTAACAGGTAGAAAAGCTGAAGCTATAGTAAGGGGAAAAAAAAACCCTTAATGAAGAAATAGATTCTCTTGCTTTGCCAGGCTATAGCTAAATGCACAGAGAGTAGAAATAAGTCTCCCAGGAATCTATCAAACCAGGCAACATAAATGCTGCCTCAATGCGCAGAGAGTCACAGCAGTGCTGCCAACATCCAATAGTCACAAGTCAGAAAGGGTGCCCTAGAAAACCAGGAGATGTTAAAGCTCAATGAATGTAAAGATTCATTGTATTTGTTTGTGAAAGTTGCATTTGAAATTCACACTCAGAAGCTTTTTCCTACTCCTACAAAGCCTGAAAGCATTTAATAATAGGAAAGCTTCTCATATGACTCTAGGAGCTGGGGAGTTTATAGAAAACATCAAACATAGAAAGATTGGATGGGCAAACTCAACAATTCTGAGAGACAAAAATTAAACAGGACATGAAAGCCATGCCACCATGGCTGGAAAGACCCTGTGGACCTGGCAGGAAATGATCCAACAGGATCAAGTGCCAGTGTGGAGCCAGCCATGTGAAATCACGCAGTCATGGGAAGGTCGGTGCTCTTCAGTCCTGGCCTTGGGGTGACACATCTACTTCTGGTTCAGAGAATTTGGGCAAGTTTCTTCTGGGTAAATGGAAAAGAAGAGAAACACAAAAATCATACACTCTTTCTGAGGATGATCGTCATAAAGTCAGTACTTGACTTTATGTGACAGTACCTGCATCAGCTGAACTCAGGCGACTCTCAGATGGGAACAGACAAGGAGACTTGAGAGCATTAGCACTGGCTGAGACCAGCACAGACAGCATCTCAGTCAGGACATTTCTCTTTTTCCTGGGGGCCATCCAGGCAGGGCACAGGGTCCTCAGGAGGCTGTGAAATCCCTGTGAAGGCTGTGAACTTCTGGAAGTTTCCATGCCCCCACTGGAACAAGCTCTGAGCAGCTTGGTCTGGTGCCCCTTTCTGCTCCAAAAGGAGTTCTACTGAGATGACTCCCATTGTGCATTACACTCTGATTCTCTATTGTAACAGCAATTACCCTAACTGAGAACAAACCATTATCCTCTATTATGTTTCACATGATAAAGTATAAATAAACAAACCCAAAGGCAAGCAAATACAGACAGAAAATTGGAGCTCACATATTAAAGCACTTCTGCCACTCAAGGGATCCCTATTTAGGCAGAATTTGCATGAAGAAGTGATTCTCCCTGTCTCCACTCCCATCCAGGTGCCCCCTCTCTCTACAACACCTGATAGCCTCCAGGTCACTGCCCTGCTCATGGTTACCATGCTCCAGTTCATCTCACAGCCTCATGCCCATGGCAGGATACTCTATCCAGGGACGAAATCTGACGTCACCAAACGCCATGGCAAAACCCCAAGCCAGAGCAAGGCAGGATTTCACACTCATTAGGGGTAGGAAGCCCTTCATGCTCCCTGTAGAATGAGTTAGGACCTGAAGTCTTGAGCAAAGCCAGTATTGGTGAGGTTCTTTGCTGAGATATAACACCCTAAATTTTCATCCTCCACCCCAGGCAGCACACACAGTATTGGAGTTACAGTCTGAAGGAAGCTCTTGACAGCCTCCCGTTCAATGTCCTGGTATGGAAGAGCTGAGAGGGTTTAACAACAGTGAATCTTTCCCGTTACCAGATCCATAGGGTACACCAGCAAGTCACTCAGCAGCTCCCTGCAGCAGATAGACAGTCACCAGGCACTTACATAACTATAAAGAATAAAACTAATTTTAATTTCTACTTTAGGAACTAGGGGAAATGGCTCACTGGCCAGTAGAGTTATGCAACAATTGACATCCTTTCAAGTTTGCAAATTACAAGATGGTACAACCACAACCATAAATATGTTCCTGTTGTACTGAAAATAAGCTTTGCTTTCAATTAAGCAGTTGTTAAAAGTATGTCTCTTTTTAAAGAACTGGCTTATGATATAGGATATTTCTTCCTTGGCATTTTTAGTACATAGGAGCTTAAATTTAGGTTGCAAAACAACCAGTCTGACCTTTTCCCAGAGCTTTAAATCCTGGACAATTTCCATGGTACTCAGATGTTGCTCAGTACTTTTGAAAACTGTACCACTTCTTTGAATTTTAGGAGCCTAACTTCCAGTTAGGTATCAGTACTGACAATCCCAAACCAATAAGTTTCAGAAAACCATAGTTTTTCTTAAATACAGACAGTTATAGACAAACCTTTGTGGAGTCAGATATACAGCCAAAAGTTTGAAGAGCTTTGTGTCAGTAGTCCTTCAGCAAACTGTATAGGCAAGAAGCACCAGCTCTCAGAAAGAGTTTTAAAAAACAGAGATCATCTGCTTTTCCATCTCTCCAAAGGGAATTCTGAAATGTCATCAGTTTAAGGTTTCAGATGAGAAGATATTTTTATCCATTTAAGAAAAAAAATCCATTTCCCATGCATTAGATTCACGTGAAACTCTAATGTTAGAGGCTATGTCCATCCTGCTCACTGATATAAATTGTACCCTGACAATCCCAGTGATGGGATTGCAAGTGGGTTGAGCACCACAGCATCTCATAAGATGGCTCCTCAGTGCTATTCCTGCAGATAAGATATAATTTGTGCTCCCCTCAGGCACCAAAGGCAATGTACCAGTGCAATAATCTTCTGAGTATCCCAACATTTACAAATAATTGTAAAGACCTGCTAATATGGTTTAGTTCAGGAACTCTTCACAGTGCTGAGTGCTGACAGAAATGACAACTAAGAGAGCATTTAACAGCCTTTAGGATGTCTTGAAGAAGGCTTGTGAAGCAGTTATTCCAAGAAACAAGTAATGAGAAGCATGCTGAACATTTCATAATTGTGGCCTCTCCAGCCCTATGGTTTGTTCTTAGACTGTACAGAAGCCAGTATTTTGGGTTTTTGTAAAACTCCCAAACAAATTGTACAAGAAATATAACGATGAAGTTACAGCACAGTCATGAATGTGTTGTTTGTTTACTTGTGTTCAAATTCCATTACTAAACTGATATGAGGTTGAATAATGGAAGAGTCAGTGAAATTGTGTATGTGTCTGAACAAAGTGACTTTTCATATTTTCTCACCCATTCATGCCTTCTGAACACTTCTATAGCCCTGAGTAAGCAGTTTATCTGAAATAAGGTATTAATAACAGAAGTGTTAGACCTCTGCAGTATTTACCTGTTCTTCCCATCCTCCATAAATAACACATATTTTCCCTTGTAGCCACAAATTTAGTTGAACTAACACTCAACGAGGTGAAACAAGTCAAGGCATGGGTATATTTTAAATGTGCTTAATCACAGGGATAGAGAAAAAAACAAGGCAAAATTTCATCAGCATTAATAAAAATGGACTTTCTGACAGACAGGGTGAGCAGTGGTTCCTGAGCTCCAAGATACACGGCCTGTATCTGGTCCCAGCTGCTGACTCTAAGCAGTCACAAGCAGGGCAAGTGGCAGTGACATTCTTTAACAGGCTTTTTAAAAAAGTTTCAAGGGGTTAGAGAGTCCTATAGGACAATTTAAGGACTTTGATAGAATTACTTAGAGTAACAACTAGTACAGGGAAGAAAGACTGTTTACACCAATGGAACAAGTGACACTGAACCAGAACTGTTGAAGGTCTGACAGAAACAGAAAAATAAATATCCAGATAAATTGACTCAGATGCCCCCTGTGTTACTTGCACTGACATTAAGGATGCAAAGTGATCAAGGGAGAAAAAAATATTGTGTCAGCTGAGATGATATTTTGTCCCATCTCTCTCATGTCAGAAGCAGGGTGTGCAGTGCCTCCTGATTCCTTCAGCAAAGCCCTGGATCTCCACCTCCCTCGCCATGCCGACCTGTACAGTGGGAAGTTATTTGGTACCAGTTTCTGCCAATGAAATGCACAGGAAGGCGTTCCAGCACTGGTGCCTGGAGCCATCACCAAGACCTGGAAGTCCCTGCTGGACTTCAAGAGGTATTGAAGGTCAAATTCTTTGTGGAGTGGTGACCATCTGTGGCAACACTTCCAAGATGACTCAGCAGGGAAGGAGTTGCAAATTTTGTACTAAGAAAGTACATTTAAAGCTTCCACTCATTTTACTTTTGAAGTTGGATAGGAGGAGTTAGGGAGGTAAATAATTATTAACTTCTGGTTTGCTACACATTTCTTTTAGCTGATTCTGCCTCTGCCTCAACTATCCCATCCATTAAATGATGTTACCATCAATTTCATCCTTCACATGAGCATCTTAACAGTAAATCTATAAAAACTTAAACCACAGTATTTAAGTATCAGAGAGACTTGGGAAGCTTGTATATTTCTGAAAAGAAACAAAAGAAAAAAAAGAAAATCTGTGGTTTTAAGCCATTTTTTTCTATTTATCACTGTGAATGAATTCATCTTTCTTTAAAATGTCACTTTATATCCTTACATTAAATTTATTAGACTTTTTCATATAATGCATATTTCTGAAAAAATGCATGCTGCCAAAACCAAATGAGAGTTAACTAAGAGAGTTACCCATATTTTATTCTTCTGGAAGTGGAAAATCCAAGCACATAAATCAAAATGACCCTAAAGCAGCGACCAGCATGCCCTAAGCAGATCAACGGTGGTTTCATTGACCTCCAGACTCGTACAGGGTCATATTTTCACACAGATGAACTGGTCTTGAACTGCTCTGCCATTGCATTGTGCACAAAGAGACCCTAGCCAAAAAGTATTTCTGCTTTCTGTTAGGGTAACCTGGATCACTTCCCAAAACAAAAAAAAAATCAAAGCCACATTCCATTTTAAAAAGTGTTGCTCTGTCCTATCTGGGTCCCTTTCTTCTAGTCTTGATTTTCATAAATACATTTTCATTAATTTACTGTTAATATTCATATTTAAAATAAACAAACAAACAAAAACTCCAAAGCAAAATAGCACAAAACCAACCCTCAGAATTTGTTATTACAGCTTTTTCTTTTTTTCCAAAAATTTTTCCAGGGCGCTTTTTCACACTTGTGAGACAACAACTATTCAATTAGTGCATAAACTCTGAGCAGCTCGTTTGAAATCTGTAGGCTTTCCTTCTAATAGATATGCACTTAAGTGGCCCTTACACCACAGTAGTATTTTACCGATGTTAATGTGAAAAACCTTGCAGTTTTCCTGCTTGGTGGGAGGGAGCACTGAGGCACTGACTGTAAACAAGAGGTTCAGCCCTCTGCTGAAGGACACCACAAAGCTTACACGCCATTAGAGTTTTCTAAATATATTTGTGTAATGTTCAACCAGTGGGTGAGCCTTGTTTGTCTCCCAGCATCAGATGGCATCCAAGTCTCTCGCTGGCTCTCGGCACAGGATGAATTTTGTCAAAAGCAGAGCATGCCATGGCTAGCTATGCAGAACATCTGTGGCACAGGCAGGAGCTGAATCCAAACCAGCTAACTCCCAGTTTAATGCCTTGATCACAAACTCTACTCCTTGTTATCCTGTAGCATCCCTCTACACAGTTTTGGGAGTGGTCCCAGGGCAAGATGGAGAAACAGCCAGTGAGGGCAGGAACAGACAGAAATGGGAAGCTGTGCAGGGCAGGTCACCTCCCGTAGAGGTGGGTTTTCATCCTTACCCTAGGATTTTATAAAATAATTATGGTAGCTTTGGGGGTAGCTCTGTGGCAGAACTACAAAAAACAGGCAAAGTTTTACCTCTTTTACAACCCCACATTTTGTTTTTAATTTCAATGCCACCATTGATATTAATGAAAAATGCACAATGTTTTTGTTGCCTTCTTTTTTTGCAATGGAAGTGATTTCTCTCTGTCAAAATCAATCATCATATCAGTTTTAATCAGATAAAGCTTTTGGCTTCTACTATCTAAATTGCCCTTCCCACAGTGCCTAAGACAAGCATCAGTGCTCCATCACAAAATAAATGTGTTGATATTTGATAGCTCATTTGAACATGATGGTATTTACATCTTAGTTGGTTAGATTTTCATTTAACACAAGTTATGGGTTCACATTGAAAATAAAAACAATACTTCTCTGTTCCTCTTGCCATTCATGTCTACTTTTGTTTCAGCCTAAAATAACACATTGCTGGAGGGTATTTTCTTAACACTGCCAAGCCTGAATGCAAGCCCTGTGGAAAATGTTTGTGTTGGGCTTGCCATGGTCCAGGCTAATAACAACGTGATGATGTATAGGTGAATTCCTGCTCCTCAAGTCCTCTGTGACATACGGATTAGGTCTGCCCTTATCTTCTAAGACATCTGGATGAGTGTCTGGGTTTTAATTTCACAATGAAATCACTGGGGACTAGAGTTATGTTATGTGCTTATGAACAAAGTGGAATATCCCTGGTAAGAGCAAGAGTGGATTACCTTAGATAACTCTACTTAAACCAGGGAACATTTGAGAATGTTGAAGAAAGGAAAGAGGTTCCACCAATAAAAACAAACACAGGCTTAAATTTGTGTTCTGTGTACTAAACATTTTAAAGCTCCTGGAGGTTGAAATATGACCACATGTAAATGGACTGATAAAGCTAAGGCAACCCTTGAAAGACCAGATCAGGCTTCCCAGAACAACTACCAGCACTAAATCCTAATGGCATGCATAAATCATTTGAAGACACATTTATTCAGAAGATGCCACTTTAAAGTCAAAAGACTCTGCTTTAATCACCAGAAATAGTATGTGCATGCTAGCATTTGCAGAAAATGCTCTAGGGCAACATGAAATTAGTATCTTAAATACTTAAATCCATGCTTTTCCTAAGATGAAGATTTTTATCTATTTATGCCCATAAAACTCTCAGGAAAAAAAAGGACCTGTGAGACAATAAAAGGATCAGTTCTGCCAACTACAGCCCAGTCATGGATAACATTAAAAACATCAAAGTTCATATGATGTTCATGGTTGGACTCTGAGTGTTGCAGAGCTGGATAATCAGCTTGCCAGACCCAAATCCTGTGATCCAGGACTATTACAGCTTCTCAGATTCACTGTAGCCCTGAGACTCTATTCCCTTTCTGCAGCCTTTGTAGACATTTCCTTCACACTCCCAGCCCCTAGTCAGGCTGTAATCCCAAGGGTCCAAGCCTACTTTGCTTACTTGTAATTTAAATGTCTGTTTGGGTCTGCAAGACAGCCCAGGTTCAGCAACCTGGAGAAGGACCCTTCCACTGCCTGTATTCAGAAACACAGGAGAAGCAAGAGGGAATCAGACTGAAAGCCTGAATGATCCAGGATTATATTCCAGTATTGTATGACAAACTGTTCCCTGCCTGCTTGTGCATTTAAGTAACAAAAGTGTTGAACACTTGAAATGCAGAAAAAATGAAGACACAAATAATGGCATCAAGAGGAAAACAAACAAAATTCCATTTTGTTTAGCATATTAACTACCTGTCTTCTAATCTGTCTTTTAAGTTAAAAGTAACCCAGACATATTGAAAGCTTTTAGTAAACCACAGAGATTAATATATACTTAGGAAGGTTTCTGTTAATACAGTATTAGTTCATAAATGTGCAACCAGCTATTCCATTTTAAATAAGTAACAATATAACCTGCAAAAGTTGTTGGGTTTTTTTCCCCTCAAACATCAATAGAAAATACATTAGGTTGCACTGAAAACCATGGAAAAACTTTTATTGACTTTGGTGTGGTCAAGATTTCTCACAATAATTTTTCAATTTTCATAACTGCAGTTAAATAAAACATTTTTCTCCTTATTTATATTCTCTACTCACAGTTTCTTTGCCTGGATAGGAAAATACCTTTAAAATTAAATACTTTAAAATTAAATATCTGTGCTGTTCCCATATAGACAAGTTGTTCTATTTAGGCTAATCCAGTCATGAAAGAAGCTAAATGAGGTGTCGAGCTTTTCTTTTGATGCTCAGTTTAACAAGAGTTTTAATCAGTAATAGATCTAACATACGTGTGATGCTCTGAAAGCAACGCAAGGAAATTATATGAGTTTTCTTTCTGAGCACTTCACCTGCTTACTTGCTTAATAAGAAATCAAAACACAGATCCTGTTGTTATTGTTCATATGTTAGATACAAAGGAGGCAGCTCCATGCAACTAAATTTTCTCTAAATATGTGTGACTGCAGCCTACAGACTGCAGTGTTTCAAGGGGAAAATGCTAAGTGGGACACCGACCCTGGAAAAATGAATGTAGGACACAAGACATCATTATACATCTTTCTTATGTGTTATTCACAGCTGCTTCTTAAAGTAAAAGGTCTAATATCCCATCAGAGAGACTCAGGCCAACCTTGCAAGCACAGATGTACTGCTTGGCTGGAAAGCTGGTGGGGTCCTTTAGTAGAGAAACACACTGGAGAGATGGCTAATATTTACTGTTCTTTTCATCTTGTGTGGAGAGCCCACAGCTCTGGGCAAGGCAGACAACAAGCACTGAGAGCTGTAGTCAATCTCACTGAAGCTGTTCCCACAGTCAGATGCCTGCTGCTCTCTTCCAAGAGCGATTGCACCTCTGTACTGTGGGGTGGGATGATCTCAGCATCTCAACTTTACAAACAAACATATCATCTTAAACCATTGGTAAAATGCTGTGTTAGTCTTTCCAGTTGTGCCATAAGGGCAAGCAGCTGGGTGCCAGCTGTGTCTCTGAATTTTGTGTTTATCACTGGGAGCTGTTGTCAAATGGAACCTGAGTCAAAGTCCTAAAATCAGGTCAGAGGTTTAGCATGTGGATAGGAGCCAGGTCAAGTGACTAAAGCATCTGGACTTAACCTCACACCTTCTAGAAGACAGTAGACTGGCGAGAAAGAGTTCCCTCATCTTTGACAAGTTAACAGGTATGCCTGAGGATGGAGGCAAAGCTCCAGTTTGCCACAGGAAAGCAGGAAAGCTTCCAAGACCAAGCAGATCTGTCTCCCATCCCCAGTGACTGTGGGTAGGCTGAGCAAATTTGCTTTCTGTGTTCAAACGAAGGCTCTGGTGTGGAGAATAGCAGCAGTACCCCACCCACCCCTCAGAGCGAGCCTCACCTTTCCTCCCCGGGCGTGTGGGCCCAGCTCAGCCACACATCTCCAGCAGCTCTGCGGCCGCGGGCCTGTTCGGCCTTGCCAGCATGGGCACACCTGGAAGGGCCAATCTTGCAATCGCTCGCTCAGACAGAAGGGTTGCACATAAGCAATGAGATGCTAGCATCCCAGCGTGTTAGACAATATGCTGACAATGTCATAACATTATTTCATCCTTCTTAAAAGATAAGACCCAGCCTGTTCTAACCTGCTTGGGTCATTATCTTGTTACCACAAGATGCCCTGTCACTAACCAGTTTGGAGTATGTAAAGCTATAATTTGCACTAAAATGAATTATGTATTGTTTACAGTTTACCATTAAATTACAATGAACAAAAACAAGCATCGAGGATGCCTCTTATAAAGTCGTCCTGATGAGTTTAAATGTACACAGAAACAAAAGTCTTGATACAACAGCATTAGAAGTAGAGCTTGGTTGGCTAATTTTCACACTAACTGACTTAAAAGCAAGAAAGAAAACAGGGAAGATCTTTATACGGGCCATCAAAAAGCCTGACTGCAAGTGTTTCCAATTTGCTTTAGTAATTAAATCGAAAGGAGTTTAAGGGTTTTTCACCCAGGTCATTTACTACTTTGGAATTTTACTGCTTGCTTTGCAAAGAAAACAAACTGGAATGAGTCACTGGTGAGTATAAAGAGTGGATGAACACTGCTAAACAAACCAAACAGTGAGCTCAAGTGGATATAGAAAACACAAGTCAGAATTCTAAATATGGATCTGAGAATAGTGTAAAAGGATTAGACGTCTTTGTCACATGAAGAGCAAACCCACATGCCAGCATGCCTTTCCAGTGCAAGCAGCCACTGATCAAAGTAACATCTACCAGTTTGTAAATATGCTAATCTTCATGTTTACACAAAAGTGTCAGCACTTGCTTTACATCACAAAGAGCCTCATACAGTTGAAGATTAATTACTTCCAACACTGAGATAGTGTGTAAATACTGGTTTCACCAGAACCCTACCTTTTGCTCTATTTGCAAAGCTCAGCAGAGGTGTATGTTGCTAATACAGATAATTCAGGGACACTTAAAAAGTGTCAAATACCTCAGGATAGATAGACTTTTGACAGGTATTTTGGTGATTATGTGGAGCCAGGATTAGGCAGGTTTAGACTTCATGTTGCAAGTACTGGATGGAAAAATATTTTTGCCTTTTTCTATGAATTTTATCTCTGAAGAGCATTATCTAACCTAAACCTGATTTGTGCCTTCAGCTTTTACACTTACATGTGATTACAAAACATTTAAAACTGATTTTTCCACTCACTGGCTTAATATCACTTTCCTTCCTCATACCTCACTGTCCACCAGGCTCTTGGCAGCCTCCGTATCTGCTTGCTGAATGCTCTGTTCTAACTCTTGCTTAGAGAAGGATAAGAGCTATGATAGTAACACACAAACACATCATTCTCTAATAGTGAATTTCAGAAACCTTCAGCTGTGGTATAAAACAGGGAAAATAATTACAATGTGTGCTGAGATTGAGAGATCAGTACCTACTGCTGCATTTTTGCAACAGGGAATGACGATAAGGAGATGAAACCAAGGCAAGACTGAATTCCCAAGGTTCAGATGCTTAAGACATGGCTTGCAATATCTCTTTAAAAGATATTTTACATTTTCATTTTCATTACCATGTACTCTCAAAAAAAAATCCATGGTGGCAATTCTAATACTAAGGGGCCATGAGCAATAATTTAAAAAAGGGAAGTTTCAAGTGGGAATTCTCAATTGTCTTCACCTCTCTCTTGCTGTTAGTGCTCAGCACGATTGCCACAAGAGCGTCACTAGTTGCCAACAAATATTATCACATTTGTTTCTTATTCTAAACTAAGAAAAAAAAAAGCGGGATATTGGCAAATGCTAGCTTTACAAGATTGCCAGAGCAAACAAGAGTGAATAGAAGAGGATAATTGGGAGATTTAAAGAAAAAGAATCAAGTGCAATGTTTAGAAAGTGAGAAAGAAATGGTTTCCATGTGAAACACCAAACCTGAGTGGAAACACTCCCAAATTAAACACTCAACGAGGCATTTCACAGGAGTACTTGCTGCCCAAGTCAGCGAGTCTTGCATTTCTCTCTTTACTGTGCATGCGACAAGATGACGATGGCACTGGGAGGTGCTCTCAAGGCACAGGGGCTGACAGCAGCCAAGTAAAAATGACGAGGTGACGCATGGGCTGCTCTGTCCCCACTCCCCGTTCCCAGGAAGGCAGCTAGGAGCTGGCAGCCCCTGGCCCGGGCAGTGCAGGGACAGCAAGGGCTGCAGGCAGAGCCACGCCAGCTCAGGCACATGGCAGCAACAACATGTGCAGCCGAGACTGAGACTGCTGTGGTTAAATCAACATGCTCCATCTCACGTTTGCATAGGGCAACACAACCATCAGATTAATTACTAATTACAGTGGATTGCTCCTAAGTAGGTTCACAGCAATAATAGTAATAAAAAGACTAAAAGAAGCATTATTAGCATAGTTAATTATATGACCATTGGCGAGATTATTGATGGAGATACAAAATGCTGTTGAACAAGAAAGATATGTTTGACATTGCTTAAGAGAAGCTTTGTTATTGCTTCATATCTTTTTGGATTTTTCTAATCATCTCATCTGTGTTCCAAAAGTGCAAAAAAACAGTAATTACCTCTGTTTGATCTTTGACTAACAATTATTTATGAATCTAAGGGAACAATAGTGTTTCTAAAATGTAAGTAAACTCAGTAATCTTTATCAGTATAAAATCTTCAGCCACACTGGACTGGGTTATGGGAATCTGTCGTGTGATGAAAGCAGACAATAGTAATTTATTGGTTTAGTCATAATCCTTTCAGTAGTTCAGATTGCTGTTGCAAATTTGTTAAAAATCTGCTACCATTCACTGAGCAACAGTACAACACCTGAAGCAATAACATGGGTGGGGAATGTAAAGGAGCACTCAGATATTCATGTGTGGCATGAGTTAGACAAGGCCATGGAAAAAAGCTGAGAAAGAACAATGTTGCACAAACCAGAGCGAGATTCCTGTTCTCCCACAGCACATATGCAATTTAATCTCCAAATGGAGATCCAATTTACTTTTCAAATGCTTCAAAAGTAATAAAAAAAATTATTCACTCAGCAGTTATTTTTAATTCTTTACAGAGTGGCCACGTGCTACCATGAAGGACCTACTGCAATGAGACACCACATGCATAAAACCACACTCTCATGTGAAAAGTATTTACATTAGTACACACTATTTTCCCTTTAATTTTTCTTTATTTGGTGCACTTGGCAATGCATAGCTTGCTGCTCCATCAGCCAATTGCCCCAGTGTTTAACATGGCAACTTCAAGAATAAATATTAATATTTTTAATCATCTAGTTTGGCAAAGGAACTGAGGAGAAGCTGCTGTATGTATGACTGCCTTGAATTCATACCCTGCAATAGGCTGGACTTTACTTCCCCCCTTTAAATATATCCTAGAAGGCAAACCTCTATTGGAGTCTAACTTTGGTGGCAGGTACAATTACAGGCTCCCATTGAGAGGGAGACAGAGTTGTGACCAAGTGATATAGATCTGTTTTCAGAGCAACACTCAGCAAACAAACAATCCTCCCAAGCACTTCAAGGGAACACAGCACAGCACAAATGGTTGTGTTAGCACATGTTTGTCTCAACATTACTTCTTGGTTATATTCTGATCACTTACTGCTAGTCATCATATTTTATGAACCTCGCCCATGAACACTAACATGCAAACTGAAATTTAGGACTCCTGACCTTTAACGCAAAATGGCCATAGGTGTTCCCACAGCTGTTAAATAAACCTATGTTTATGGAGCCATAAATGTAGTGCAGGTGAAGTTTCCAATGATGTAATAACAACTTCCATCACTGTGCAGTTTGTCATTTATACAGCAGTGTACCATCACGGGTGAATATTGTTTTACAATAACAGCACAGGTTCCTTGGATTAAATCACTCTTTCTTCATTTATGAGTCATTCGACCTTTGACCTTTCAGAGGAAGATCAAACCACTTCTTAAGGCCCCACTCTTTTAACCGAGGAGCACAACTGTTGGTTAGATAACTAAGGAGGTTGGTATGTGCCCCCAGGGTTTCACAAACAACTGTCCTAGATGCTTTATAAGATAATCTTAACATAATCATGTAGCCACAAATTGTCGTGTAAATTCCCAATTAAAAACACCAAATAGAAGCTGTAAATCATGATACAACTGCCACCTTTTCAGGACTGAAATACTGTTTGAAAAGCAGAGTGAAGTTCTTGTTTGTGCTTGTCCTAGCACTCAACACACCAACAGCAAAACCGTTCTTTTGATTTACAAGAGAGTGACAAAGTGACAGGACAACTGAAACTGCTCAAAATTTAACCTAAGCAGCAACTGGGAACACAGAACTTTCAAAACTGCTCCATTCCCCATTCAGGACTATGCTTGTAAAAATGAGCATTTGTGTTGGCAGGGCTCCACACCCACTCCTTGTCCCAATTTACATTAAAGTGTAGCACGCTCCTGTTGGAAGGATTGATGGCAACTTGGGGGATGGGAAGAGATTTTGTTTTTTAAAAATGGCAGCTTAATTACAATATAAATGCTAGAAAAATAAATAGTCATTAAAGCCCTTGATCCATGGCTGATTTGCTTCATTCCACAGACTTTAGCAAAGTTTGAATCAGACAGAGCTGAAGACACCCCATCTGCCACAGCGCTGTGCCAGGGATCCAGCTGAGCTGTGGGTACGCACTCACGGTGGGTGACACGTGTCTGTCAGGACACAGGTATCCAGCCTAGCTCATAGTAGTACTACAGGTGCCTCATTCCAAGACATCTGCTTTTCCCCTGCCACCATCAAAAGTCAATCTCTATTTCCTTTGTCAAGATCATTCTGTAGCCTAAATTATTACAGGAGCAGGCTTTAGTGCTAAGTGTCTTGGCTCCTTGTTCTTCACATGCACACTCAGTTGCAGGTGCACACCCCTTCCCTGTAACAGCCTTCCCCACTCTGGCAGCCAGAAGCATGATCAGAATGGGTTTTATAGGAGGTGCATAAACAATCCAAACAATTAATTACAAAATTTTTCAAGATTTCAGCTAATGTCTTAGTTGCTGTCAACAAGCAGTCAACAAATGCAGATCACTTTTTTCCCCTCCTACTTCACACTTTCCATGTTTCCCAACACTTGCCTGAATGTTGTGGTGATAGATGCAGACAATAGATGCTTTACTAAACATGTCCTTGATATCTGCATAATCTCCTTTAATATATATCATTAACTTGGGCCAGTCCCATGTTATTGCTTCCTCAACACTGCTAGCACATCATGATCTGGAAGGAGCTATTTACTGCTCCAAGAATGTGACTGTCTCACCCAACCAGTTAGACCTCAAAATTTTACTTGCTTATCCATTTTAGCTTCTGTTGCCTCCAGTACCTAATGCAGAAAAGACTAAAATGAGACATTGCAGCCACTAACTTGCAACGTAACAATTCTCCCAAACACTTTTTCACACTGCTAAAGTCTGGGCATCATAATCCAAGGTTATGAAAATGTCTTGTGTTCACTAATAAAATCCCTCCTAATCAAATTTTTGAATTGTTAAATAGTCAGAGAGACAGGCAGAGTCACTTTTTCCAGGTGCAAAACTCATGCTTGTGAGGTGCACAGGAATTGAATCCTCTAAAGGGAACCTCAGATATCTCAGAACAGAAGAGTTTCAGAACTGTAGAGGAGACACTTTCCTCTGTGTTACCTGGTGAAAACTTGTCCTTGGGTCACATGATAGAAACAAATTGCATTAGCAGAATGTGGAGAAGACAATAAGAAACAGCAGGCTAAAGTGGTGAGCAAAGCCAGATTCTCAACCTGAGTAATCCAGACTAAAGTAGAGTTCAGGCAGTCAGAGCTCTTTCTCTTATTCCAAATTTACTGAATGAGCCCCAGGACCACAGTCCCCAAACAAAGAGCCTCAGATGGGGCAGTCTGCAGTGAGGAAATGCTTGGATGTCTATCTAGGGCCCACATCTCACAAAGGAAAAACAAACCTGGCTGAAGGCTCCCTGGCTGTGTCGCAGCAAGAATTTGTGGTCCCTCAAAGCCAGCTGGAATGGTCTGGCTCACAGTGGCAAAGCTGCCCTGACAACCTACTGCTGTGCAGTGCTCAACAGGACAGCACCATGCTGGCCACCAAGGCACTGCTGAGGCCGAGCTCATCAGGAATGCTGTCCCGTGTGACGTGGCCCCACACACTGCTCAGAGCCATCCTCCTTCCAGTGCATCCCACATATCACTGTGCCACGAGAGCCCCTCCTTCCTCGTCCCAGGCACAGAGCACACTTCAAGTAAGCAAAATAGCCTTTTTTTTCTCAATACTCCTATGTTTCTTGCTTCATCTTTTTACCTTTTCTTTTAATTAATTTTGTTTTTATTAAGACAGCTATTAGCTTATCAGAGGACAATACTAACAGCCTTTCCTTTCTTCTCTGTCTTCTTACCATGACCAGCAAAGGAGATCCTATGGAGACAATGGTAACACCTCACCCTATCTAGCAATTTTGCCTAGCACAATACTATGGCCAAATGTACCAAAGCAAGGTTCTTGTAATCCTTCCTTTTGGATAAATGCAATCAAGATCTGGGCATTTTCGATATACTTCTTAAGAATGGCTGTTTCAGGAGTCCTTACAGATCCATACTTTGTGCTCCTTAGCAGTACTTGAAGGCCACGGGAACAGCTGCACAGGGTATTGCATCTACTCTGCTTCATTTGTAAGGCACTTTGCAGATTCTAAGGATTCAATCCTCACACCATGCCAACAGACTATTCTGCTTTAGGCCACAGGGATCACTCAGAACCATGCAAATGAAAGCTGATGGTAGATGCCTAAAATATGAGCATTGTTGATCTGAATTACATAGATATTTGTACAGGCTCTGCAACCTTTCCCAAAATGCGCAGAGTTCAGTTCAATGCAACCTATGAAAACTGCTCTGGGATCAATTTAATTTTTGATTGCTTTTAGGCCCTGAGTAGGAGTCTAGAAGTTTTGCTCATAGGACCTTAACTTTGATACAGATTGTATCATGTTTGTTCTATAGGTACAGAAGCAAGGACACATAGGCTGTGTCCTCCCAGAGGGAGGCAAACAGATACAGATACGACCCCTTTTTTTTTTTTTTTTTTTTTTTTTTGCAAATGCCACAACAGGCTCCACTGCTCCCCAGACAGTCCTGAGTGAAGGCAATTCATCTTGCAAGGAAAGGCCAGCAGGTTCACCGACCTAACTAATAGGCATGCTACAGGAACCCTAGAATATGTTCAGACAACAGCCTTTTCTATTTTGGGCAAATGCTTGCGCTTCTCATTGGCATTTCCTACCCATTGTATTCTCCTGATAAATTCAATGCATTACCCTTTGCCCACCTTCGTTGCGCTTTAAGTCCATATATCCTGTATTACTGTAGCAGTGCACTGGAAGTCTGATTTTTTTCCTTGGCAATCTCTGCTAAAATCGTGACAGAACTTACACAAATATAAAATGTAATCACCGAGGAGCAATTTTCTCCTTTGCTTTGAACAAAGCTATCAGCAGTTGTGATAGAAACAAGACAACCAGGTTCTGTGGCCAACAAAAAACGGCCAGGAAGGGGATAAAGCATTACACCTCCCTGAGTTCCACTGGTATCTCTATTGTTTTTAAATGTTCAACTGTTACTAATATTTCACTACTAGACTGGCAATATTCACTACCTGATTTACATTTATTAAGATGAACATTACTGAAAACAATCACAGCAGGACTGTATTGCTCTTCAGCTTTTGGATTTTTGATAAGCCACTGCCATCGTGAAATCTCTCCAACTGCTCATGAAACTCTGGCAAACTGAAACGAGATCCTTTTGCCCGAACCTCGTAACGCGGAGCCTTGTGCCAGATGACTGTATTTCTTGCATGCGTAAAATTTGCTTCAATCAGTTGACAGAAGGTTTAGAGTTTTCCAAATGTTGTGAACCTGGTTGAGATTATTGAAATCCTCAACCCTAGGAGTGTTGGGTTACTGTTCTTTTAAAGCATGCTTCCTCTGACAACAAAATGTAATTAAGGAGGCCATCGCTGTCATGTTACGGTCTCTTTTTAGAAGGCCTGGAAGAATGTAAAAAGGGCATAGCAAAAGTTGCTTAACCTCCTTAGAAATAAACATCCCTAACATTTTTACGTCTTCTCTTTGGTCCATATTGGTCACAATGATGAAACAATTTAGAGGAGAAAAGGTCACGGCAAAGCAGTGAACTTTATATGTTCTTCAGTGCAATAAAAGTTACTTAACGTATTGGCATGGGAAAGGCTTGCCTGGCAATATGAGGGAAGAGGATGGATTTCACATTCTCAGTAGGCTGTTCAGAGAAAAAAGGTCTTTGGGTATCTGTGTGAATCAAATACTAAAAAATGGAACACTTGCTAATTTTCCTTTTTTCTCTAATTTCACCAAAAGGAAGAAAAACTAGGTTCAACCCTTTCATCCAATATTCAGCACACATGAAATATCATGGAAAACCAGCTACCTCACTCCCAACACATGCAGTACTGAGGGTAGGTTCAAAAACTGGCATGGCTAAAATTGTCTCTAGTTTATGCCAGTACCTACAAGCAAAAAAAGATAACTCTAAGTTCGGAATACTATTTTATGCTCTATACTGAAAATTAATATAATACCTAATTTTTTTATCATGTGTATTTGCTATTTTGATTGTGTGCAGCCAGGGTATGAAGGAAAATTCTTAAATAATCTCCAAGTTGCTCAAAAACCAGCACTTTCTTGAAAATTCACCTTTTTCTCCTTGTTCTCATGCCGCCAATACAAACACCACTCCTTCTAATAATGCAAATGTCAAAACTTTCAAATCTTTTTTTCTATTAAAGCCAAAGATTCTGCAGAAACGAATAGGAACTAAAATCCACACATTCCTTAGGGCTTGGCATTTGGTTTATTTGTTGAGTTTCCTTTTTTTTAACATTAATTTTCTTTTAAAAGAATGAGATAATTATCTTCCTAAGGCAACAATTTTTGCTCCCTAATATTAGAAACTGCACTGGGGGTGAGAGTGATTTTATTTTTATATATTATTTCCCAGCGTATGTTTTCCTTCAAATCTCCACATAAATTCTTTTTAAAGCTTACTCTGGTTTTCACCCGTCTGGAGGTTTACATTTTTATGTATTTCTGGCCAGTGTCAAAAGATTTTTTTTTTCAAGCACCCTATTTTAGAAAAATCCTTGAAGTATATTTGCATTATGTCTTCACAACATCAACTGATTCCAAAAATTGTACCAATTCAGTCAAGAAAGAAATATATTGTACCGTGTTACCAAACAAAATCACCCCAGACTTCACGTCCTTAATATTCAAAACCTCCATAAGTGAACTGTAACCAAGAAGAATCCATTATAATAATTTGAAAAATGAAAACTTGAAAAAGTTGTATCTGTTTGTGAACAATTCATGAGCACAGAATGAGGCACAATTCATGGAATGAATTATTCTTTGTGAATTATTGGCCCACTATTATCTTCATAACCAATGAGACACATGATTTACATTTCTTTTACAGGCGATAGTAGCTAATTGATGTCCTGGTGTGATATGGAATGAAGCACAGTCATATAAATAAATTGTTTCCTAAATTCTTCACAAAAACACATTAATATCTTTGACACCATGCAATTGTATGCGGTGAACACTGCTAAGACAGTAATCGTGTCATCAAGAGTTAATTTATTCTCAGCAAGTCCATGTAATGCAGATATTAATCTCCCGGAGCACACACTGTTGTTCAGGGTTAAAACATTCACAGTTTCTGAAACATAAACAAGTCTCACACTCACAGCTGTTCTCCAAGAGCCAAACCAAGCTGCTGCTCGGCCAGGATTTGTCACTTTGCTGCCTTTTTTGAAGAACGAGTAAAGAAATTCAGAATACAAAGGGAGGGTGAGCTTGTTCACATTTCCAGAGACTTTTCTGCTACCTTTGGGTTACAGCTATTGAGTTAAAATGAATTCTTTAAAAGTGAGCAATGCAGCTCTTGGCGAGTGGCAGGGCTACATGCAAGACTCAGAAGACTCAGAAGAAACAACCTTTTGAGAAGACAGTTTGAATGCAAACAGGCTTAAAAAAAATCCAAATCACTTCCTAAATCCATCTTGCTGTGTATTACCTTAGTTTGCCACCTTACAACTCAAACTGGACGGAATACACTCTCACAGCGAAGCTGACGCTTCAGCAGAGCTGTTGGATTGCTTTTCCAGCAGCCAGGACACACAGGGCCACCACATGAGCAACACCAAGTGCCCCTTGCCACATCCAGCACCCAAGAACAGGAGTGGCCTCTGAGCAGTTGGCCACCATGAACCCCACATACCTTTAAGCCTTTGGAATACGGGCAAGGTACCCCCTGGAGTCTGTCCCAGGCAGCTGTGTTCAGAGCAGGAGGAGCCCTGGATGCAGCCCTGCATTCTCCACGCTGCTGCCTCCAGGGAAAGCTGTGAACAAGAAGATTTGATACACTTCCCTGAGGTGTAATGTTTTTAACTTTTTTTCTATCTTTCTTTTTCTCCAGTTGGCTGCTTTGACTATGGGCTCAGCACAACTGCTGTATGATATCTTCATTAACCATTTGAAAGCTCTGGGTCAGAAGCTTTGAGATTTGGAGGTAGAGCCTTGCTAATTTGCTGAATGGCCCTTTTGACCATAGTCAATTTCTACTAATTAGAAAAAAGAAATAATTAGCTAATGCTGGTTAAGAGCTTTGAAGATGAACAAGCTATGGGGAAAGAACTAGGCATATTAGTGGGAAACAAGTTTGATCCTTTTTAAAATTTGTATTTAAGTAGCTCAAAGTGATTATAAATGAACCAAATGTAATAGCTAACCACCATAAGATTAATACAATGCCTTTTGGGAAATTACAGTTTATATTATACAATTAAGTATTATACAATCACTTTATTTTAAGGACTCCTCCTTGGAATTTTCTATTTAGTTCCGGTCAGTATGCTTTTTATATGTCATTTAATCCTTCCTCTAATTTGTACAAGTAAATTATAATTACTATATAATAATAATAATAATAATGGCAATAGTTAGACAAGTAAATCTGAGTCTGCACCTGAGAAATATCATATTATAAAACAGTCCAGTAGAAATTACTTAAGCAGGTTGTTTTCCATTCACCAGATACTTCGTCTACTTACAACCCTTTTCAGAATAGCACTGCAACACCTTCACAGACTGCACACAGTGGGCCACATCCTGAACTGTTTATATCAGCAC
This sequence comes from Atrichornis clamosus, assembly GCA_013400975.1. Classification (NCBI taxonomy): domain Eukaryota; kingdom Metazoa; phylum Chordata; class Aves; order Passeriformes; family Menuridae; genus Atrichornis; species Atrichornis clamosus. Next base: position 95,226 of record WBMZ01009803.1, on the reverse strand, counting down.
AGCCCCATTTCTTATCACAGACTAAAGCAATAGTTACCCCATTTGGTAATTACATGAAAATAGCAAAGCAAAAGATGAAGCTCTCCTTTCTTCTGGCTGAATCCTGGGGTTATTTGATATGAAAATTTACATTTGTATAAATCCCTTTACTTTGCGAAAAGAGCATGGTGCACACTGTCCAAGACTGAAACACTGCAGGGGCTCCAAGCGAGAGCATTCTGTTTGGACAAAAATATTCCCTTCATTTCTAGCTCCTATAAAAAAGGTCAATCTATTGGATTACCACTAGACCAGAGCCTGTTCTCATCTGGGTATGTGTCCAGGTACTTTAGCTCCAACAGCATGACCAGAATGCCAGCATGAGTAACACACTGTGCTGTTGCAGAAAGAACTATACTTTAGCTTACCAAACCAGCCACTCCTCAGAGACACCTCTGCAGCAGATATTAGTGTATGCTTCTCTTCTCCCCTCCCTTTTCAAACTGCCACTCAGAAATAATTTACCGCCTGTTAGGTGGGATGATAAATGGAAGATACATTTGGCAACCTTCATACCTGGTTTCCTTCTGGCCCCTCCTCTTGCTTGTAAAATTGAAGATGAAATTACCATCCTACTGTCATTACTATTCCATTGCCACAAACCATCTGGACGCTATATATATAGGGTAGAGAAAAGAGAGGAGTAAAATAAGCTTTGGATTTATATGTTGATTCCTACCCTGCTTTGTAGACACATGATGCAAAGCCCTCGGGTTCAATAACATCATTTTGTGTAGGAGTAAACTAAACGAGGTGTCATGACATGAAGACTCCAGGCTTAAGTATCTTTTGGTATCTCAGGTTCAAATAAAAGTAAGAGAAATGTAGCTCCTGAGAAGTGTCTGCTGGGTTGACCTAACGCACTGCATGGGCTTCAGAAACATAAACCCAGAGTCCCTGTCCTCTGCTTGCGGCAAAAAAACCTAATTATATTTTTGGTAAGAAAAAGAAAATATCCGATGCACTTGGCCACTGTCCATTGGACTACTGAACTGGTCTTTAAGACACCTTCTTGAAGTGGGGAAAAAGAATATGAATATATGTGTATGAATGTATGTGTGAATATATATTATATTAATACTTGTTTGTTTGCTTGTTGTTTACAAAATGAACAAGTTGTAGGTAAGTTCAGGAACAAATATTTTTTTAAAAAATGTGCCCCAAGCTGCAAACAGATGATTATAACATTAGAGAAGGCTGACAGTCTGCCAGGCAAAGCAAGTCAAATCACAGGGGATCAGCATGAAGAACCTGTTGTTCTCACAAACTCGAAGTTCAGTTTCAAGGAACTGCAACCATGACAAATCATGAGTTTGTGGATGGCAGTACACCAGGGATGGGTCATTCTCATGTACTACTGATCCCTAGGGTGAGGGAAGTCCAGAGGGAAGGAACTTGAGTGACATTTTACCTTTTATATCACAATGGAGGACAGTGAGCAGCTTTTTGGAGTGTAGCTGTGTGGCTGGAGCCTTGCATTTCCTTAGCAGTTCTGCTGTCCATCCCCCCCGATTTTGGTGTGGGTCTGGGCAGTGAACTTCAAAGCAGCATGATGGGAATACTGTAATGAAAACATATCAGGTAAAAGTCATGTATTTTCCCAATAACCAGGGTTTTCTCTTTTTTCCCCAGACATTTATTCTTATCCTACTCTCTACTAATAGCTAGAAAAGGACATATACATAGCTCCCTACCATAAAAATAGCAACAAAAGAGAGTGATACTCCAAATCAGTCTACTAGGAACAAGTCTTTCCTTAGAAGTAGGAAAAAAGCCTACAAAACAGACGAAGGATGTGAATTAACTAGTGCCACTATTTCCAAAGCCACTGAAAGCAAAGGAAGATCCAAGAAAACACTGATATTTATATATATAGGGGTGTTCTATCAGATCTTGCTATGTGACAACAACACATGTCAGTATCAGCACAGGTCCTGCTGGCAACACCTTGAAAACTGTGGGGAGGTATAGAAAGTAAACAGCACTAGCTGTGATTTCCGTGATAAAATAAGAATGTAAGGAAAGTCTCTTGGGATCCATAATCTGGAATTGTCATGGGATACAGTTTGTCTGTCTTTCTGATAAAAGATGTCAGTTCCTTTTCTGGGATTTAAACAGAAAGAAGCGCTTGTGATTATTAGGCTGGCTGTGTACCATAAGGGCTTTTGACAGAATCACTACAAACAGTGGATGTGTCTGCTTCAACCATCACTGTTCCTAAATTTCTGTATCAAAAGAGCAGTGCAGCCCAGTCTCAGCCACAGAAAACACAGTTTCCACTCCAGAACTTCTAATTTGCCCTAGTACACATGGTGGAACAAATCTAAAATTTCCTGGTATCTACACAGATCAAAAAGCATCCACCAGGTCATCCCAGATTAGACATTCATAATTTTAAAAAGCAACTGATTAATTAAGTTTGGGAAAGCTGAGGTGGTTGTTGCCACTCTGCAAAGCTGGAAGCTCATACTGTGAGGTGTGGGTTGTTTCACCGGGCAAGGATGTGCCCACTGAGCCAGCACAGGCTCACACCCTTTGTGGGAAGCACTGCCAGGCTTTCAGAAGGGGAGCCCAAGCTGCAATATGCTGCCTCTAAAATTAATTAAGAAGTGCATCCTACACTCAGAATTATTACACTCAAGTCCCTTTAATACTCCAAAGAAGGCCAAAGACAGAAATATTGACCTTTCTGGTGCCAGCATCAACACTGCTGCCAATCCAGCAAATGGAGAAGCAAGCCTTAAACAAAACAGGCTTGTTGCTCACGATTCATTTTAAAGCATAGGACTAAAGAAAATTCTTTAAAGTGCCAGTAATAAAGCAGAACTCGCATGAGCTCTCTGAAAAGAAGTCTTTGGGCTGAATCAGCCGCAGCTCTCATTTTGAGCACCACAGCCTGGCTGGAGAAGATTTGCACAGCAAACACCTGCACTTCTGTGAATTCCTACTAAAGGTGTGGGGTGGAACCCCACTGTACTTGGAGACATCACTCCAAAGCTTGAATTGGCTCTTCTCAGAGCACAGTGCTGGGCATGAATGGATCTGTCACTGTGGGAATGACCATGCTCTCCTAACATCAGATATCCTGCAAAAGTAAAGCAAAGAGGGACAGCAAACATGCTCTTTTCTTGTCTGATGTTTGCCCAATGGAAAATGCACAGCTCTCAGCCACTCCACAGATTTCCTCACACACTCAACCCAGTATAAATGAGGTTGCTCTTCAGTTTCTTACACAGAACCAACCCCACTCCAGAGCGTCACACACTGACCCGTGAGTCATCCTTTCTGCACTGTTTTCAGGTGTACACTGCCACAGAAATGGGACTGGTTTCATTCCTGCTCTAGTTATAACACAGACTAACTCTGCTCAGATCCATGGCACTGCGCCTGGGTATTCAAGAAAAAGAGAGTTTTTATCCCTCAGCATTAAAATTGAGAGTCTGAAAGCATGGATTTCGGCATTAAATTCTTGCAAAACACCATTTCCACCCATACTGCTGTTTGTGACTCACATTTGCTTCACTACCAAGTGTGGGAGAAGTGCCTCAGCCCTGCCTGTTCACCTTAATGCTCCTCCTGTGGTTCTTCCTGCCACCCACAAGGTCAATTCATCATCTGCCAAGGATAATGCAGGCACACATGAAGTCCATACTCACCCTGGCATACAGACTCCTTCCAGCTTGCTACATGGCAACAAAACATCCACAATTTCTTCCTCATTCTCTTATGTCTTGAGTGGTCATCCAGAAAAAGAGAAAACACCTCGTTCATAACAATGACCTGTCTTCTACTACAGATGACCAGTAAGGGAACCCAGGAAAGAAGATATTCAAACATGAGGACTGGTTGAAGACTGGTTGACACAGAAAAATAAAATCCCTACAGTCGATGCCCACTGAAAGGGCAAAAAGAAGAGTTAGAGCTAGAATCCTGTAAAGCTGCCAGTGTTGATGTTGCTGACAGCTTCAGCTTAAGACCCTGAGGTGAGCTCAGTTGGTTAGAGCAGGGTGCTAATAATGCCAAGAGTGCAGGTTTGATCCCTGTATGGGCCATTCACTTCAGAGCTGGACTTGATGATCCTTGTGGGTCTCTTCCAACTCAGAACATTCTGAGATTCTGAATTTGCCAAATACCGTTCATGCATATCAGAGTTATGCAGTGTTTAAAAAAATTGTGCTGTCATCATGAATTGATAGTCATGGTATTTCTTCACCTGTGTCCTCCATTCTCTTCCCTACATCTCCACCCTCTTCTGAACTTTTTTCTCACCCCTTCCCTAGTGCACACCAGCTGAATGCCCAGCATGTAATCTAGGTTGATGAGCAAGTAATTTTATTAATTAATCCAGGAAGCTGGATATTGCAATATTTTTCAGGCAATTTCTTTCATTGGAAGTCTGGCTTTCAGCTGATTTTCTGCATGTGTGTGATGTCAGGGGAACACAGTGAAGTGACAAGTCAGCTTCTTGGGAGGGTGGATGCTTGTCCAAAGCAGGCAGCTCCCAACAGCCAGATCCAAACTCCTGAAATCAAAACACTCTTTTTACAGTAACTTCAGTGGGCTTTGGATCAAATCCATTAGCTTTACTAACTAGACAATGTTAGAAAACTCAGTTTTGCAGAATCAGAGTGACTCCCACTTTAATATTTGTCCTAGTCTGATAAAAGCATCATGTCACATGATTTTTTTTCCATTTATTTTTCTCTTTTCTTTTTCAAAAATACATTCTGATTATGCCAAAGGGGCAAATGGCCAGTTTAACTGACTTGAGCCTTTGATCCTCATGAGTTACTTGTCTCTTCAGCAAAGTTCTCATTTGAAGTGCTTTCAGCACCTGATTTATTAACAGTCGGGTGGAGTTAGGCTGTTTTGCAATTCCTGAGAAGCTGATAATAAATCTGATGTTTGTAGCACAGGTGGTGCTGATATTTTTAGCTGGATTGCAAAAAAAGTTCATAAACTGAAACAAATGTTTCTATATTGATGCTTCCATCCTGGAGTCCAGAAAGCAGCTTGTGTTGTCCATTCTGGTGGACATTTTGCCTTTCACAGATTTCCTCTCTGAATACTCTAAATTCAATCTTTTAAATGTCTTCTCTTGATATTATACTCATAAATTTTATTTTAATAAAAAGAGGTGCCTAACAGGCATAAACAAAAAATGCCAAGAACCCCTCCTTAATTGTTTTTCAAACCTTTTGCACATTTTGTTTAAAACAGATGTTTCCCTGACTTGTCATTGTGATGAAAGGAAACCCAATATCCCCTCTGCTTTCCAGTGCAGAGCTGCAGAAACAAGGAATGACAGAGGAAGAGCAAGAACCATCTTAACTGGGAGGTGATTATTACAGCTAGAAGAGAAAGAGCAAGGACATATGCTGGTGGTGGGAGCTCTTGTATTTGAACATTCTTGTTAACTTTTTTCTCACAGTCTAGATTAATTTTAAAGGCTGCATCTGCGTGGTTCAATACTACAGTTGAAACAAAGTCAAGTAAACTCCACCCACCTGTTAGGCAACATTCTGCAAATCCAGTATTAATGTCACGTTCCTAATTATATTTCACTTCTCCTGTTACATTTTTGCTATGATCCTGTCTTCACCGAAAGCAGCTTCCATCTTAAACAGTTTTTCTCAACTGCCCATTTACCCCACCAACCACATTCACGACGTACAGCCTGGTAAGAGTTCTGATTTTCACGGATAATCTTAATCCCAAATTTACAGCAGAGTATTAATTGTATGTCTTCTTTCAGTCTGACTCATCCTCGACTCTCTCAAGCTATGCTTAGTTTATAAAGCCATCACAAATGGTGTGATACACTTGAGTAAGAGCCAAAAGCTTTGTAAAGATACTTTGCTGCCTGGAACAAAGCAAAATTATATTTCTTCTCTTTCAACAAACTGCAGTGTTGCCCTCGATATGAAGGCATTGTGAGGCAAAAGAGACAATGTACATAATCAATAAATATTTCATTCCTTTATCCAGAAGGTATCTTCTTCTGCCTGGTCAATGTGAAAACTGGATCTTTTACTGATCCAACTGATCATTCAGCAAATGATACAAGCCTGTGCTTGAAATATGTAACTGCTAAAAGGATCTTCTATGCAAACAAATAACATATTTAGGTTCAATATGTTGACAGTCCCATATGTAATTTCAAAAACGTCTTTTTGTTTTGGGGCACTGGTGATTTCCTTCTCCAGTACCACTGTCCTATAATGTTGAGAGTATTACACCACGGATGCAGGAGCAAGAGCACAACTGATCAGAATCATCACTCCTTTTGAGGAAGCAGAGTCCCTATTTCCAAATATTCCTATTATTTTCTTCTGGTTTTGTCCCATATTACTCTCAAGGAATCAAGAAAAATAGCTATATTGGTTTTCTGTTCTGGATGAACAGTGCTGCACGGATGTGCTTTTAATGTGAAACACAAGCTTTGTTGTGAAGGCATAGCATCATTTCCTAAGCATGATGTTTAAGTGGAAAATAGAGCGCTTGGGAAAACCAGTTCAAATTCCCTTCCCCAGATGTAGCCTACTGATGTAGAATTCAGACTTAAACAGGGAAGGAGACCTTCTCCTGTACTGCAGACATAAATCTTTTCTCAGCATTGCTGGAAAAGGCTCTGAGGTTTACATAGGTGAGACAGCTGTGAGGAAATGAAGAGGGATTTGCTATGGGAGAGCTTGTCCAGTTTTCTGCCTGCAAAAGATAAGACTTCAGGTCGAGGGGTACCTTACGGCACAGATGGCAATTAAACCACTATGTTCTCCTTCCAGAAACATGAGAAGAGATAGGATCTCACAGCGTATGCTGCTTTATATTGCTTTCTTCTCAGTCTTTTTTGGTTTGGTTTGGTTTGGTTTGGTTTTGGTTGACAACTACATGTCCATGGATAGTTAAGATACTTAAGGCATTTCCTAACATTGAGCTCTTCTCTTCTTAGCACTAAGCTGTAGCTAAAGCTCTCCTTTCCACTTTGCAAAGCTGCATTTAGCTGAGGGTTTGAGAAATCTTAAATCTTATTCTCACTAATCACTAATGGGTTCCAGACTAAGAATGTCAGTCTCACTGATCTGGCAAAAATTTTACCTTACACCAGCGATTTACTCCCCAGCTGTCATCGTCTTGTTACCCAGGAGCTGCATGAATCTATCGTAGTTGCTCTCAGAAGTGGGTAATTTGTGCCTCTGTATCAACACCCAGATGCCAAAACAAGGCCAAAGTGTTCTCAATGAGTGCACTGTGCTTGCATCTGCAGATCTCAGAACAACCAGCCTTCCCAGAACAAGTCAGTGCAGCCCCTGACCTGCTGCAACTGGCACCAGACTTTTATAGCTGCAAGGAACCAAGATTGTAGGCAAAGATTTTTCAGAGAAGCATGTCCTGGCTGCAGTCTGAACACTGTTGTAGAGATGTGACACAGCAGTTACAGTGGCACGCAGCTCCTACGCAGGGAGGAAGTCTCTGGAGACACTAATCTGGTTTGTGGACGGATTTGCACCATCAGAGCAGAGCCAGCAATCCAGAACAACAATGTCCACCTCCTTCTTAACCTGTGTGCTCAGCCTGATGTAGATGTGGGCCCCAAAACATGTGTGATGTAGAACTTCCCATGCGCTCCTACCAGCTGGGAACAAGGAGGCAGCTCTGAATGAAACTGCAGCTAAATTCACCAATGCCAGCCTGCTCTGTTTTTTCTAGAAGAGAGTTTTAGTCACGTGATTTTCCCTGTTTTGTTAACAGTTGTAAGGAGAAGCAGGAATGTTGGAAGTGTTTGAGAGCTGACATGACAGAATGCACCAGCCTTTCAGTGTCTCAGTGGTCGGCTGTGTAAATTAGTAGCTAGAACATTTTACAAATGTATATTATTTACCCAGCAGATGCTGTTACAGTCTCTTGTGTAAATTCATAATTAGACTATGTACTGCTTTGTGAAAATCCTTTAATAACAAAGGTGCCACTGGGTGCTGAAATAATTAAATCAGCCCATTTGAAACAACACTAGTTCACCACTTCGACTTGGGTGATATAATATTACACATTCCTGTAAAAAAAGCCAGGGAAATTGAGAATGATCAGCTACAAAACATCAGATACAAGGGATAATGTTACCCATTCAGTAGCTTTGGGTTTGGCATGAGTCTAGTGTCACAGTTGAAAAAGTTGCAGCCAACATACCAACAGCACAGACAAAGAACAGATGATCCATCTCCTCTGCCATCTATCATGCACAGCATTGCCAACTCCAGGGCTTTACCAGCACTGACATTTAAAACAAAGTATGTGTCAACCATATTAAATAATATACCAAGCTGTGGGTTATTAAGTGTGGGGTAATTTGACCACAGCAATTAAACTGAGATTAAAGAATTATAAAGGCAGTGTTATATGCACTGTTCAGTGGGGTTTTTGGAACATATGGAGTCCTGAATATTTCCAAGTGTGAAAGCCACATCAGACATCAAGGCGCATGTCAGCCTCAATCAACACACTCCTCCTGTGCCCTCCCTCCTCCTCTTCCCCCTGTGAGATGACGCTTTCAAATGGCCACAGTTTTCATTCTGCAGATATTCAACGAAGGAAACATCTTCTGACTCCTGTCTCCAGACTACAGCCCAAGGAAGGTGTTAGCAAAGTATTTGCTTAACATAGTAGCTCACTAAAAACACATCATTTGTCAGACTCTCCTGTAAAGCAGCAATGAGAGGGCAGTCCTCCATGGACAGTCACTGTGAACACAGGCCACAGACTCATAGACAGACCATTAATTTTCAGACCCGTATCTAATGGGGAACTTGCACATAACCATTTTGTCTGCACACAAACAACTGTATCCAGTCCAGGCGAGTTAAATCCACAGAAAACTAAAATCCAAAGGGCACAAGGCAGCTCATCAGCAATCTGCTCTCACATCGTGTCTGCAGAGATTTCCCCTTCCAAGAGGGTGGCCAGACAAAGCAGTCAAGAATCCAGGTCTACAACAGCCAACAAAGGGGCATTAGAAAATCAGGGTCAGAATTTCCCATGTATGGCCATATTCCTAGAAGTGTTTTATTATTTAGAAGAAAAGACAAACTTATATTGAAGGTTCACATTCCCAGATTACACTGTTACCAAACACACTGTGAAACTCTACTCAGGTATCTGGGGAGCAGACTTGCTCAGCAATTGCAGCAAGCGTGGGTCAACTCTAATGCACCTGGCTTTAATGTGCACAAATAAAAATCCTAATAAAACGATTGAAGCTCATAATCCATTTATAAACAATGTCTCTTAGGATGATTCTAATGGAGAGAGCCACCACAGTGCCCCTCATAAATACCTCAGCCTTCCCTCTTTAATATTTCCAGGCAGCTGCCTTTGGGACATCTTTAAAAATTTCAAGTAAACAACATTTCTCTAGTATTTGCTCACCTTGAACCAGAAAAATTCAGGTATAGTAAATGGAAATTTTTTAATATCTATCTATATTTTAAGAGCCATCTTTCCCAGAACAAAAAACCAAAAATATAAAGCGCAGCAGAATGGTAAAGAAAATTTAAAAATTAGCTATTGCATTTCAGAAAAATAAGGCAACATTCTAGCAAAACATAAATGCAGAGAAATGCATACATTGAGATTAGAGAACCTCCATTTAGAAATGTTAAAAAACCACCTAAAATATTGCCAGTACTCAATGGAGCATAAATGGAAAAAAAAAGATAAGGTCCCCTGGAAATAACTGCAATATAAAACCATCTACAATTGTTAAAACAAAAGGAACATACCCAGACATGGGAGGATGCTGACATCACTAAAAATTCAAACAGCTACCTCTTATTTAAAGGCCTTTATAGGTATTAAAAATAAGGCAATTCTTTCATGCCTTTGTCTACTTTCTTATCTGTAAGCATATAAGTAGTTATGTTGCAATAAATGAGGCTGCTCATATTCTTGAAGTTGAACATATATTGCAATCAAAAAAAGAAAGAAAAGGTTATAGCAACATTGAAGATAGCTCCATTGCAGTGACACCAAAGGAAGAAACTGCTAATACAAATATAGCCTTTGCTTTAAAAACAATTTCAAAAAGTTAATAAAATTGTTAAAATTTTAGGTTTTTATATATGACACAAAATGTATGCCTTCTGCATTCCATCTCGATTTTTATTGTCCTTCAATATTACATTAATATAATTATTTTTCTGATAAAATATATTTAATCTACTGGATTTCATTTGTGTTCTCTGGACCTTGAACACATCCCAAATACTACACAATACTCTGTTATCCCCAAATGGAATTTCCAACATCCTATAAATCTGCTTTAAAAGAGAAGATCCTAGTGTGAAATAAACTGTATTTACCCCTAGTGAAGACAAAATTTATTCTAAAGAAGAGCAGAGACCAGCGCACAGTGGCCACAAAACCTCGTCAGTCTGAAGCAGACAACCAGGCAACTTCTTCCTCTGGGTTAGGCCACAGCAGGAATCTGTCGTGATAAAATGAGTAGTATTGATAACACATCAATCATGATCTTCTCAGAGGAAAAAACAAACAGAAGAAATGGTCTCAGAAGTGGAGCTGGCTCACCACCACCTAAAGGAATTTGTGAAGCCTCCAGGGATGTTCAAGCCCAGTGTTATTCCTAGACCTCAGGCTCTACAAGACCCAGTCCATCTCAGCACCAGATTAGCCAAACCAGCCAGGACATGCTGTGTGGTACTGGGTTTCTGCTTGTCTGCTGCCCTAAATGGCATCTCTTTCAAGACCTGGGCAGCAATTTTTAATCTGCTCTCTTATAAACTATTTATCCACCTGTACCATTTGCCACTAGCACTAGTATGGGTGCATAATTTTTCTCATTATTTATTATTTCTATGCCCACAGACCATGACAGTGAAATAGAAATCAATAAAATAAACCAGACTTTTAAGTACTGGACTCAGAAAAACTTTCCTCTACTGTAATTACAAATGCCAAATTTCATGACACTTTCTTTTTAATAACTGAGCTATAAACCTCTCAATAATGAGCCTTGTAATGGAAATGCTAAGTCTCTCTTTACTGCTGTGGCATGAACTCGCTGCTATAATCAGCTATTTTTATCAGTTAGTTGATTACACCTTAGAAAAATGACTGCTGGCAACACGAGTCCTGTTTCATTAGAGACACACTTAAATACTGAAGTGTGCTAATACAGCTGGGAACTGAGAGAAAGAAGAGTGAAAGAAAGAAATCATTAAAGAAGGGGGAGAGGGAGGAAGTGCAAAAGTTAGGGAGCAAGGGGAAAGAAGGGAGAAACATGTGCAATGGGTGACAATCTGCAGAGTTGTCATTTCCAGCCCTCACCAGCAATGCAAAAGGCTGGGTTGGTTTTTGCTCTGAGCTCTCTCTGCCACCTCGCCAGTGCCCTTTGCCACCCTGGGAATGTCAGCAGCTTCTGGGCTCTTCCTGGGTACCTGCCTCTCCAGATAGCCTTGGAGACCCGAGCTCTGTGGATAGAAGTCTACCACCATTCCAGGCATTGTAAGTTTTACTTCTTGTTCAAGAAAACTTGTGTTTTCCTGGTCATTTCTAAGGGTTTTTTCCTCTCCCTGGATTCCCCAAAGACTTCAGCTGGCATATGTTCACCCACAGTAAGGAGTCTGCAGATTCCTAAAGCCTTCTGTGACCCAGTTGGAGATATGTGGCACATATTGTATACCGGTTTAGACCATACAGTTTACTCCTTCTCCTAAGCAAGTTATGAGTTTCTTTTACTGTTTTAACTGTGTCTGTGGTATGTTGAAAGTCTACATTATTTCCTGCATAAATAACATCTAACTAACTTCCATTTGTGTGCTCTAGAGCAGCAGAAGAGGACACAGGAAGAATGCCAGTAGCTTGCCTTTTCCTGAAAGGTCTTTGAGAAATACAAGATGCAATGCAAATCAGAAATATTGTATCTATTTTATTCTCTTTAAATAGTAAACCTAAAGCTTTGTAAGCTTCATATTAAAATGCCATTAATAGTATTATCTGTGCAGGTGCAGCTAAATACTGAATGTCCCAAGGATACAGTGGCATCTTCTCTAACTCTTATGTTAGTCAGTGGGAGCTGGGGACATTTCTACAAAAATCCTGCATTCCAACAAGCACTTTCACTTAAGAACTATGTTATGATGTTGCTCAAAAGTGAGATATGATGAAGGGAATCCATAAGACACTTACAATACACTGTATAACTAATTATTGAAATGTGCAGACAATATCCCCTGACCTTGAATGAACTGCAAGTATTTCTAAATATAATTATGAAGGGCACGCGATTGCAACATGATGACAAACAGTATTAAACATGCAAAAGGAAGGACATTCAAAGAGGTTTTTAGCATGTGCAAAAATTGTACATTTTATTCTTTGCTAGCTTCTCAGGCAGCATTGTGCATATGCGGTTAATCATGTATTTTTTTATACAGGCATATTGAATTATATTCAAGTTTTCCTAACTCTTCCACATTTAAATGAGAACCATAATGCTGACCATTAGAGAGAGCCAAGTGCTGTACTGTAAGGAGAGAAAACACAGACCCCATGGATCTTGTCTCAGCTACAAGATGAAGAAGCATTAATTACATGATGTTATAATCCTAATCTCTCAAAAATACTTTTTTGTCCTATTCCCTCAAAACCTTCAGAATTTAGCCCATTTGCCCCTCAAACTGCTTAAAAAATCCTAAAATCTTTCTTTTGTGATCCTGCATTGTTGCAGAACTTCCTCCTGACTTGGGCAGAGCCAAGATTAGACCCAAAGCCAACTCTGTCCTTAGCCTTTGCACACAGATTGCCCTGCATTTCTATCAGCCTTTGGGGACCAAAGGCCAGCAAGAGCCACACCTTTAACAGACAAGCCCTCGTCTTCCCAAAGGACTCCTTGTTCCACTTCTGTAGCCCAGAGGCACTGGAAAGTAGAAAACACTAAATACAAAGAAGCAGAAGTGAGATGACTGCTTTATATATTCAATCTCTACAATATCCCTGCCCTAGGTCTCCAATTCTTTCAGATAAGACTTCAAAAATTATTTCCACCAGGAAACACATCTCCATGCCCCTCCACTGACAGAATGCATATTTGCATGTACTAATTTGGCACAGGTTTGAAAATAAGGAAGAAAGAAAAAAAGTTTAAAAGGTTTTTTCTTTTCTTGCAAAAAATAGATTAAATTAATCAATTATATAAGAAGATCTATGCAAAAATGCTCTCAGCAAGATGCACGTTGCAGCCCTCAGCCAGGCAGCCCCATTAATATGAGTGAAGGTGAGCCATCTGTGAAGGTGAGGCATTGCCTCAGAGTTTCACAGTAAGTATGAGCATCACATCCTCAGCCACGAGGCAAGTATGTCACAGGTGTATTCTAGGGCAAGAGCACTGAAGCAGAGAACAGAATAGCATCACTCTTAAACAAAGCTTTTGTGGTTAAAAAACAATTATAAGAGTTTTCAGAAAACTGCCCTGTTTTATTAAGCAGAAAAAGTCTTCACAATGTTGTGGAACAGCAATTCCCATAAGTGACTGAAGTATAGTCACTATCTTTTTCTTTTTTCCCTTTTTTTTTTTTTGATGGCTTTAATTTGCTTGTTCTTTATGTTCATTGGCAGCCCTGCTAAAATGTATCTTTGCAACCTATTGTCTTAGGCAAGATTATATCAACAGCTCCAGAAGGACCACTTTTAAAAATAAATTCTGCTTTCCCTTATCATTGACAGGAATCACATTTACATATTCTCCTGGTGGAACTGATAATGCACCAGATGATTAATGTGCCTCGATGTACTGATACCTGTAGACTGTTTGATCAATGTCTCGCAAAGAAAGTGTCTTTCATTCAGTGTGCTCAGAGTCCAAAAACGCCCTGTGATTAATGTAACTAAATGTTTGGGGTCAGCTGAAGCTCCAGTTCTTGTTCTTGATTCAATATCAAACTAAAGATGGGTCACAGGAGAGTGAATTAGTCATGTGAAGAAAAAGTCGGAGTGTGCAACTTCAAACCATCTCCTTAAGAGAATTTAAAGAGTTCTAGCATTTTTTAGTTACTACTACTGTCATCTGCACCAATTTCTCACCTCATTGTTAAACAGAACAGCTCAACATGCTAAGCCTTTTAATGCCTGGATATTTTCAGTATAAAAATAAGTGGGTTTGATTCAGTCCTTGGCATTGAAGTTTGGATTTATTCAGATTTATTTATTACAGTTAGTGAACCATGAAAATCCAAGTCTCTGAAGTTATTCCCCAAAGAAAGCACTTCATACAGTTGGAAGATAACGAAATGTCTAATGAATACTAGACCTTTTCTTGGTTTTACTTGGTCATCTGGGGTAACACTGACTATTTTTGCTTGTTCTTACAACAGCTGTTTGGTCTCTTGTTAAAAATAGATGTGAGATATAGGAAAAACAGGGACCTGCTGAGGGATGACTTTCACTTCCACTCCTATTTACCCTTTTCCTTGAATATATAGGAGGTATAAAGGCCATTCAACCAACAAGGGGAAGTGTCTCCTCTTGCCACCCTGCCAGCTCTCTTCCTGTCTTTGTCTCATCTCAACCACATCCCTGACCAGGAGGCAAGAAAATAAGCTAAAGAAAGAGCTTAGATGTACACTCTCAGCTAGCTCCCTGCATGGTGAACTTGGTTGCCCTAGGCTGTCTCTACAGTCATAGAAAGTCCTTGAAATTAAGTGAGATGAATCCAGGCCAAAATATGGCATGCTGGGAACAGATAAAGGCATCTTGTAGGACATGGACAGGTTGGAGCTGGAATGGCTACTGGTTCCAGAACAATAAAGGTGATGTGCAGCTCTCCTGGTCCCACCTGCAGCTGCACGGCACCTCCCTCTCCTCAGCTCAGCACTGGCTTCACATACCACGGAAACAACACCTTGTCAACATACAGGACATATCCTGAACGATATCCAGAGCCACCGATACAGACACTCCCTCCTATGCCATGCCCCTTATGCTATTGAGTTGCCTCTCTTGTAGCCAGGCTTCACAAAGCCCTGTGATAGAGGAGATGACACCATCTCATATGCAGCATCTGCCAAAACAGAAAGAGATGAAGAGATCCACCGTGAAAATTGCTAGTTTGCTATTTGGTTAATCTTATAGACCACAATAATTTCCAGAGTAAGGTGATAAAAGAGCAGGTAAGAAAATATATTACTGATCAATTTTCACTCATCACATGTCCTCAGAACGGACTAAGACACCATTAAAAGTATAGCCTGGGCCTCAAATTCCTCTGTTACAAATGAGCACCTCTGGCAGCAAAGCCCAGCCTGTGGCTTGCTGAAATTCCCAGCTGACAAGAGCTCCAGCCACTGCCTCCTCTGATCAGTTGATATTGCGCGTAAGGGAAGATGACAAACCTGGTACCAAGTTTACACTTATGAAATGTAATCAGCTTCAGCAGCATCATTTCTTACTTTCCTTACAGCAAAAAAAGGCTTCTGGGCCATGTCTTTAACTGCAGTGGCACTCATTACTCTCTAATGTTTACCTTAAACACAGCTTAATTCAGCCCTTCGCAGTTGCGCTGCGGCCTTACAGCACTAAAACTGACAAAAGCTCTCAACTTTAAAAAACTATGATGCCCTGAGATTGTATTTATTATTCAAAAAATACTCAAGACTAATAAACATATCCTGAATACTAATATAGCTGCAAAAGTTAATTCAAAAATAACTATTATGAAAAGTGTTATCAATAGTTTTAGGAATAACGTACACGCATAATGAATGAATTTTGCCCAGGGGTAATAGGTTGCATCTTGGCCTGATTTAGTATAGAGAAACTGCATCATAATGAAAGGCAGAATTATCACATAGTATAACTGCTAGCTTTATCACTGCTTGGTGGGATCCTAAAACTGTCATCAAAATGTTAAAATTACACTCACTTAAATGATCTCTATAATACAAAACTATGTGCATGTGGATTTATTGCCCTCAGAATAATGTGAACAACTTCACCATCACTGATTTGTAAAATGCTAATTATTCTGTTATAAAGATATACATCAAAATAAAACAATATGGCACTTTTAAAGAGAGTAGGCTTGAGGCAGAAACTTTAGCAAATATGCTGTCTTGATTTTAAATATGGATTAAATTATTTGTCATTTGATAGGTTTAGCGTTTCCGATTTGATTTCTTGGGTAATTTTGCAAATGACACTGGCTTAGGCTACTAAAGCATAAAGGAATTTTCACTTGTGAGAAATATACTTGATTTGCTTTTTTCAATGCCAGAACAAGAAGTTAAAAGTCACTTCCTTACTTTGGGAAGAAGTTCAAGTTATACAGTGCAATCAAACCCTGACAAATGACCTAAGAATGTAAGTTTCTTAAGAACATACCCAAATCAAATGAAATAATAAAACGGAGTTATTTTATAGACAGAATAAATGGGGGAAAAAAGTGAATGTTATTTACACATTCTTATATTCAAGTTTAGTGTAGACAATATATGCTCAGCACAAACCATTACATGTCTAGCAAGGTTCTGCTACTATGTTAAAGATTTTATTGCACATCACCAGTAAACCTGCTTTTTCTCATCAAATACCACTTAATTGCACACAATGAGCCTTATTAATGCACAATATAGCCATGTTTTAAATTATATGGGCTCATAATGGATTACATAAAATACGAACACTGTGTTCATCAAAACCTTATACTTCACATTTACCAACATTATTTAATTAAAACTATTTGTTAGAATAAATCTAATCTAGCCTTATCTCTAGAGAGATTTCAGTGTAGCCTTTAAGGTCCTGATTCTGCAAGTGTGATTCTATCCTTTCAGACTTCATTTCAAGGTCTTCAGTTTTTAAGATTTTCACACTCACAATTCAGCAGACACAAATATTTGCAGATATGAAAACCAGATCAGAAATATTAGCTCATCCACTAAATGTCTTCCTCAATCTTATGTGTTAACAAATTTATTTAAGTAATTTTGTGATGGCAAACCTGTAATATATATAGTGTTGGGAAACTGAGGAAGGAGACATAAGTATGTGTGTAGAGTTTGCTTGTTCAGTAGCAACAAATTAATAATAAATCTTACATAACAATCAACATGGGTATTCTAACAGTATCAATGTCACTAAAATCCTGGAGGAAAAGTCAGTCTGACAGAATATTACTATTTATTGATTGTTATAATTATAACATTGTGGAACCCTCATATATATTTGGAGAATGCCTGCATAAAGTTCTCTAGTTTTTCCACGAAATTCAAAGGGTTTTCACCTCTCTGCCTTATTTTCATAGTACTAGAGCTACTGTGAATCCATGAATAGCTCCATGGACTGCATTCTAGTCCAAGTAGGATTTACCTAATATTCTCTAACAGGAAATATTTCAGTTCCAAAATTAACTAGGTTCTGTTGCAGTTCATTAGAAATGCTATCTTTTTTCTCAAAATGTTTAATTCTTTAAAATCCAACTACATTTCTCTTAAAACAAAAAAAAAAGCATCTCTGCTGTATTCATCTCAGGCAAATTAGTTTCTTCAAAAGCACGTGAGCATATTGGGAGGAACACTTGAAAATGATTACTAAAGAGGAAGGTTGCATGGGGTACATCTTCTAAGACATTGAAGAATGGAAGCAAATGGGAGTGAATGAACAAATTAATGATTAAGGAAGATTTTTTTTATTTATTTATTCTGGAAGCTCTGTCCAGCTTGGCCTCCCAGGTTCGAGCAATCTTTCACTGTCAACATAAGCCATGAGATTGATTCAATTAAGATTAGCGGCACTGGAGAAAAAAAGTGGCATGGTTTACTTTTGATTAGTATTGTCTTTCCTCCCATCTCACAGCGGCTGTGACCCCTACAACCAAGATAGTTTAAATATATTAGATGATGAAAGTAAATCATTTGTCCAGTATGTGTAAGCACAAGAGGAAACAAGCTTAATCGCCACTTGTATTTTAGGTGCTTTTATATCTTTGCAAGGATTCTCCTTTCCATTTCACATATTGAATTTAATTGACTTATGATTAACTCTTACTCATATCTAAACTAGGGGCAATGGTGTAGTGCTGGAAAAAAAGGGCAGGGTACTGAATACAGTTTACTGCATGAAGCAGTGTAATTCCCAATATAATTACCTTTGAAGGTGGATTAGTTTCTATCCCTCTTGCATCTGAAGTGCTTTAAGAGTACATAAAGGACACTTAGTTCCCATATCACACATTAGCAGGTAGATTACACTTGAAAATTAGCTAGAGACTCAGGGTGTTCATCTCCCTGCTGTCACTAGCATGGCCTACGTTTTCCACTGGTACAAATGGGATAAAGTGTCTTGAAAACAATAGAACCAGACATACTTACAGTAGATGAGAATTTGACTGAAAGCCTGGGATTTTTCTTCCTTACATCAGAATGAAGAAGGAGGCTAATTCCCATATTATCCATTCTAGAGAAAAGTGTTATGGCATTTCTTCTATTTTTCACAGTCTCCTAGGACACTGAAAGATGAAATAACTTAAATCAGACAGGTATCCCAGGCTTCATGGTAACACAGATAATAATAGGTACAGGAGCACCATTTGCTAGTGTAGTTATGTTTCTGTCACTGTACAAAAAGGTTTTATTCAGTTCAACAGAATAGACCATAAACGTAGTGCAGAGTGTAAATGCATATGGTTCCTTTATGTTTCTAGAGGTACCTATAAATTAAAGGTTAACTAATACATCTATTTTAATTAAAAAGAAACAGAAAGAACAAAATCTCGCCTCTAACTGTTATAACACAAAACTGCAGACCAATGTTAGCCAAGAGTAGCTTTTAGCAACATTGTCTTGGCCAGCAAAGGGTTGACTCTGACACAGAGGCAAAGTTTCTTCTGACTTGTGGTGAGATTTCAATCATGGCATAAAGATTTACTTAGTAAAAGGTATTTCTCAGTGCTCACAGTGTTTTGCAGAAACATGTATAAATCACAAATATTTTTTTCCTGAGATACCTGAGGTAGGATTCTTGTCTGGATCCATGCCAAATGATACTGGTTGAGGGTTGATAGGTAAAGGACATGAACATAGCCTTTTATCTTTGCCCCAAATTCATATTCCAAACCAGTCTCAGCATTGAGTGTAATGAAAGCAGAAGTCTCAGTTCAGTCCCTAGTGGCATTAGTTCACATTATAAAATCATTACACATCATTTGACAATGTTGTGCACTGTTAGCACAGAGAAGAACTTGTTCTGTGTCTCTGGGGGAGACGGTCCCCACAGAAAAGATCAGGTTTGTGTGTGATGAGAAGGTGCAGGGGGGAGTGCAGCTGGCTGGTTGATAATGAGCACTTTGATGTTTAGCGTTTTTACTCCCTTAACACTCATCAAGACCAATATTTGTCAGAATACAAAGAGGGGAAAAAAGTCAAATTGTTGTTTTCTAAAAGGGCAACTGAGTAACATTTACCTAGTACAAGTTTAAAGAGAAATTCAGATGTTGGAAAATACACAGAATCTATTAAAACACCTTTGTCTATTGTTATTCAAAACATCTTTGACTACTGCTATGCTGGAAGTTCAATGTAGAAACATGGATGTTTTCCTATTTCTTTTCTTTTTTCCCTTTTAAAGGCAGATTTACAGCATAACATCTGATCTCAGACACTTGTCACCATGATACTCTCCAAAGGCCCTGAAGACAATGGATGCTTCCAAGTCAAGAAAAGAGTGAATGTTTGCAGACTGGGTGTCTGACTATGTGTCTGGGGGGATTGGAAAACACAGGCAGAGCCTGCCTCAGCTCACAGTCTCCCCAGCACACAGTGGCCTGCTTATAGCAAGATTTCGCAGCTTGCAGCAGCACATCTTTAATTACTAGGAAAGAATCCCATATTTAATTGTAGTTGAAAAAATAAGTCTCTTTGCAGGCCAGGGAGCATGTTCCTTCTCAAGTGGGATGAGCCACAATTGTAATTGGAATATAAAGAAGCAAGGACTAATAACTAAGCAGTTAATTAGCTCTGCAGTTTTAGTTAAATGCTACATTGGCTTTTCAGTCATGGAAAAATCACCATTCCCAATAGCGTGGGTGAAAGTATCTGGACGACTGCTGGAAAACCCAGTCCCCAGGGGTCAGCTAGAGCATTGGAACTGCAAAAGCTAAGGATGGTACAGCCAGGTAAAGCTGGCTGGAAGCCATCAGTTACCTACAGCATGAGAACTTCCTCATGTTGGTCCCATGACAACCTAACTGAGCCAAGTCAAGCCCAGACAGCAGGCAGTTGTTCTGTCTAAGCCACGTGCTCCTACCCTGTATCTCCCTGCTCCTCCACTGGGATTAAACAGATGAGGGGGAGGTCAGACAGGAGCCAGGGTCAGGTCCACGTTGGGGAACCCTACTTAGACAGGTCTAACCACACCAGAACCAGTGCCTTACTAAGCTATGCATTGAAAAATCTTGGCTTTCTCCTACCTTAAATATTACAGCAATTTAAGTGATTTACAGGAGACTGGAAAGCCTGCCACATTCCTTGACAGAAAACTTAGGGTTGAAAATCATCTGGATCTGAATGTTAGCCATCAGCCTAGGGCCCACAAAAGCCAGGGCTCAGGCCTAGAACACCATTAACATCTGGATTTGGAGGCCATTTCATCAAGCAAGTTGCACACTCTTCTGCATCATCCAGTTCTCGAGTTCTTTGCTTTGAGCTTCTGCCTTATTTTCATCATTTGTCTGAAACTAACATACCACGGTTTGCTTTTATTTGTAAGACTAATGTTCTGATACAGTCTCAGTACTTGAACAGACTGTTTTAAATAGAGCAACCCTGCTCACACTGACCCTGATAAAATAAAATCAGAAGGTCTGACAGTACTAAACACACTTGAGGTAACTACAGGTAGGTTTACCTACTATTCACTTTAGTGTAAATATTTTCAAAACAAAATTAGGGAATAAATGACTGTTCCAAATTGTTCCAAGCCTCTAAACCTTTCTGCTTTAAATTGCTTCTCCAGCAGCTGTAGTCTGGGGGTGGGGGACGACAGGTCTTGGAGATATCTGGCTTCATTCACCATTCACTCTTAAATGGTGTAACAGTTTTATGGCCTTTCCTTAATGATCACCCATTGTGTAATGGATTGCCGATCAAGGATCACTTAATGACAAAACAGAATAATTTAACCCCTATTCAAATGACAATGCCCAGAATTGCCCACGTAAATGTCTTGACACAACAGAAAGTTTTTCAGCTGAATGAGGTAAATAACATTAACAAGCTATTATCCCATAGCTCTTCCTCGCCACTTACAAAAGACCGACCTTTGAACTTTGAACTTTTTCTTTGACCGATCGGACCACTATAACATTTGTGTTAGTCATTTAAAACTGCAGGTGTAGCCACTTACAATACCTAATAAAATGTGTAGGCTTCACGGGAGGAGAAACTCGGGCTCACAGGAACTAAACGGCAAGAATTAGCAAGGGCATTTCAAAAGGATTAATGTCCCGTAATTCTCCCGCAGCAATGAGGGGCCTGACACAGCACTCTCTTTGCTGCCCGTGTCCCATCGAGGCAGCTTCTGGCAGTTCCCACCGGCAGCAGCTGCCCGGGAGCGCCGGCCTTTGGTGTTTCTGGTGATGCCTCTCACCGACCATCGGTTCTAAGGTTGCTTTGGGAAATATCACTTGGGTTGCTAAATCTCACAGACAGGCTTTAAAAAACGAATAGTTTTCGCTGCACTGCTGTCCGTACCGCCAAGAAACATGTGCGTAGTGTGCAGTGTTAACTTTTCCCAGCCAGCAAAAGTCAGTGGTACCACTTCTTTCAGGTGACTGATCACAAACGTGTGAAAAAGCTGGCACAAAGTGGTTGAGCATCATGTTGAGAGACAGATGGGCAGGAGGTCTATAAGTACCTGCTCTTTCAGTGGAACTTCCTGGAACAGACTTAGGAAGAGAGAAGCAGTATTTTCTAATCGGATACAACCTAAGAATCTACAAGTCTAAGAATCTACAATAGACCAATGAACATTTAGGAGCCCTACAGAAACTAAAATTAGTGAATACATTGCTTCCTTTAAACCACAGCCTGGGGTTTAGCAAACTGATGCAGTATTGGAGGCAACTGCTGTGCACCTCATTCCCTATCTTTGATTTGAAAGTGAATGAAAAGATAACTTCCACAGCAAAAGTAACACACGATGTGCAGTTCCAAGACAGCAAGGCAAGCACCTTACTGTTTCCATGTGATCTTTCCACTTTAAAAAAAAACTGAAACCAATTAAAGGTAAGTGCAAAAATAAATAGATGTTCATTCGTTTTCACAGAAAGTGAATTTGAAAGGCAAACCAGTACAACACAACCACTTATTGGAACCAGGTTTTAAATTTGCACAGTACTTATAAGACTCGCCTTACAAGAACAGGCACAATATACTTTGATTTATTTTGACAGTCTGAAATAAACCACCTACATTCCTGATCAAAGTTTCAACATTATGATCAACTCGGTGAGAAAAATATTCATAACGCATTTGTCTAGTAACAAATTTAAAGAAATTTGAACATGGTTCAAATATACTGTGGATATACTGCAATTACAGAAGTAAGGTAAGTTGATTAAATAAAGTGTTCACTTTGAATCATTCATGCAGCTTGATTTTAAAGAATTGAAATACTAACTTTATTACTTTTTTGAATTGAAAATAATATCTAATTATGTAATAATATTTTGGATAATTGGTATGTAACAGGAGCTAATCTAATGTAAGAAAAAAATGTAAAATAAATCAAATATTAGGAATGGCCACTTGATCACCACCTACATCTAGGGGAGTTTGGGAATTCTAAACTTATAATGTTTAAAAAAACCTTTTTTTTTTTTTTTTGGCTCCGTAATGCCAGAATGGATGGCCCACAGATCCAAATGGGGATCAGCAGACCTGCCCTTTTCAGTCACTATTTTAAATAAAGAACAACTCAGGAGTGTCCAAAAGTCTCTGAATCCTCAGCAGGTTAGCTGAATGAGATTGTCTTTATCATGAAAAAAGGCACAAATCCACCTTCATGATAGACACAGTCCTGGCAAGTTCAGTAGAGATGATACAAGAAAAAGGAAATTTTTTTTTTTTTTCTGAGAAGAAACTGGATGTGTGTTCCTAGGCAGGCATGCTCCTGTTTTTGTTCTTCCTCTGCAAGGAGAAAATATTGCAGGATTAAAGCTACTAGGACAGCTGGGCTAGCAATAGTTCTCACTCAGCATCCCCCAGCTGCAGTCCAGTCACTAAATCTGGATTTTACTAATATATCACATATCTTGATGAAGAGAACGGGAACGAATGCTGCAATGCAATTGCAATGCTGACTGATCCAAGACCAGGCACTTCTCACAGTTCCTGGTATCTGGTGTATCTACCTCCAGCAAGGAATGGATTCCTACTGCCACTGTTTTCTTCCCAATTTTCACTAACTTTCTTGTGTTTAATGTAAAACACACCCATGCACTGTACCAGAAATAATTATGTACCACATAATAGGTTAGAAATTCTTCAAATAATTGCCTACAGTGTCCCTGACATGACGAGCAAAGAGCTGAGGGAGAACAAAGAAAGTTTCTAAGGAAATTTGCCCTTCTTCTACAGGCTAGCATCACTTCAGATGTCAGTTTTGGAATAGGTGTGTTGGACACACCAATACACACAGTTTGTACATTGAAGTACTTTCTCTGAGACAAAAGAATCAAACAAGAAGTTTAGGAAACACTCATATTCCAATATTACATAAACAAATATTCAAATAACTGAAAGCCCCCAACTTTGCTATGAGATGTGCACAAACCACTTGCTCTTCTAACAGGACTCTCCCAACTTCCCCAGAATCCCTGTTACAGGTTACTTGAACTGTCTGGTGTCAGCCACAAACACTGACTGCTGTGATGCTCCAGCTTGCTAGGGGCGAAGGCACACACATATCATTGCATACGGATCTGACATGGTCTTATCTCGGGCCTTTTGCTGTTGACATTTGTCACCAGTTCAAAACTTATTACAGCCACCATCTCCGCTTAAATTTACAGATACGTTTTAATTAATGGGGGAAAATGCGTTTATCTCCTCCGAGCAGTGCCTGGCTTCCAAGCGTTTGTTATCTCCTGTGTGAAATTTAGGCTGACAAGAATCAACTCTTCCCACGCCGCAGCTCTGCGCCGGCGGCCGGGAGGGGCCGGGAGCGGCTGCGGGAGCGGCTGCGGGGCCCGGAGCGGGGCCGGGAGCAGGACCGGGAGCGGGGCTGGGAGCGGGACCGGGAGCGGGGCCGGGAGCCGGCGGGGTCTCCGGGAGCTGCTGGCCCGGCAGTGCCGCTGCCTACCCGAGCCCTGCTCACACAAGTGTGCAGAGCACATCTGCCTGGGCTCTGGCAGCTGGGGCCGTGTGACCAATTCAGCGTCAGAGAGTGAAATTAACGGTAAGGAGTTTAATTGTGAGTAAACAATACCGCATTACGGAGCGGTAAACACAGCAGCAGGGACTGAAGGACTGAGTATTCAATCACAGATGTGGCCGCTTCGGTGCTTTCACTAACGATCTCCCCCGTCTGTGCCGTCCGAGCGGGCTGTCGGCGCTGTCGGTCATTTACACGCCGCTTCCTCTCCCTCCTGCCCCGCGAACGGCCCCGCCCGGGGCTGCGGATGCCCCAGTCGGGTGCGGGGTGCCGGGTCTGGGCACCACCGAGCCTGCGACTCGACCACTGCTGCGGGAACAAAACACTGCCCACTTGCCCACCTCCTACCTAGAGAGGGACAAACGACGTGATCAGACAGCATCAAGAGCGTGCCAGACACCTCTAATAATTTTCTTAAATAATGACATGTTTCCTTCTTTAAAAGTGCCGGCTGACTAAATATGTGTGTCACGCACCCACAATCACATAGGCCTGGGAAGCCTGGGTACAGATGGTCTGGGAACAAGAACATGGTAGCCATGAATATTTACCCAGATTCTGAGCACCTTTGAGCAAGTTGTCTCAGCATATTGGTGGTAAATCTGAGGAGCTGGAGCACTTTCTGCTACGGCCACCGTGCCTGGGTTGCCCTCTTCACGACATGGGAAGAGTTCTGATTCATGGGAGCAGGAGACTGCGGGGAACATCTGCAGACCCTGTGAAATGGTAAAACACACACACCAGCTGAATAAAGTATACAAGGGAAGATACCGAATTCTTGTTCATCATTTTGTTTCTTTGTTTTCCCTTTACTCCATTCTCATCGCTTATTGATTCTTGTTTCCAGCTGACAGCCTACATTAAGACAAGAGCAACTGAAGCATCAGTAAAGTCAACATCACTATATACCATTAAAAAATCTGCTGTTTGATGATGCACGTTTACCACTCCAGGAAGTGCCTTAGGGAAATACAACCACTTCTGAAGGGGCACTAGTACTAGGTGGGTGGGCTTCAAAAAATGCTGCTCTGCATGATGTCCAGTAGGAGAATCCCTTTCAAAAACAGTGAGATGGATGAGCTGTCATCAACCTACTTCATTCCCTGCTTTGCAGGACACTCATAAAATGGGCAAAGGACAGTTCTGGTTTGTTCAACAAATGATAAAAATGCATAAAATGTGATTGACATGAAGAAACTGCAAGTGTGGTAAACTACACACATGCTGCTGGAAGCTCTGATCTACTAGAATAACTCAGACGTGTGTATCCTCTAGCTACTGAAAGACTAACCACCACTTTAAAACAATTGAAATCCCTATATATTGTGAGTATAAGCTCTTAATTAATTTGCCATATTACATGTATCAACAGCTAGACAGAAACGGAGCTTAACAGCAATTTATCTTCAACCTGGTTTTGAAGCCAACACAAATATTTCTTCATTTCACCCTGCTTTTGACTCACTATGTAAGTAGAAGCAAAAGGGCCCAAACCACTGCTGATGTTAACGTCATAAAAGGTGTAACCTGGCTTAAATCAGTGCCATGAACTCTTCTTGTGCCAGCAATGAACTGGGAACCCTGCCTTCACTTGTGACAGTCTGCAATTAAAAGAATTTGATGTAAGAATAATTATGAACGGGCTCATGAGACCCTCACCCTCACATAAAGTGTCACAGACAACAGCCTTGCATGGTTCCAAGGGTTGCGTTTTCATGGCTGGGCAGAGACCTTCCCCCTTCCCACTAAGGAAAATCATCTGTGCTCTCTCACCAAACAGGCATGCGGTGTACAAACCCTGCACAGAGGTTTGCACCGAGGTGCTCCCGCTTCTCCTGAACCCACACAGGAACAGGAGCCTCTGCTCTGGGCTGACAGCAGCTCCTTCACGTAACACAAGCCGTGGAAGGAGCAAATCTCCAGCTGGGCTTTATGCAGGCATAGGATACACTCATCAGTGTTAGTAGTGGTGCAACTGTACAGAAAGGATTAAAAACAAAACAAAACAAGAACCACAATTTCACCACCTTCATACATACACACACACACACACAACAAAAAAAAAATAAAAGGAGGAACATGTGCAGGAATAAAAGACTCCCCTCCTGTTTTTGTCCAGGCTTTTCTGTCAAGATTTTCACCAAGAACATTACTGGGGTTTTGTGCTGATGAACACAGGCACCACAAACTTTGGCTTGGCCATTACATTAGCATTATACTACCAGTACTCTTAGCCAAGGCTTGAATTGAGCAGGTAAACAAGGAATTTCCTCTATCTTTTGCCATTTAGCTCCATACAAATATTAATAAGGCAACTCTCTAAAATTCAGATGCTCAGACTTGAGGAATGGTTACAGAAGGGCAGACATCTTCAGCAGAGACTCAAGTGAAAAGAGACAATCTCTTCCTGGACATCTGGTCCATATTTGTATTCTCGAGTTTATTCAGTCTTCCTCTGATTATTTCATTAGCTCTTCACTTTTTTAATGAGTGTAATCCCACAACTCCCCAAGCATGCACACTACACAGCCTGTCCCTAGAAATTCACTCCCTCCGCCTTTCATAAAAGCTCCCTCACAAATAAACAGACTGCTCCACACTGTACACACGTATCCATGTAACTAACACAATTTGCCAATTTGCCAAAGGGTAGAAAACTCTAAGCTCCCTTTATTTGTCTTGCTGCTGAGTGATCTCAGCCCCAGTGACTAAGAGTCAAGCAGCGAGCTGTGGGGAGATGCCATGCTGCAGCTAAACTCACCTCAGCTGCAAGCAGCAGAGCTGCCATCTTGCTAATCAGCTTTAATTTAGCTGTCTCACAGCTTCATAAGTAAATAAAGACTTACTTAGTGTCAGAAATATCAGTATTTAACCGTAGAGTTAAAAAAGTATGGTAATTAAAAGAGTGCCACAAGTCACAGCTCTGTGCAATCCTAACAGATTGTAGGGTTTGCCTTTTTGAACCTCTCAGCACGTTTAGAAACTTGAGTAAAACAACAAAAGGTGTTAATAGCTTTAAGGGGAGCACCATGCTGATAGATTACCCATTATGGTTATCCACTCACAGCGAAATGGCAAATAGGTTTGATCAATTCGATTTTAATGTAAAGTGGAACTTGAAAAAACCAGCAATGAGCAAAGAGAAGACCTTTTGTTGCTAATGTGTCTGAAAAAAAGCACTTAATTGAGGTCATAATAATATTAGCAGTTATTCACCATCAATAATTCAGCCTTATTTATTACTACATGGTAAAGTTCTGTCAAACAGGAATCGTTCAGGCTTTGTTATACATGTTAACATGAAGCTAGCTGTTGGATGATTGGTATATATTTCACCAGCTGCTCAAAACTGCGGGATAGCAGGAACTAATGATATTCTTTCTTGGTCCTTGCATTACACAATAGTTAATTTGCTGCATGCAGAAATATACGTTACAAATATAATAGTCCCACATAAAGTATGCATAATAAAAAAAGCATTATATCTGAAACAGTGACTGACTAATCTTGCCTGAGCTATCTGTCATATGGAAAACAATTTCAATTCCTGCATGATTTAGTACTCCTACAACAGGAGAAACATAAATTCTGCCTTTTCACACAGTTCTAGTCACCTGTGATTAGTTATCTTTAAAAAATCTAAACGAACGTATAATTGTACAATTATGGATGCAAACTCCTGTGTTAAAATTTAAAATGTATTAGTGTCGTAAAATGGCTCATTAATCTCTGGGTATTAAAGGACATACTTGTAATGAGCCAAATGCAGGAAATATGTGTGTGATGGTGGATGGGGGAATTTTACCTCATAAGCACCTTTTCCTTTTTCTTCTTCTTTTTTTTTTTTAACCTTAGAATAATTTTATTCCTACAAAATCTGTTTACCAAACGCAAATAAGTTGTCAGTGACAAAGTCAGTTGTAGTTCTCTGGTCATTAACTATGGAAATAAGCTGTTTTGAAGAGATTAGTTTTTCCTTATACACGATATTCATGGATTTATAACAGCTATATAATTACTGACTGGAACTGCAACCAGAAAGGTTGGGCAGGAATATTGATCTCTCCCTGTCTGCTAATGACCGCTTCTCCACTGCACCGATGGAAGGAAGCCTTCTATTAGGTTTTTGCCACCTTTCTGAAGGAAAAATAGAAAAAAAGAAAAAAAAAAAGAAGGGAAAAAAAAGACAAGAAAGCTCATAGGGGCACCCGTGAAAAACAAAGCGTATCCCACTTAGAGGCTGTCAGGCAGCGCTTGGTGCGGACAGTTCGGAGCCCAAATTCAGGGGCGGAGCGCAAAGCAGGGCTCGGGGGCAGCGGCGAGGGAGCGAGCGCCGGGGGTGATGGATATGGATGCAATCCCTGAGCGGGGGGGCCGGCAGCCCCTCCGAGAGCTAATCCACTTGGCAGCAGTGAGATGGCTCCTTGAAGGAGCTAAAGTAGACTGACACAATGGCCTGCGAGGCATTAAAATGTAGGAATTAAAAACTGTTAAATTGCACAGAGGGATTCTTAACCTCAACCCTTTGGCAACACAGTGATGCTTCTTCCCTTTTCTTCTCTCTCGCCTCTTCTTGAAAGTGCCAAACACGGTAGATTCTCTCTTTTTTTTTTTTTTTTCCAGTTGCCTCACTGATCAGACCACACTAATTCTGTTTCCTGCCACACACAAACCCCATTAATGATGGGTATAAAGCATCTGAAAGAATGCCTCGAAAAATAACTTTGTCTTCTTCTCCTGTCTGCTCCCCTCTCCTGCTTTCCCCCCTGCCCTATTCCACAGCCATGCTCAAAACAGCCCTCACTCAAAAGCACATCTGGATTCGCAGATCTGGACCTTTTGATTCAGCAAATGTAAGAGCTCCAGACAAGACTTCCACTGCAACTGGGGCTGTGCAGATTCCCCACACCATTTGAATGAGAAAGGTGAGGTTCTGTGTTGTTTAAATCGACAAGCAAATGTTCAAAACGATTTTAAACTGGGGACAATTATTGTTTGCCCTGGAGCTTAAATGGATGTGGGTTTTTAATTTTTTTTCCTTTTTTTTTTTTTTCTTTTTCTTTCCCTGAAACACAAGTTATCCTCAGGCTCAACAAACTGACATGTGGTTCCTGACAATAATAGGGTATCACTCAGCCACTTTGTAGAGAGCTGCCAAAAGAGACTCTTCCTCTTCCCTGGCTGGTGGGTTGGTTTGGGGTTTTTGTTGTTTTTAAACAGCGTGACATTTTAAAAGTTATTAGAGCATTAATGCTGCTTTTTAATGAATAAAGCTTTATAAAACTGCTGATATGGAATTAACATAAGTTTACCTCTGAATGCAAGTGTTTTTTTTTTCTATTTTACTATTTATTACTTCATTAAATCAACACTGAGAAAGACTAGCCTTGCCAAATTTCTCACTGCACATTCCACTGTTTGCCCATGACAGTATTTGAATGTGCTTATTATTTCTAGTAAAGCCCTTATCATTTTCACTGTGAAATTTAAATCACCCTGATCCAACTCTTCTTAGCTAAAGTCAGCTTTATCAACCACAAGAGATGTGGGATTTTAAAAAGATCTGAGTAAATTCATATTGTTTGGATAAACTCATTCAAGGGGTTCAGCAAATGAAAGCTGAAATAGATATGTATTCCAAGGAGGTTATGGACTGCTCAAAAACAAAGAAGTTAAAGCATAATTAAAAAAAGAAAAAAAGTTAATAGTATCAGTATCTTTTTAATGAGGGCATTCACAGACCAGATTTTGAATTGGTATTTCTGTGCCTCCACAATAATTCAAGTGAAAAGCAAAAGAAATAAAGAAAAAATACCCCAAAACATTATACTGTTTACACAAAGATTTTTTTTTCTACAATACACTCTTCTATGTTATCTGGTCAGTGTTGTGCTATCAAAAAGTGTTAAGGGCTGCATTTATGCATTATCCCACAATTTAAGTAACTGTGTATCATGTATATTTAAAACCATCTCTCTGTAGTTTTAATTATCTCAGTCTGCAGGGACAAAACGCAGCTCCCATGCCTGAGACCGAAATGAAAGTGCTGCACGCTGACAGCTAAGATGTCTGTCCTAGCTTGTTGAGATTTCCTGTAAAATTTGCATTGAAAAGGCAGCTTTAAATATACTTAAAATAAAAAGAGCATTTGCATCTAATTTGCTACACTTGCAGTATTAAAGTTTTATCTGAATAAAGACATGTCAAATGGATTTATATAGTTAAGCTGATAGCTTTTAAAGTCAACACAGTAACATCAGCTAAATTCAACAAAGTAATGGCAGCAGCTAATGGCATTTATTAGTTTATCATCATTTACTTAAAAACCATAACACAGATCATTTTATTTTCACATTACTGTTTGTGATTCTTTGACTCAGTTTGTATTGATTCCACAAATTATGGCAGAAACTGACATTTATCTAACAGAGTTTTCCAGGCTATAAATGTTGGCTTTAGTGGGAAGCAATTGAACACTTGCCACACAATGGTTTGAGCCATGCTAGAAACAACCATCTTCAAATAAACACATTTGGCAACCATTTTAAAATACGATTGTTGCTTGTCTAATAGTGACAGAAGGGTTTTTGTTACTGATAAGGCTCTTATTACAAACCACTGCCTATGTAATCTACAGCTTGATCACACAAAGTGCCAAGCACACTCACCCCAACCCAGCAAAGAGCTGAGCATTAAGCTTTGTTTTGAACATATGCATAATAGCAAGCAAGTCTTTTTACAGTACTCCTCTTCTGCAGATGTCAAAGAACTTCACAAAAGAGATCATTGCTGTTTACACAGAAGGAAACTGAGGCTGAGGGAATCCAAATCACACCCAGTGCTGCAGTGGGACTTGATGCAGTGAGTCCCAGTTTAGTGTTCTGCACGCTATGTGTTACTGCCACCTTACCCTCCTGTTGACTCCAGTGTCACCATCACTTGCCCAGACTTCAGTGGAGCTACTGCCAAAAGTACATGCTTGTGGTAAAGATTGTTGAAGGGTCCAGAATGTTACAGAACAGTTTTTTGCCTCTAAAGCCATGGTTAAAAATACGGCTTATGCATTATACTCTCAATTCTGCTGTAGCTGCCTGTTTACCCCTCTTTTTAATAATAATTACTGAAGTCTAAAAATTTACAATGAAATACACAGCAATATTTTATTGCCCCTATAAAAACTAGGCACACACATAGCCTGGTTTGTAAATATTTTGGGTGTGGAGAACCTACATTTCAACACTCAGTTTTACAACTGCATTTGAAAACAACATCAAAAGTTTCCAATCATGAGATCTACTCTCCTCCCCGGTGACATCTATGCCTGTTCTTCAGTGGAAGAAAAAAGTACAGCTGAGCTGGAGATTGGGTTTATTTTCAGAACTATGCATGGAGGTCAACATTCTTGCTAACAGAAGGCCCATGTCTAATTCCCCATGTCATATCTTAAACATTTAATTCCAAAGAATCATCAGCTTTTCCCTTTTTTCCCTCTGTTTTTAGTTTTTTTTTTTTTAATTTGGTGGTGGTTTTTTGGAAGGTGGTTGTTGTTGTTTAATTTGGTTTTGTTTTCTGGTTGTTGGGATTGGGTTTCTTTGTAGAAGACCATAATCACAAGAAAAGTGACAATCACAAGTCACAGTGGCAAGAATTTGAAATGATCATGCTTTGTTCATGCCATTTATTATAATTCTTCCATAGCAGTGGGCTTTGTTCTGCTGTGTCCTCACCCTGAACTCTGGGTTCTATTTCAGCACACATTTGTAATTCTCTATCCCTGGACTGAAGAGCACAAACCTCTGGCTCACCAGAGCAGCCTGAGACAGCTGGAGCAATGGTTTCTGAGGCATACCCATCCTTCTTGAATCTCCATCTCACAGCTGGCCAACTTTCTTATGTGTAAATGCTGGATCAGGCAAAAAGGAGCAAGAAGGAACTAAAAACTGCATTGACTTTCACTTGGTGCCCCAGTCTGACCTCATTCAATTCAACAGGAACTCTGTTCTGGTTTAAACTGTGGCTGGATCAAGTATTTATAAGGTTTTATTTTATTGAAAATTTCTAATGAAAATCTACTACAAAAATTTATTTCGGGGGGAAGAAAATCTGAGTAAAAACATTGTTTCTCTTGCTGTATAGGCTCTCTTTCTTCAGATCAAGGAACAGTTGTAACCTACTAAAAATGCACACCATATTTTACGGCTATTTCAGTCATACTGGACAGAATGACAACTCCAGAAGTTTCCATTGTGCCACAGAGACGAGATGTGTTCTCCTTGGGACTGGAGGGGAGACAGTGCCTCTAGCAAGACACCTCCGGTGGGGAATGCTGTGGCATAAGAAACAAAAGCCCAGAACCAGGTAGCTACAGCACTGCAAACAGCATCACTGCTTAAGAAGTAGGGCAGCTTAAAGGAGGAGAGAGAGCTATATTCAAAGTCAGAAAGAAAAAAAAAACCAACCTCTTGGTTTTCATCCAAATGCAAATAGAAAGCCAAGTCGCAGCTGAAGAACTGGTTCCTGCCAGCTCCACCTGAGAAACAGGGTATTTTGCACAGTAGAAGTTAGAGCCTCCAGATGGCTTTGAGGTACAGCCCCTAAGCAGTTTAGTTTGACCCGAAAACCCCAGGGCATGGGAGAAGTTTCCCGCCCCTGATCAGACATGGGCTGGAGGAATTCCTCTGAGCACTGATCCCTCTAGACTAACACGAAGCAGAGCAATCTCACTAAGTTCAGGTCATTTCAATTGCACCTCACCATGCTATGGTGAGTTTTCCTTTTCAGTTCAATCGTCTTATACTTCAGGCAGCTCATTTCTAACTTGTGCTAGCAATGGCTATTCTCCACTTTCATTCTCCTCCACTGAGACCCTTTCTATCCCACACAGCAATGAAACAACGGCACCCCAGCTGGCATCTGTACTGCACAGGCAGGATAATGTCAGCCAGATATAGGCCTACATCCTCAACCGATGCAAATTTTCCTAACTTCATTTACTTCAGTGGAATTCTTGGTGTTTTCTATCAGATAAGGATGTGGACTTTAGCGTTAATCACGTGCAGAGCAAAAACCCACCATTTCAAGCTTCATTATGAAACAAGTGCTACATTAGCACTGAGCATGGAAAATCTCAGAATTTCCCTTTAATGATCTTGAAGATTATGTGCAGCAGGAAAGAAGAAGTGGAAAATCTGTCATAAATATCACTGAATATTTTTAATAGCTGATAGCCAGGCTTTCTTTAACACTCTTCCCTGAAAAAGAAGCCTAGAAACTATTCATTAACTAGAAGAAAGGGGATTGGTTTGTCATTATACTCTGTCTGTGAGACAGAACACAATGGAAAGACAGAGTTCTCAGGCCCAGAGACAGCATAAGCTAGGAAAAAGAGTAGATGGGCAAGCACAGCTATTTTAAAATATAGTATGTGTAAATATGGAAATAACTCTGAAAAATCTCAGGATGCACTTATTAAATATTGTCTGTTGCAGCCTGTTATTTTCTGAGCCTTGGCAACCCTTTTAGTCACTACACATCATCTGACAGCACCAGGAAATACCTGTGATGGGGACTTGCTTTCCAGTACCTCTAGTGACAGCTGGAGACAGCTTACATGAGAGCAGGCTGCAGTGGACTCCCCCCGCTCCCTGATCATGTGTAGTAGGTGCACAGAGCACTGTGATTCTAGGCAGGCGTCAGAGGCTGCTGCTTGAATTGCCTGTTACTTTCACTTTACAATGAGAGAAAATGTTCCTCAAGTCAACCCCTTCCAAGCCCTGCTCTGTGCTCATGCACTGCCCCAGTCTGCTCCAGTTCATTGCGTCTCCCACCACCACCTGAGGCTGGCTTGAAGAAAGCCTTCCAACACCATCCATCCTGATCTCAGAACTGGAGGCAGAATCCCCTTTCCTATCAAAGCAGCCATGGAGGTGGAAGATGTTACAGCTTGGTGCGCTTTTTTCAGCATGCTCTTATGAATCCAAGGCATACTGACACAAAGCCTTGAGAAGTGTCCATGTAATAAAAATAATGTTTGACAGGACGACATAAAGAACTAGTCAAGAAGGTTGTATCTGTGATAGTATTTCTACAAGGAGATAAACTTGCTTTCTTACATGGTTCTGTGAAGTAAAAGCATCTTCTCTCTTTTGCAGGAACTGGAATTCTACTAAGTACATGTTATTTGTTAAAAAGAAAGAAACATA
Organism: Atrichornis clamosus; assembly: GCA_013400975.1. Classification (NCBI taxonomy): domain Eukaryota; kingdom Metazoa; phylum Chordata; class Aves; order Passeriformes; family Menuridae; genus Atrichornis; species Atrichornis clamosus. The sequence goes on along the minus strand of WBMZ01009803.1, from coordinate 60,547 downwards.
AAATGTTGAATATTGTCTCCTATGGGAAAGAAATTAAGCCAGTGTGTAATGCTGCATTTCACTGAAGTTTTTAACTGGATGAATAGCCCAGAAAACTTCACTTTATGAAAGGAACTGTCAAGTACTGCAGTCTTTATAAAAATTATCAGGTTACTTTGAATGCATTTGGGTGACTGTTACAGGAGTTTTTTGCTTGGCTAAGTTTTACTACACTCCCTAATTGTGCTGCCAAATATAATTTCATTTGCACTTGTCTACAAAAAAAAATCTTAGTATCTCTATTTCAACAAAACTATATCCACCTCGTATCCTTATACCACAGAAATCTTTGAATTTAGGGTAAACAGCCCTTTTTTCTTTCTTACCCTTATAGCCTGTTAATGACAAGCTTGCCCTCTTTTTGGAGTCAAACTTTTGCCAAACAAAAAAACCCCACAACAACAAAACATTTTCCAGAAAGAAAGGAATGAATATGCAAACTACACAAATACAAATAGACAAATAGGAAGAATAACAATAGAATTGTCATTAAAACATTACCATTTAGTTTATGGACTGGTTTCATACTCCCTTTCTCTTCTCCAGTCTTTCCTTTAGAGCTGGAGGTAGCAACAGAAATCTCTTGGTCTCAGCTGCTAAACCAGTAAGGCCTAAGACTTACAAAGGAAGTCAGTTCTACCCATGCACAGCCTGTGAGCTCCCATGTATGTGTTTACTGAAGGATGGTTCCCACACAGCCATTACACAGCATTTCTCAATACCAAATACTCAGGTCCTGAGAAACTGTTTGACTCACTTATCATCAAAAAATGTGCCAAGTTGAAAAAACTATCTTCAGTGATCTGCTAATCAGTCTTTCCTACTAAGGTCTACTCTATTGTCTACATTTGAGATAATGAATATTAAAACTGCACAATTCATCCCACAGGGTGTTTTTCAAATTATACAGAGCACAATAGAATCCATTTTCTTGCTGTTGAAATTCCGCCTTCTTCAGGGTGGAAACACAGGAGATATGGATGAGTGGAACATAACACTGTGCAGCGAAGAGGGGAGGAGAAACCCACGCCAAATATAGCAGGGCAATCCTTTAATCCTACAGAAAAATGGAAAGGTTCTTGCATCTTTGCAGCCTGATTTGATATCATCAGGCACCGTGCACAGCATCAGCCGTGTCTGTGTGTAACCCACAGCTGGCCAGACCTGCAAACCCAGCAGGTCGCGTAAGGAGCGGCAAGAGCAGCGTGCAAGTTACCGAGCCTCACACGGAAACCTTGCTACGTGTGCTGGGCAGAAAGGGCTTTACGTGAAGAGAGGAAGCACATACTTGCATGTGTAGGTCTAGAAGACAATCTTCCCCCTAAACTGTAGAATATAGCCCCAGACAGGTGAAAGGCAGCATCAGCCTGGCTGGGTGCTAACCAAGTATCCCAAAATGTCTCTTCTCTGGAAACAAATGAATGACACAGGGTTTCACTGTAGTTTGGTTTTATAATAACATTGCTTCTATCAGTTAAATAATAATCATTTAGAATGGCAAAAATTCACAGACAGTAAATTCGAATGGATCTTTGGAAAGTGATCCAAAACTTCTGGTGGATTTGGTGAGAGAAGAGGCCCAGACTGAAGATCTTTTCAAAGGTTTTAAAAACTTTACCTCAAGAAACTTCCAGCTCCAGAATAAAACAGAAAATATTTTCTGAAAACCTATCCTGAGCCTTTTGTCTATTTATAACTAGACAGGTCGAATACTTAGCTCACACTCCCATCCCTTTTCAGATCAGAAGAGAACCTCCTACACTTTATCTAAAGACCAAAACCAGAAGCTGTTGCAGTGGGGTAGGCATTGAGGGTGGGTAAGTCTATAATTTGCAACTTCAGTGGTAGCTCAGCTTCCCCTTCCCTCTCATCCAGAACCTCTCCGGCCATTGCAAGATCAGGCTTTTTAAAAGAAATGGAAAAATGCAGTTTATCGTGTTAACATCCCTCCTGCTTTAAGATATACTGTACAGATCATAAATTATCCTTTTTAATAAAAAAGAAATAAATTTACCTTTCGAGTGTCATTTCTGAACACTGCTGCCCCTTTGCTAAAGCCAGGGGCTTCACAGTAGACAGCCTGATGGAATTCCAGTTCACAGCTTAATTTTCCTCTTGATAAAAGAGACAAAAAGTTCCTTTCAGAAAAATAAAATTTAATATGGTCCACAAATTTGATATATTACAACCTCCGACCTCAGCTTAATTGTTCACAAAGGGCTAACGGTACCTCTGGCAAGTAAATGACTTCTACAGAGTGTTGCAACTCTGATAGCTGAAGAGAAGGGGAGCAGCAGTCTGACAGATAATCAAAATTTTTAATGTGAACCATAGTGAGAGAGGTTATTCAGAGCTCACCCAGACTGTAGGAGCCTTCTGCGGCTGCCATAGTAGCTCCTTAGGATGAGAAATGCTTAAACATCATCCTCACTCAACTTCAGCAAGTGTTGCTGCTGTTAGTCACCAACCAATACAGAGCCTGACACTTTACAGCAACAGACAGCAACGATCTGGGATCTGCACAGGCAGAAACATGCTACTTAAATTTCTTTGAGGCCAAAGCTGCTCCAGTTCCGTGGCCCTCAAGAGCTTTTCTTAGAGTTTGACAAGGAACCCAGGGAAAGAGTATGAAGGCAAAAAGAAAGGGATAATGCAAAACCACCCACCACTGGCCCACGGAGGCTGATCTTTTAAAGGCTACTGCAGAGAGCAGGACTTTAGTGAGGCAGCTGGGTCTCCCACTGCTCACACAGGTTTGAAAAGGGCCATAGAGGACAAGGCAAAGGTTGGGTGGAAGAGAGCAAGGGGGAAGAAGTGATGTTTGTTCCTTGCTGTTTTGATTTGAGAAGTTAGGGAAGGACCAAACTCGTCCTTGTCTCTCCCTACCTTGTGCTGTCCTGATGCAGGCAGCAGAGACCTGTGTGTACCCAGAGCTGGTGTGCAGAGAATGAACCCATGGAGTTGAAAGGACCACATTACCAAACAGGTCCTTACAATCTCTTTCTACTGGGAGCACACAAAACTTATTACTCTGTGGTTGGGAAGACAGCATGATACATAAGATGGTTTACTCTGTTGTCTTTATTATATCGGACAAGACCAGGAAAATCACATCACTATGCCAGCAGTGGATTTGTTGATAAAGGAGAGATAGATCTTGGGCTTACACAGGTGAAAAAACGCACACCTGCACAGTCTAAAGCACTCTTGTTGCTCCAGGATATTGAGAAGCCAGCAGCAACAAAAAGCATTTATTTTCTCACCGTTAATCTGGGTAACATTTTGCAGCAATATAACATCATAAAAGATGACTAAAAATACAGTCTAGTGTGCAAGCAAGTTTATAAGGAAAGGGCACTTGCCGAAGTGCTGAACTGTGCATACATTTACACCTTACCAGGCACAGGTCGTTAGCAGATGTACTTATACAGAGAGTGCTGAATGCAGTTTCCTCCTTCCCCTCCTGATTCAGTGTGGGGTCAACAACATCAAACAGCTCCCACAGAGAGCACTTGCAGCCCCCTGAGACAACCAACAATCGCATTTGTCCTGGCAACTGTCGCTCACCCTCAGGGTATGCTCCCCAGTGGGCTGCCACTCACGAGCTGAGGCTGCAGCACAAAGGAACCCAAACTGTGTCCCACTAGGAACAGGAATTACAAACCCTACCTGCCAGCTGAGAGCAGAAATGCTTGATACCTCCTCCCCAAAACATGCAAGGCAACAGCAACCCCCGTGCTACCCTGCACAGGCACTCCCCGGGCCACGTAAGAATCCGTCCTCTTTAGGATCACCCTCGTGCACACACAGCCGAGGAGCAGCAGCACCACCCCAGCACACTGACTCTGCTACGCACCATTAACAACTGTGTTGTTTGGCTTCTTGACAGGCTAAAAGGATGGTGAAAACTACACCTGTCTTCATGCTGGTGAAAGGCAGCTGAGCTACTCACATATGCAAAGCAAAGGAAAAGAACGTTTCTAGATCAGAGGGTGTCTGCAGCTTGACATCGCCAAAATCACTCGCCTCTTCCTAAATTAGGGATGCTGATATATCCAGCAGCAGCCACTAGTCATGTTGGCTGTCTCAGTGTCACTGGAAAGCAACTACCAAAACCTTCAGAAGTTCATATTTCAATTTTAAAGCTGAGGCTATTTTAGCTAATGTCCCCAAGGCAATTCTCTGGTCAAATGTCAGAGTTTATACTGCTAAAGGAAATCACTATGTTTATGAGATCTCTGCAGTTTGGGAACCACATTAGACTCCGTTTGAGTTTCTCAGATTATACTGTGTTGTGGATATCTTTTTTCCCTGTGTTTGGAACATATCTTAATCTCCTCATATTCCTATGAACGATTGAAAACTATCTTTCTCTGTCATGTTTAAATATGAGTTTCATTGCTGTAGGATTTTTCTCCACTAATTCACTTATTTAAAAAAATCTTTCAATTGATATTATTTCTGTATGCTTTCTTGTCTGATATCCAGCAAATTGGTAATTTAATTAGTTTTTCATTAGCAAAACACTGCTTAGATTTTGGTCTTTTGTGACTAATGCTAAGCTTCAAACTTTATTTTAACTCTTTGACATCCAGGATCCCCCTTCCTTTTTCTCTCTCTGAGCTTCTTGGAGTTTTGCCTTACTCACTGCATTACTGGCACCAGGGATTGATGTTTTTGCTTTGGCACAGGGACCCTGCAAGTGTTACCTGTTGCTTCGGATGAGCCCTGGCAGCTGCCTTCCACAGGAGTTTTACCCTGCCCATATTCATGTGCTGATTGCACCTTAGTGACCCACTGGCAATGTAACTGGGTCTAAGGGATCTGGGCTCTTACAAATCCATTCAAGTAATCTGGCTTGAAAGCATTTCTCGATTTGCAAACTTTAAAAACCAATACTTTTTCAACCACTACACTAGAGTGCTTCTTCCTCTGCCAGGCCCGAGTCATTAAACCTTTTTGCCTTTTTTCCTAGCAGTGGGTTTGTTCTCATGCTGTTCTCTAGTTTGGGACCTAAATATTTCTGAGTGTCACGACACCTACAAGCTAGCACCAAATTCCGTGCACAGTTAATCCCCCTGAATGTGTCACTTCAAAAAGCTTGAGATGCCCAACAAAACTATGGAAATATGGTTTTTGTGTTTGGTCTCAACAGAGAACTTGGCCAGAGGCTGGACTGCTGCACTATATGGAAGAACTGCACTGATGACAGATGTAAAAGAGAAAGATCCTTTTCCAAGGAGCTTTCCTCCCAAAGTTTTTGATTTACAAGACCCACACTTAATTTTTTTAGTATTTAAAGGCCACTCCAAGGGCAGCCTGTATTGAAGATTATCCTTTACAAAACCTAATATAAATAACACACTATCTGATGAAAAGCTATGTCTTTAAACACAGAACAGAGTGAACCCACTTGTCTGTTTCCATAAAAGCCAGTGGTTCCTCTCCCCAGGTTCCCAGTGCTCTGTGACCGGCAGTGGCACGGGGCTGCAGCACCCGCCCACACACCAGAGCTCTGAAATAGGACAAACTAAAGGGAGCATTTGAGCAGCAAGAGAAAGAGGGCAGTAAGGTTCACAGTATAGTTTTCTTTCTATAGTCAAGGTTTATTTTTTTTAGCTTTATTCTCCTCATATTTCTGCAAGATCCTCTCCATCCTTGGGAAAGCAACAGGTATCAGATGTTGAGAAGATAGCACTGAGCTGAGCCTGGAAGTTAAATTTTCATATTATCTTTCATATAATTCACATCTGTATTATTTAAAATTTATCTAAATAAGTACCTCAATTTCCTTCTGGTTTTTTTTTTTTTTTCATATTATTGGCTGACACCCAAGTAGGCAAAGTATTCCAGTGCCATCCCACCTCTAGGTTCAAATAAAAATTTAAAAAAAAGAAAGAAAGAAAGAAACAGTGTAAGGTTGATCACACACTTGTTATTAAGTCAAAGCCGGATTCAAGTGTTTGTGTGAGGTAGAATTATCTCATTCTTTTTGTCTGTGTCTTTCTGTGATCTACCAGTCAAGTATGTGATTGGATTTCAGCTCAACAAAACCTTAAATTACACACCTATTGTGCCTGAGCTAAGCCTAGTTTCACAGCACTGGAGAAGGCTCCTCACTGCTCTTTTGGCACTGTTCGATCTGGCTTCTGCTATCATCTGCAGGTTGATGAATGAGTAATAGGATTAGAAAGTCTCATCTCTGAAATGCTGTAATTGTCACATTTGGTGAATTGACAAAGGCCTGGGTGATGGAGAGGTGCTCCATAATGTAAAGTCATACATTCAACCAGCACTCGCTAGTCAACCCAAGAGAATGGGAGGAATAAAAAGAAGCCCTTCAGCTCTCCATTTGTCCAACATACCCAGATATCTCACCCTCTAAATTAACCTTTTATGCATGAGTTTGTTGGAAGGCAGAGTGCTCTGCCTCTTAAAGGCTCTTCTCTCTCTGCAAGGAAGATGATATACTTTTGGTTAGTGCACGAGATTGAAAAGGCTAGGAGAGCTAGAGCAGGGGGCAGAATTTATTGTCCTCCCCAGCAACCTTCAGTTCAAAAGAGAAGAGGAGAGATCTTCCCCCAGGCAAGCAGAAAAGTGCAGCTCAAGCCACGACTCAACAGCTGAGGATCTAAGCCTCTCATTCATATGGACAGTATTCATATGGACTGTCTTTCCATCTGCCTTCTAGAGGGTCAGCAGCACACTGGTTCTGACAGAAATTCCACACTTTTCTCTCTGTAGAGCCACCTATAATGGCCAAGATGTATCTGAAAATGGACAAAGCTTTCAGTGGCTCCTATTCCAAGTCTTTTTTAAAAGAGTAGATTTCCAAAGAGATTTACAGGCCAAACTTGGGTAGATGTATTAGTAAGGGACCTATCTGCCTAAGTAGCTACGTGATCATAGTACTGAACAGTTTAACAGCAGAAAACAACAGACAGGAAAAAATACAAAGGTTTTACTTATCTTTTCTCCTATTTAGTTTTACCTTCCAGTGCTTACAAGCACTGGCAACATCCTTGTTTTTAAACAGAAGGATGGAAAACTTTAAAAATACAGAGGAGTAGTTTTCTAAAGTAGAATCAGCACTGCCTTCTCCTGAGAAATGGCTTCATGCCATGCACACCAATTAACACAGAACTTTATTCCTGTTCACCTTTTATTTAAAAAGAATATCAGAAGCCAACATTACTTTTGCTGAATATGTCCCCAAATGATCCACAGATGCAGCCTGTGAGGTCAACATTCACCATCCCCTTTCTCTGTCAGTGTGAGTTTCACTTTAATTACAAGTGCATGTTTTGCACATTGTAAAACTACCCCTGGCTCTGACCACCATAAGAAAAAGAACATTTAGCTCAGGAAACAGTAGCTGACCCTGTCTGCTCTTTTTCTTCCTTGGCATCAGCTAAGACTATTAACACCTTATGTGCGTAGCCTGCATGTCCCACATATGTGTGCTCTGCATCCATTTCATGCAATACCTGTCATAAGTGCATACTAAAAGCTTCCTACTGGGAATTCTCTGCTTTGTTTGACTCCTCTTCTTGCTGTCTTGCTTAGCTATTGAATTCATCTGCTTGACAGGGAAACCTTTCTATGTACTAAAAGCTTTGTCCTTGGAAAGCTGTGACATTAGACTTAAACACATAGAGCCCTTTTTCACCTCCCAGTTCACTTCCTATTTATTCATTCCCAACAGAGGAAATCAGGAGAAACCTCGGCAGCCAATGTAAACATTTTGTAGTGGAAGGCAATTCTTTTTCCCCCAAGAGCACAGTGTGACCATGATAGTTGAATTCCCTACTAAGAAATTGCTCTGTTTTTTGTACAAGAGAAAATAGGAAATAAGAATCTTGGGGTTTTATGTGGGAAAGAACCAAAATAGAGTAAACCAGACCACTTGATGGTGACTATTTTGCTCTCAGAGTCCTTTGTCAAATGATTTCAGATAAAAGGTCTAAGAGACTCCAACGTATGTTCTATTTACAATTTTCATTTTCTTCCACCCCAGATCAGAGCAGCTTTCCTACAAGCCCAGCTAGTACCTTGTAACACGGATAAGATTACCCAGTAGCTGTTGCTTTAGAGATTTTCCACCTAATGTGGTAGCTGCCCTGAAGAATCACTTTCCACTAGAGCAGTGTCTCCCTGTGGGAGCACCTTCCCCCTTTTCACACATTCAAACGGAGACGGTCGCCTTCCAGAGCACTTCGTTATTAATGGCAAGAGGTGCCCTGTGCAAATAATTTGCAGAACCAGGGCTGCAGCCAATATTTTTCCAGTCTCACTGTAACCTTAACTGCAACACACAATATTGGCCCGCTCCCAGGAACCATCAGTGGGAAGCCCATACAGCAACAGGCCACCCACTTACTGTTTTCTTAGAGAAAGTTTGCCAGGAGTGATATGCAGCTTGCACCACCTTCCTGAAACGTTTCCACACTCCCTGAGCTTGCGCAGGTCTCCTCCTCCCATTTCAGACTGTCCTGCTCTACCTTCTTCCATGCAGCCCAATCTTCTCCTCCAATTGCTTCCTTTTTCTTCATCACCTTTTCCTGGCTTCGTGCCTTTCTTCGTGCTCTTCTTAACACCCGGGACAACCTCTGATTAATGTTCAGCAAACAGCCTCCTCCACAGATCAGACCACACCCAAGCACGCTCTGTTTCTCTTATTCGGCATTATTCTGTCTCGTGCCTTCCACCTTTCCAAACAGAAGGCTCTGAGCAGCACCCTTTGTTCCTTCAAAGCTACGTAAGTGTGTCAGTGAGCCGCTCTGCAAGTACCACCAGAGATTTGCCTGTGAGCTGCCAGTGGGACAGTTTATATACTCAGTTAGCTACTGCCATCCATAAACGAAAGGAAAAGTACAGCATCATCCCAGAGCTGCACTGTACACAAGAACTCTTAAAGCACCTTTTATTGATAAATATTGATTTATTGATAAATACCACCTGGTAGCTTTTTGTTTGAGAACTAATGGCATGATACCGTTTTCTCTTCTCCAATTCTGTCAGGAGTCACCAACAAGTGGATATATCCTCATAGCTCCTTTGTGAAGGAATGAATAACACACTGGCAAATAAGCCACTTTTATGATCTGTTGCTCTATGCTTTTTTATTTCCACTGTAATTTATAGGTAAATTACTTGATTAGGCTGGTTTGGTGCATTATGCCATATATCTACTACACATTTTGTAAAATCCATTTCCAGGATTCATTGTCATTGGTAAGGGAACATTTAAAATAAACTGAGGACTGAAGAACAGCTTTTAGTAATCGAACGTGAAAAATATGGTATAATTTTTAGCTCTCTTGGATGGCTTTATACATATATTTGACCTTTTGGGGCAAAATTTAACTTTCCTTGTATGAGAAAAGGTACGCTAAAATGGGAAACAGTTGGGTGACTTCTCACTGTATTAAATTCAGTTTTCTCAAGACCAGCAATCCTCCCAGCATTACACTGTTTCTGTATTAAAATCTAATTCTGAAAGTTTGACAAAGTACACATTTAACACAGGTCAGCAGTATATTGACAGGATGTTAATTTTAAATTGTGTCAGCATTTCCTGTCTTGAGTGTTAATGTCAATTAGCACCTTGCTGCATAACCTCCAAGTCCTCCCTTATTACCGGAAAGTGGCAAAGCAACAGCAAAAGCACTTCTATTCAAAACACCACTCACTATCAGCCAAACAAAGAGCTGTCATAACAAAACCAGCGAGGTGAAAGTGCCTAAGCTGCTATGGATTTGAGGGTAGAAGCCTTAGTCTTTTTCCTTATTCCTGATATTAAAAGTGTAAGTGTGTCAACTTGGAGCGAAAGGCTAATTACTTTTAGGCTCTTTGAAAAGTGTGTTACCATTCAAAATCTCTAAGCCTGACATAAAGCCCTTGGCTTTAGATTGCACAGTGTATAGCTCACTCTAGGTCATCCATTAGTATCCTTAACACACTCTGAAATGTACTGTCTTATTCTGGGAAATGGGAGCATTTCTGCACACCTGATTTTTTTGGTATTTCATACGTGATGTGGAAAGCACACGTTCCAGTCTCCAGCATCTCAGTGAGACCTCACTCCTGGGGTCCAGTGAATAAGCCTGGTGACTTTGTACATATTTTCTTAAACCACTGTATTAGGCACCTTTATAAATGTCACAAAATTCTCAGCCTGCTCTATTATTTGACAGCAGCTCACAATATAAATGTGTATATGAAGGTCTAGATGTATACCCATCTAGGTCTGATAGCCTTTCTTGCACTTTACTCTGTTAAATTCAGCAGTGTAGACACCCAGGGTGAAAAAATCTGACTTAAGTCAAGAAAAAGCTTTTCCATGATGTCACTGCCCTCACTGCCTGTCTCTCTCAGAATATAGATGTGTTCCCAGAAAAACAAGATGAATCTTGGAACATTAGGCCTAAATTCTGAAGAAAGCTAACTGGTGTTTTACACATTTGTAAAAAATACATTTTAATGGATAATAGAAAGTGTTACAGTCTTTCCCATCAGCTCTAATCCCAGATCTGTCAGGGGAAAAAAAAATACAAGGATTTTCATCAACAATTCAATGTAAAGCCTAGTGCTGTTGAAGTCAATTGGTGTTCACATTTAAAACAACAGCTGTTCACTTTTAAATAAGACCTTGATCACTTTTGCAATTTTTAATTATTAGTCCTTACAAATAAATATATTGGAAAGCACCTTAGCACTCATTTTGAGCATGACAGGAAATAGGAATAAGAGAGAAGCATCTTACAAAATTACATAGGATTGCAATACATTATTTCTGAGCAAGTCAAAAGCTCCTTGGGTTTTAACATTAGCATTCTGCAGTGAGCTACACACTACTGCACCAAAATATAGCCATTTCATACTGAATTGTGTGTGGCTTTTCACTGAGGTAAAGCGGGGCGTACTGTGGGTGTGATTATTACCCTCTGTGCCCCAGGTGAGCACAGTCAGTGCTGACTGAACTCATACCATCACCTACTCCTGCAGCTCAGGCAGCACATGTGGAAATCAGTCGCTCAAAGTATAAAAAGCATTTTCATACTCTCCCTCAACAAGCACTATGTTGCTTTGGTTCCTGCCTTTGTTCCCCTGAGCACCAGCTCAAGGTGTGGCCGGGCATCACGCAGTAAATCTCTTGCTCTGGAGATCTGGTGTACAGATGACACAGGCATTATGCAGAGACATTGCACTGGGTGCCTATGCGCTGCCAGATTCTAAACAAATTGGCCAAACAAATTAATGCCACACACCCTAAATTGGCTGAACAAATTAATGCAACACGCCCTTTGCACAAGGGTGTCTTTGAAGGCCAAAGACCATGCATGTTACAGCGAGATGTATCCTACTGAATAGGGTGTTTCAAACAAATTTGTTTTGAGAGAAGAGAAGCAGTGTATTGTAGTTTCAAGTTAGAGCAGGGCTTTCACACAAGAGCTTTTCAGACACCAACACTCTGTGTTGACATTTAATTACTAAACTCTTAAAACAAATAATTTGTATGAGCAAATACTCCTCAATCATTTCATAATAACACAACTAGTGTTTCTTGGCACTTAGAACAAAACCAGAAGCATGTTGAAATCACACACACAATGCCTTGTTCTGACATGGGAATAGGTGCCAGATAGAGCAGTGTGAACCCTCCAGGCTGTGGGAGCTGATGGGATTCAGGAACTGAGTGCTGCAGTTTTGTTCCCAGGGGCTGGCAGCAAATCAGTCCCAGCAGGTTCACTTGGAGGTTGGAGTTTACTGAATTTCATTCTCCAAATAACCCTCCCTCCTTCTGCTGAAGGTCCTTTCTTCCACCAAGCTCCAAACCTCCCAGCAGAGGATTAAGGGAGTGTGCATTCTTGAGGCTTGTTGGGCAAGAGAGGTAGCTGGAAAGGCAAGAGCCTGGCAGAGGAGCAGCATGTGTGTGCTTTTTGTTGCTCTCTGTGTGCCATGTACCTTAATCAATGGAGCATTTCCTTCCACCTAACTTTCAGTGTGATCTATTGCAACATTTTGCACATTTCTGCTACCAAGCAGCTAAGCTCAAACCCCATTCTAGCCAACATGTAAAACCCACACCTTCAGTTTCTCTCTTCCTCTGTTAAAAGGTCTAACTCAGTGCAGCAGAAAATACTGGAATGATGCTGATCTTCTTTAAGTCCTTCTTTTTCTCATGTTATCTATCATGTCCTCATTTTCTCACCAAGTTCTTCAGGACAATGTCTAAGACTTGTCAAGAGACTTTTTCTTAAAGCAGCAATACAGCTCTCCTAACAAATGACTCCACCACATTTGACTATCTGCTTATCTATGTAATCCTTTCTGTATCTGGGACTCTCACGAAGAGTGATATTAAAAGGACATTAAAAGAAACAAATAACTTTCTAATGAGACTTAAAATAGCTGCAGTAAAACAGCTTTGCAAGTAGGAAACACAGCTTTGACTTGCTGTGTTTCTCCAGGTCCAAACCTCATGTTAGTATACAGCATCCGCTAGCTAAAAGATCTCTGTTTCTACCACACAACTGTTGGTTTGGTTTGGTTTCTTTTTTAAAGAGTCTGGAGTCCCCAGGTTTAATGTGAAATGACTTTGGGGTTGAATCATGACACTGAGATCAGCTAGTCCCTCCTTCCCTCCTTGCACTTCCACCTGCCTACTCCAAGTCTTCCCTTTACTCACTTTTATAGTCTAATCTCCTTACAATTTTCTCTCCTTCTCTCAGTAATCCTGCCACTCCCCAGGCATCTTCTTTCATGTGCATATCCATTGACACATCCCCCCTCCATCACTGTAGCGTATCCCTCCCTCCTGTTTCTATATATCTGTCCTGCTGCTCTTAAGTAAAATTAGCGATTTAGAGCGGAAACTTGTGAGAGACAACCCATCTATATAACCAGCTGAAGCAGCACACAGCTTTCAGTTGTGCAGGACCAGGCACGAGTTTAATGTCCAGACTCTCCTTATGCAGGTTACACTGGAGAAGGCTTGTTTGTGAACACTTCACCTAAGCTGCCTCCTTGACCACTAACGCTTTAATAATATTCCAAGTTTGCATTAGTGGTCTTAGACTCACTGTGCCTTCAGTTAGTGGACCTCTTAAACACTAAGATTGTCCCTGCACATTGCCCTCCTCTCTAATTAGGAGCCACCTATTGTGTTCCATTTTTCTCTCTGAAAATTGCTGCTGCAACCTTGCTATCAGCTCAGTATCGTACCATTAGTCAGAAGGGCAGATGTGTGGTGTCCTTGACATGTCAGCCAGAAACAACTGGCCCCCTTTCTCTCCAGGGAGCCAGCCTATAAGCCCTGTAATGCATTTAACCTCTATCACCTCAGGGAGTAAGAGTCTCCACAAGCAGTTTGCTGCTGCCCCACCCCTAAGCTAACTCATTTACCTTATTTTTCCTTACAATGTTGAATAAATTACACTCCACCCTTGAAAAGTTATTATGGTTAGTATATGACTTGCTAAAGAGATGTTTATAATTCCTATAACTCTAAATTATAGCTTTAATCTCATAACATAGAGCATTAATAAACATGGCAAGGCACTTTGAATTAATAGCCTAACTTGTATTCACATATTTAGACACGCTTGTTTGTACACTTCTCTTACAATATTACAACATATAGGCCAGATTCTGATCTCCATGTCAAAGGAGAAGAAAAAAAATAGAGAAAAATAAAAAACAAGACAGAGAATTAACATTGCAGGCCATCAAAAGAAGTATAATGCTTTGTTAAAATTACTAATTTCTATTACAAAACACTGAACAGCTGGCTTTCACAATGCTTCCACAAGCAAGAATTTGATCCGAGTTTCTGTTTAGTTTTCATTTGGACAGGCTGATCTTTAAAGACAAGTGTATTCTTTCTGCAGCCCTCAAAGGTTTATTAAATTTGATAAAGACCATATCCCTTGCTTGTTGATAGTTGGTTCAATAACGAATCCAGCTGCTTAAATGTGAATGTTTAAAGCAAGACTAATTTTTCAGGCAAAAGCAGAAGATGTGCAAGAGCCAGTGCTGCAAAAATACTTGGAAATTCCTTGTAAAATTCATTCCCATTTTTATACTTACTAACTTTTCACCTCTTTTTTGTGTATTTGTTTTATCAAATATTCAAAGCACAAACCAGGAATGTTCACCCTAGCATGAAAAATTATGAGGACCGATAGAAATTACATTCCTAGTTTGCAAACCCAAGAAATCACACTAGAATATGTTATTATTTTTGACAGGGAATTTCTACATATAAACCAAAAAATATGAAGTGTCATGAGACTTTCTTTAATTGAGTTATGCCTGAGAGAAATGACAGTTGTAGGCATTTGGAACCCACAAGTTTGAAAACAAATGTGTTTAAAAGCAAAACAAAACACAAGATTAAAAAGGGAGACCAATAATCTTGAAGTTTCTTGAATTATTCACAGCATCAAATAATTTTCATAAATACAATAAGGAATGCACAGGCCTGTGATTCTGGACAATGGAAACCACAGTCCTACCACAAGTCAGGCCACATGCCGTTTATTAAAGCCAACACTGGAGTCCCAACTGCATGTTCGTGGTAGGGTCCATGTGCATGAACCCCTTTGCAGCACCAAAATCATTTTTCAAAGGTTTGGTACCAAGTGGATCAACTTCTTACTGTGCAGCACCCCACACATTTCTCAGAAGCATCACCACCAGGGGAAATAACTATTTCTTGCCACAACTAAAGAGAAATATTTCTAGGTCTACCTGTGCAAAGCCCAAAATTTTTCCTTTTTTTTTTTTTTTTTCTTTTTTTGATGGGGGTAGGAGATGTAAGATTGCATGATTTCATCTTCTTGGATTTTGTTGGTTTAACTTTGTTAAAATGTTACAAGCCCAGTAGCCAAGTGAGCTTAAGTAAGAATTCCAATTAAGGGTTAAAAAAAGGAAGCTTCTGTTAGAGGGTCACAGTAGTGGAGAAAAGCCCGAAATATTAAAGCTGCAGAGTCAGAAGACACAAAAAAAGAATCACAGCTTTAATCTTTGGGAAATTTGTAAATAAATTCTTCATTTTTGTGTGTTTGTGTGAGGAGGAGGGCTCCTAGTTATGAGTTTTACATGTTGTTACTGGCAACACTAATGTAAATTTTAAACTAAACTCTGTACTATTTATTCATTAAATCAGCTCCACCCAATTTGCACAATAGTGTATATTAACCACTGACTTGGAAAGATCAGTAAATTAATAAACTACATTTGAAAGGAAAAAGAGATGACGTGCTCTGCAAGCATTATTGACAGTCGTAGGATAAGGATCTGCATCAGATCTTACTTTAAAGCGTTTGGCCTCAGGAGGGAGGGTTTAGTAGTTGAAACTCATCCTGTTCCATCAGATAGATTAGTCCAGGGCATAGGAGTCTTTTACAGCCACTGTGAGAGTATATTAGCTACAACCTGCTGCAGGGAAAAGGCCACAGGTACCTGGAAGCACCTGTGTTCCTGCACGTGACCAGTTATAGAGAGCCTGGGACATCCCCTGACCACAGACTCATTTGCTGTCTCACTGCAGACCACAGGCGCTGGAGGTAAGGAATCGATCCTTCCAAGCTCAAAGGTGAGAGGGTAACTCTGCTTCAGTCCAAGGGAGGCTTTACCTGTAGGTAGGCAAGGCTAGACCTCTCCACAAGAACAAAGGGATGAACTAGAGATTTGCAAATAGTGGTAACAAAAGCAACAGTGTAAAAAGTGAATGCTTTTAGGGACAAATAGTAACAACTTTGCAGCAAAGTGTGTACATCTCAGCTGACAGTGACAGTGGATGACCTGNTTTTTTCTTTTTTTGATGGGGGTACAGGGAGATGTAAGATTGCATGATTTCATCTTCTTGGATTTTGTTGGTTTAACTTTGTTAAAATGTTACAAGCCCAGTAGCCAAGTGAGCTTAAGTAAGAATTCCAATTAAGGGTTAAAAAAAGGAAGCTTCTGTTAGAGGGTCACAGTAGTGGAGAAAAGCCCGAAATATTAAAGCTGCAGAGTCAGAAGACACAAAAAAAGAATCACAGCTTTAATCTTTGGGAAATTTGTAAATAAATTCTTCATTTTTGTGTGTTTGTGTGAGGAGGAGGGCTCCTAGTTATGAGTTTTACATGTTGTTACTGGCAACACTAATGTAAATTTTAAACTAAACTCTGTACTATTTATTCATTAAATCAGCTCCACCCAATTTGCACAATAGTGTATATTAACCACTGACTTGGAAAGATCAGTAAATTAATAAACTACATTTGAAAGGAAAAAGAGATGACGTGCTCTGCAAGCATTATTGACAGTCGTAGGATAAGGATCTGCATCAGATCTTACTTTAAAGCGTTTGGCCTCAGGAGGGAGGGTTTAGTAGTTGAAACTCATCCTGTTCCATCAGATAGATTAGTCCAGGGCATAGGAGTCTTTTACAGCCACTGTGAGAGTATATTAGCTACAACCTGCTGCAGGGAAAAGGCCACAGGTACCTGGAAGCACCTGTGTTCCTGCACGTGACCAGTTATAGAGAGCCTGGGACATCCCCTGACCACAGACTCATTTGCTGTCTCACTGCAGACCACAGGCGCTGGAGGTAAGGAATCGATCCTTCCAAGCTCAAAGGTGAGAGGGTAACTCTGCTTCAGTCCAAGGGAGGCTTTACCTGTAGGTAGGCAAGGCTAGACCTCTCCACAAGAACAAAGGGATGAACTAGAGATTTGCAAATAGTGGTAACAAAAGCAACAGTGTAAAAAGTGAATGCTTTTAGGGACAAATAGTAACAACTTTGCAGCAAAGTGTGTACATCTCAGCTGACAGTGACAGTGGATGACCTGACCATATTTATCATTCATAACTTCATAAAAAGAAAACAAAATCCTAGAATATGACCATATTTATCATTCATAACTTGGCCACATATGATGTGGCCATAAAAAGAAAACAAAATCCCAGAATATGAGTCAAGGCATGTCAGCCTCAGAAAGAGAGGGCAAGTCTCTGTACCACATGGCCTGGAGAATTGGGTAGGGATCTCCCCACCTAAGGTATCAGAGGTAAATTCAAACTGAAACAGGCATAGAGAAAGGAAAATAGGAAGTTCAGGGGCATGTTCTAGGACTGGAGGCTAAAAGCCCACAGCTTGATCAACAAGGAAAAAGAAGGCTGTCATCTAATTAGTAAATATGTACTGAATGCTACATGCAAACATTCAAAGTATAGACCAATTATCCTTCCTGTCAAGGGAAAAAGGGAAATAAATGAGGGTTGGGGTTGGGACAGCTGAGAGTGATAATTTCACAGAACAGCCAAAAGGAACAGCACAAGAAATATAATCTCAGTACTTGAAAGAAGAATGGTGTAACATGGACATTCAAAGTTGGATGAAGCAACTTGTTACCAAATCTGTGCGGTCCACCAGGATCTATGAGACTCCTGTAGCCAGTTGGGAAAGTCTGGTGCACTAATGTAGAAGAAAATGGAGCTTGTAGGTCAGGCTTGGAAAGAGGCATCAGAACAAGAAAAAGTATTGATGAATGAAAGTTTTTCTTTCTTCCAAGTTGGTGAGTTCAGTCTTGAACTCCCCAACAATAGCAAAGCAAAGCACCCAAAGCAACAGCACCAAGATGTTCAGCAATAACATCATTTTAGGATGTCAGAAGTAAAGATCTGACATATCCCACTTTTAATGTCCCTACTGAGGTAAGACTAATATTCTGATTATCCACTTTCATTTAAAAATAAAATAAAAGGAACACCTCAAATGCTGAAATGGCCAGTAAATGAACCTTACTTTCACAATTTCCTTTTTCCAACTGTTACGATGCATAAGAAGGTGAAGTGCTATTAAGTTGGTTTACAACACTGGGCAAAAGAGATTTTGTGCTTAATAAGGAAATACCTAATAATTGGTCATAAGGCAAATGACATTAACAAGCAGGCCATTTGGCTCTAAATGAATGGATCATAACCCAGAGGGTTTAAACTGCATCAGCCTTTGCTCTTCAAGAGGTTTTCATTTCAGGAGTGAATCAGTGCTGAAATTTTCAATGGAAGAACACATTGGGTGTAAATTTGGAAGCCAGTCAACTACTGGAAAAAACCTTTGTACACGTTAAGCATCACTTTGGGAAGTCTCAGAACATCCTGGTTCAATATCCCTGCTACACCTTGGAACATTCCTTAGACAAAGGAGGGCTGAATATCAGAAGATGAAATCCCTACAGTCAAGAATGAGGGCAGAGAATGGCAATTCTGCAGACTAAAAGCAATGCAGAGGATAACTGAGAAAATGAGAGGTCTCCATGTGGAATTACTTAGCTAGTAATGGCCAGAGTCCAGTGGAAACAAAGATCCAACAAAATTTTGTTTTGAAAATAAAATATATTTTTTAAAACCTACCAAAAATCAGTTTGCAGCAGTTGTGGTTATTTCAGTTTGGAGCAAATATAATCTCAAACACTGAAAAATGTGCCTAGCACGTCTATCAATGCAGTTTGCATTGGTAGAACTCTGCTGTTAACTGCCTCCAGAGGATTTGAACAATTCACTATATTTAAACAAGATCTGGATGCTTTAAAACTCTCGCAGGTAAGAAAAACATTTCTCAGGTAGTGGTTCTGATTCTGATCTCAGCTCCTTCAAATCCCTGTGCTCCATCTATCTTGACTGATTTGTCTACCAGCTGCACAGATAATTTAGGTTTAAATAAAAAGATATTAAGCAAATAGTTAGAAAGAAAACTAAACCACAACCATTTTAAGCTCACATAGCTCTTGAAGAGTTTCAACTTTACTTTGCTAGTAAATGCCACTGAAAAGTAGAGGGAAACAGTATTTCTGTGTTGCATGACAGTCATCTAAACTCTTCCCCGCCAGCTCTGTTCAGCCTGCACAGTATAAGCCACAACTGTTTAATTATCATGTGTTCTGCCAAAGGTGCAGTCAAGGCTGTTTATAAGGAAATGGAGACAGTAAGCCAAATTTCATTTGCGGATCAGACACGCCTGCTAGCAAGCAAAGCCAAGGTTTTAGGTACAGATGAGATCAGTAGTTCTGTCCTCAAGGGAAGGTGGCTGCACCTCAACAATTAATGAGTAATTTTTCAAATTGATGTGAGGTAAACTAGTTATTTTCACAATTAAGTGCTTTACCAAGCATTTAGGAAACAGTAGTTTCTCATTGGACAACCAGTTCTGAGGTCCAACTGGAAAAGATGCAATGCAATCTCAAGGTTGTATCAAATCTATGTAACCACTGCGTGAATACCATTGGGAGGACATCTCTTTGCAGGGCAGAGAGAGGACATTCCATACTATAAAGGCACTGGAATCCAAGCCGAGTAGTTTTCCTGGCCATAGTAAATTATTTTGCTTGCTTGTTATAAAACCAACCTTTAAATAACAAATCGTCCTAATAAAGATTAGTTATTTTCCTTCTGAGTTTTGCACTGGTTTATAATAATAATCAATACTTCCCTGTTCCACTGAGGAGAAAATGGTGAGTCAACACACAAGACTGGCCTTGCTACTAATCACAGGGTCAGCAAATACATGCTAGCCCACTTCTCTCCTCCTCGCCCATCTCCAAAACAGCCTCTTCTTTCCCCTTCCCTCTGTGTTGGGGCCATCCCTGCCAAAATTTCCTAAGCAAAAGTCTTCCAGGGGGCTCCCTTGTCAGGCTGACTATGGCTTTTCTTGTGATAGTAAGATATGTAATAATACATAGACTTGACAAACCGAACTCACAGCACGCAGTTTGAGTTTAGGTAAGGTTTTATTCCTCACCCACCCTTACTGTGTTCTACCAGATAATCAAAGCTTAAATATTGGCTGATCCTGTAATCCTAATGTAAAGTGCCCTTTAAGGACAGAAGGAACTCTGCTTGCAAAAGATCTGCACTTTTGCCTACAGATAGACATTATTAACCAATTCCTATGAGTTTTCACAAACTTCACCACAAACCAGAAGCTTAAATCATTAACTTGTAGCAGCTCCTTTGAGCAGCTGCATACATTGCAACCCACAGCATGCTAGTTACACATACTCAACACAGACACACAGAATGTCCTGCTACATTTCCTGCAATCACAGGTGGAATTGTGTGTCCATGCTGGAAACCAGCTGAAGTAAATCTACTCCTCCAACAGTGCAAATACCAACTTTTTTTTACTGCTTCCTGTGCTGTTTATAACAGGAAAGTCATTGTAGTGTTTTGTTTGGATTTTATTTTGGGGTTTTTTTTCATCTCTATAGCAAAGAAATCACAAATTTTAAATTGACCTGATCTGGAGTAGACTCAAACTTCCAGGTTAAAGAAAAAAAAATCCCAACACAGAGAAAACAAATACAGCCCTGGCAAACAGAAATGAAAGGCCAGCTATCTCTGTTACACTGAAGACATCCACTTTTATTACATTACATATGATACAAGTCCTAGCTGTCAAAATCCTCAGGAGCACCTAAACAGATAATAAACAATCAGTGAAAGACTTATGGCTACATGTTTTTCATAGTATTGAAAATCAGCTGGGAACCATATTTTAATGGAAAATACAGCTTGATGGAGACAAGATTCATAGATTTATGAAGAAAGTGCAGCACAAATCAAGTGGAGGGTTTAGCTTTCCAAAATGATATGGAAGTGCTAGAAAATAGCACAAAAATTAAAAAAAGGAAGAAAGGACGGAGAAGGGCAAGCAAAGAGGAAAGAAAGAAGTGCGCTTCTAATGATTTATGCTGTAGAGAAGGAATATGCCTACTAGTGATCCTGTTACCATTACTGCTCTTTGTGATTGTTATTCTTCCCCTAAGAGAGGCGGTCATGTTACACACTGACAGAAAGTTACACCTCTTCAATGTGATTTGTCCACTTAAAACAACATTTATCATGTTGCCAGTTTATAAATCATTTAGGCCAACTAGATTAAGGCTAGAGGAAGCTAGCACCCCTAACTGATCCTCATGCCAGATAATGCAGAGACCTGCATTTGTTTACACTAAACCTTATCAGCCAAAATAGTAGAGTCCAGTGCCAGCTGAACTCCGGTTCCTTCATCTGAGTGAGAACACGGGGCGAGGGGCACTTCTAACACATTGAGAGATAGGCTCCTGCCTTCAATGAAAATGTACCTACATCAGTCCACACCATGCCAGTGTCCTGGAAGGCTTCATTAACATGGACAGCTCTTCCTCTACACATTGGAGGAGCAGAGCCTCTCCACAGAAACAGGAGACAAGCTGAAGAGGTTGAAGGTTAGATCACATATTTATCTATTTTGAATGTGAGGATGTGGAAAATGTCCATTTTTAACTTATGAAAATATGTTGTCCTCTTGTTGAATACAAGAAACCACCCCCAGTGTGCGTTTTGCGATGTGTTGAGCATAGATTCCAGTAATCTGAAATAGTCATATATGAAATTTGCCTTTTGTTCTATTAAAAATCATTGGACAACACTGATTCTAATGTTACCCTGTGGCTGGGGCTGAGGTCAAAATCACCATGGCTGATCCAGATTAGAAAGGTATAGGAGCAGCAATATTGGGGCCTTGCAGGAATCGCTTCGGCATGCCTTTTCCAGCCCCAGTGTTCCTGGAGCTCTAGGCTCTTTTACTCTCCCAACCCTAACCCTAAACCCTAGCCGAGTGGAAGCTTGCCACTTTGGCCATAGGTAAAACAGAATAAAAAGAGTGGAGTGGGCAATGTTGCCACTCTGCTGTGACGGCCTTGCAATGTCTGTTCTAGCCCCAGTGTCCCAAGGACTCTAGGCTCTTTTAATGTCAGAACTCTATCTCCACCCATAACCCCACCGGCATCTTGTGCTGCTGCTGAGATCCCCATCTCCAGAGGTGGCCCACAGGATCCTGGTGCAGGGTCAGCAATGTTGAGGCCCTGCCAGCATCCCCTTCTAGGCCCTTTCCAGCCCCAG
This sequence comes from Atrichornis clamosus, assembly GCA_013400975.1. NCBI lineage: Eukaryota > Metazoa > Chordata > Aves > Passeriformes > Menuridae > Atrichornis > Atrichornis clamosus. The sequence goes on along the minus strand of WBMZ01009803.1, from coordinate 38,575 downwards.
TGTCCCTGGAACTCTGGGCTCCTTTCCTCTCTCAGCACTGACTCTGACCCTAATGGCATCTCGTGGCTGGGCCTGAGGTCCCCATCCGCATGGGTAGCCCAGATTAGAAATATGTAAGAGCAGCAATGTTGTGTTTGTTCCAGGATACTCAGGGGAGGCTGAAATACCAGCCTGGACACACAATCCAGTTTGCAGCACTGGCTACAATTACCAGGCACCCACTCACAGAAATCTTCACAGAGGTGCATGCAATGTAACAGATGTACACAGACTGCAGTTCCCATCTAAAAATGGGATTTTAATTTATCTTTTCATAAAGTCCCCAAGTCCACACTTCTTATGGTGCTAGGAGATTAAAAAAAAAATTTTAAAAAAAATTTTTAAAGCTAAACATTCAAAAAAGATGAGCTTTGGATCCAGAGGATTTCAAAGTAATTGAGAAGGAATTAATAACCTTAGGTTTGATGATGTTTACGTATAAGACCTAGCACAAGGAAGAGGAACTACAGGGAAAATCTTTGCCTTAGAGATGGGGCTTTTTAAATACACAAGGAAAATTATACTAGGCTGTGTAAAACAACAGCAAGCCAAAACTCCTCTCCAGAATCTGCTAAGCTGAAGCTCTTCGATGTTTTGTGATTGTTGTTTACAAAACAGCAAATCATTAGGAAAGCAAATTAGTCTTAATCCAAAGTCCAGATGACAAGTACAGGGACACTATCAGCCTCTTCACTTGAGACAATACAGGTTCCAGACTCAGCACAACATACTCTTCTCCACACAGCATCACAGGCCTTGCTTCTGGTTTTAATTAAAGGCAAATGGACCAAGGGATAAGAGAAAGACATAAAGTAGATCTTTTTGTGATGCTCATGCACAGCTGCCTTTGACACACCATCCTGGAATAAAAACAAAGTTATGTCTTGTCACAATTACCTTCACAACTAGGGACTGTGTTATTTTCAATCATCACCACTGCTCTTCCTTCAGCAGCTGATTGATTTGAATCCCTCCATTGCTTTCCTCTCTTCTCTTCCTTTGGCTTCCTGTAGCATCTTCTAAATTCCAGGTGTGGAATTCAGTCCTATGCTCTTCTGGACAACACCTTCTAAAAGCCCTGGCACTTAACATGTATTTGCCAAGGAGTTTTTCAAATGTATGGTGATTGTTTCCCGAGGAGATGGCTATACAAAGATATTTCTCTACCTCTGACAGCCTGTCTTGGAGAGAGGCTAATATTTTAACCTTGAGTAAGGTTGAAAAGAAGCCGGAAATACACAGCTGATTTTTCAAAAACAGCTACTGATTTGGGAGCAGCCAACTCATGATGCCCTGGTTGTTTTTCAGAAGTGCTCAGTATAATGCCTTTATATATATTAAAGAATATTGACTATTGTCATGGGGATTTTGATATTTACTGTTGGAGTTTTAGCTGAAATGAGAGCTAACCATAAAAATGAACAGAACAGAAAAAAACGAGGAAAGACAACTCACTTCTCTGAAGAATGAAAGAAACCCAAAGAGCTTAATAAGAAATTTTCTCTTCAGTGAGAGCAACATTGAAGAGTGTTGGTCTGTGACCTGTAACAGCCTAAGAGTTCAACAAAGGCCTGCTTGCATCACCACAGAGGGAGAAGAGACCAGTCATCAAAAAAATTCATGCATAAAATGTTTAATATTTTAACATTTTCTATAGATTCTGTTAAGGGTAAATTGGATTTTAGGATGGATGGATGCCTGGTCACTGTATATTACTGGTGATGGACTCTTAAGAAAACTTCTGGCAGAATGAACTCAAGCAGGCAGGCCAGGACCTGGTCTGACATGAATGGAAACCTGTTCATGGGCTCTAGGGGTGAATGTACATCTGATACATGTAAGGAGATACTGAGATGAGGGTAGGGACACAAGCACAGTTCCTCTCCAATAATGACCCTGAGCACTCACAGGCCAGACAACATTGACAGGAGCCACTAGACACCAATTCCTCCAAAACCTGCTTTGAAAATATGAAATATACAGGTTTCCAGATTCAGGGCCTTTGTCTGCAGTTGTTATTATTTGATTTTTCAGGCAATGATCCATTATATTTGTACAGACCATGCAAATACAACAAGACAAGAACAAGCCTCTGTGCAGCATTTGATAAAATTGCCTCAGGTAGTGGGAGAAGCCATCTCTAGGGAAGGCTGACCAGGTACACGTACCAAAAAAACCCCTGCTAAACAAGGTTGTAAAAATGTGGTGTTTAAGCAACAAATTAAGGGATGCACATCTCCTGTGTAATTCTGTAGAAAACAGCTCACAGGATTTTTACAATGTAGAAGAAAAAAAATGCAGTTCTAACAAGATTTAAATCAAAATCAAAACTTCTAAATTTAGAAATATCTAAATTTAGTACATCATTGAAGAACCTCTTGAGTACTGAAGATTTAACGGCACTTTTGACCAGAGCTTGAGCACCCAGTAGTTCTTGCAATAGGAACTCTTTACTGAACTCCCCCATTGCTCTCCTAGAGCACATTCCACCCAGAACATTGCACAGAGCCAGCTTCTCTGATCCAGTGGGCCACAGCCCAGCCCAGAGGGGCTGCCCTTAATCTCTACAAATTCGGAACTCTGGCTACACTTTTGAAGCACACAATAGGGGTTACAGAAATTTTTAAAATATAACTGAGGGAGAGAAAAGAGAGAGAAAATTATCAGTACAAGAGCAAAATGGAATAATTTAATTTTTTTTTCCGGAGAAATTACTGGATTTCATTTCACAAAGGACTCATGTAAGAAGTTCATTAAGTAGATGCACTACCAAAGATGTTTAACATTAATTTAAATTCAGCATAACTCTATTGGCTTCATTTACACTTCTCTGTATTATACCAGCTATGGACAGAATTTAACACAGGAGTTTAAAAGTTCAAATTAATCTCAAAGAAAAGTCAATATAAACCAACTGCCAAATGCTTAGTCTGCAGGTCTGTTTTTGAGTTTCTCTAGCCTCTTGTCTCTCTTCATTATACTCCTACTGAGCTTTTTCTTTCGTATGGGAGATATTTCTGAACACTCAATCACAGAGAATTACAAAACCTTCATCCTCTTATACTCAGTCCAGGACTTGACCCTGGATTGAAGGAAAGCCCCCAGTTAGGACAACCAATATTAGAGCAAAAGTAAATTACCAACAGCAAATACAATTGCAAGTGGAAAGGGAAGGCACCTTTCTCCTGCCACGACCACTTGTGGCCTGACACTGCTCCCCTGCACCCAGGTGTGTCTGTCCCTCCTGCAACTCTGTCTGCAGAGAGCCTGGGCCCTTGGTCTGTGGTTGGAAGCAAATAGAGGTCACTTGGGACAGCAAATCTTAAAAACAAGGCTTTGTTCTGATCTACTCCACGCAGCACAGCGATCCAGGGAAAGGGATGCCAATATCGAATGACTTCTAGTCAGACCCACTGAGAAAAGACATGGTACATCAGACATATGAACAGCAGTGACAGTGCTCAGAGAGATGAAATGTGATCAGCAGCACACAAGAACTTGTGTACGAGAGCACAACTTTCCGAATTTTGATTTATCACGTAATAGGTAAAATTTCTTGTGAAACCTTTTCCATGTGCAATAATTTCCCAAGAGAAATGAGTCCTGTTAATGGAGACTTTTAAAAAACAAGACTTGGAAAAGCTCTAGGGAATACAGACACACTATAGGGAAAATTCCTGCTTGGAAGAAGCCATTATTCAGTGACCTCCCATGTCTTTACCATTTCCAACTACATTACTTTTAAGAGCTTGGTACTGAAATGCTGTACAAAGTGACATCAGCTTTTCTACTCATAACTAAGGTAGAAAAAGTATTTTGCAACAGAATTAAAATCAAAAAGACTTCACAGAACAAGAAAAAGGGCTTGCTTTGTTTCATCTTATTTTACTGGGAAGTCACTGTTGCTTGGTTTAACAAAAGACAAGCCTTCTCAGGTGATGAGTGGAATGAAAAATGTGAGCAGTTAAGCACGCCTGATCACTGAGAAGATATTTGAGACAGAGAGCTCGATTAACTGCTGGCTAGGAGGCAGAGGAGAATTTCGTTGCTTTTTGCCACTGTGTTTCAGCATAGCAAAGATCCAAATGCAAGATTGGATCTTGTGTGTATCTGAAATTCAACAGCCAGAGCTGGGTAGGAGTTGACATTTAATTTGTCAAGAGTTTTTTTGTAATTGGTTAATACTAATATGCTCTGTAATCCTCAGACTGCCTTAACTAAACTTAAATTTCCCAGAACATCACATCACACAGCCTGAAACTGCTGCAACTACCGTTTCTCTGCCAAAACAAATGCACACCAAAAATATCATATAATACCAAGTCATAACTACATCCTACCGATACGTCCCCAGTAAAGTCATGAATTTTATCTTAACCCTTTCCAGGTCAAAATACTCCAGATCAGATTGTATCTATTATGGAAAAAAGACATAGAAGAAAATGCTTCTTACCTTGCTCTCTTGTGAAGAGAAGGAGTCCACTCACCTCCACAACACCAGCAAAGATGGAAGAGAGTAAATCCCTCTAATTACTCGGACCAAAGTTCACCTGGTTCTAAGCCTGTGCCTCCACTCAGCACCTGTGCCTGAAAATTTGCTAGTTTGGGAACAACAGTGGCAGATCCTATGGCAAGCAAATATAAAAACAGGAAGACTTGACAAAATTCAGACAACAGTTTGACCTTTTCCCTCAAATCCTGAATTCTAGGTCTGAGCATCTGGGTTGGGTACATATCTATTCCAAAGAGATCAGTGTGAGTTAGATGAAAGCTAGTGCTTACCCCTCTTTAATAAAAAATTGTTTAAACAACCTGAATGTAAATGGAAACAAAATGCTCTCCTGCAAGTTAAAACACTCCTTCCAACCTCTTCAATTTGACCTCCTTAAATGCCAAAGCATTCTACATATTTTAGGCCTCTTGGAGATGTGAGTGCTGAGCCACTGATCAGCCAGAGGACAGAAATAAGTCATGGAGAAGAGCAAAAACTTGCAATAATTAATTTGAACTCAGCCTAGATGGTAACCATATTGAAGATTTCCAGGAGGAAAAAAGAACTGAAGAAATACAAAAAGCTTTAATTAGTGCTCCACAAGTACTCTTCCACCCACAAAATTAGAAAAGGATTTACTTTTTGACCACTCCAAAGTTCAGCTTTGCTTATTTCAAGGGGAATGTTGTTGGTTCATTATTATAGATTAATGATTACCAAAATTTGAAAATGTCTGGAAACGAAGTTTCTAGCCAAAATTCAACTTTTACCTTAACTCAGAAAACCCAGTAACATGTTTAAATGCTTTACCAAAAAACAAGCTCTGAAAAGGACAGTTTTATGTACACATTTATGTCTGTTGTAAGTGATAATTTTTTGACAAAAAATCTTAAATTCACCTCAGAAGAAACACAATATTTTTTTAATTGAACTTCTCTTTAGGTCCAGCCTTTGTAGAACAGAGTCCCTAGCAGAGGGACCCTGCTCTTTAAAATGAAGACTTTAAAATGATTCCTCATACAACTATGTCATAAATGTCATTAAAATAACCCCTTCACAGTTTGAGTCTCATCCCCACAAAATTTGTTAAGATAAAAATCAGTTAAAATATGTGATCAGTATTTAAGTGAATTTAAATACTTTTATTAGTTTCTGTTCTTAATGAGAATTCCGTTAGCATTAGTCTACTCAAGTTCACCATTTGTTGTTCATCTACCCCAAACTACATCATCTTGAGCCAGCTAGGGATCAATGTACATGTTTATTTTCCCTTAGGATTTGTAACCATTCAGCGATGACGAAAGAACACCAAGATCATTGAAAGGACTAAAATGAGGATATTCCAAGAGAACAAGAACAGCCCCCTACTATTAATTTTACTCATAATCCCTTAGTATAGTCATAGCCTCTGAAGTTAGAGGCACACATATATAATCTGGGAAGTCTTCCAGATTTCTTTTTAAGGAAATGAAGTTCTCAACACTGGCTGCATTAAGAAGGGTATTTTTGGTTTTCCACAATGCCAGCAGCAGTGCTGAGTAGGGCTCTGAACACACATCTGGAGGTTGTGCAGTATGTAGCCCTGTCCTTGTGGAGCTAAAAAAGCTGCCATCACCATCCCGAGTGTTCTGTGCATCCAGGTTTCCAAACTCTGCTACATCACAAGTTTGGGCATTGCTCTACTTCAAAACCCATCACAGAGCTGGCCACTTAGAGCACAGCTCTGATCCAGGATGTGAGCTTTCAATTCTGTTTTTCTTAAAGAAAACACAGCTCTTTTTGATAGATATTTCAGCTATTGTGACTGTGAAAATCTTCTTCAAAATGTTTATTACATGAAGACATGTTCCTTGATAGCTACAAAACCTGAAGAAACACCAATATTTCCCAATACCTACTTATCCATGGAGCAGAAGTATTTAGCCAATGTGTTAATGCCACAGTCTGAAATTGTTTTGCCTCCCTCAGCTTTCAAAACTCTCATCAGATCTTCTTGAGTGCCCAATCCTCCAGCTTTCCCTACCATAACTGTTATAATTCCACAGACTGAGAGTACATTAAGTAAATAATAATAATTTAACAAAAAATCTATGGGATTGTATCAAACAAATTAGGGTAACTAGAAATCTCTGTACCTTAGGATTCTACCATGGCTATCTGATGATAGAGACAGAAAGAATGAAGATCATTTCAAGGGCTAAACTGAGAATATTACAAGAGAACAAGATAATCTCACCTGCTGAATTGTTAATTGACTTTTATGGAGTTTTGCACAGGTAAAGACTGCTTCACTCAGCTGAACTAGCAAAGACCATCACACCAAATGCAATGTCAAAATACAATATTCAGTGCATACTACATTTCCTTACATCAGATTTGAGAATATCTCCATTTCAAAATGTGAAGAAGATATCACTGAATTGTCAGGGCGTGGTAGAACTCAGGAAACTTGCCACTTGTTCACAGTAGAGTGTTTGGGATTAAAACATTTCTTGTGAATAAATTAATGAAGTAATATAAAAATTGACAGCTCAGCTATAACATCTGCTCATCCATAAAAAAGTCACTCCACCCAGCTGAGTGGGTGAAGTAAATATTACAAGGTTGAATTAATGTAGGTACTGATGGAAATATGATCTTTTTAATCAGCATAATTTCAAAATAAATTCTTAAGTAATAAAAAATTAAAACACATATGCTACAGTGAGTGGAGTCAGATGATCAGGATTAATCAGCCGTGACTGTACGCTGTGAGTGGGCCTGCCCCGTTAGTGCCTACTGTCCTTCTCTGCCACCTGCAAGGAAACCCCTAGCAAGCTGCATAGAAATCTGGCTTATGCAACAGTTTTTTGAGCCAGTATCCAAGTGTAGTAGAAATTATCCAAAAATGTACAGTCTACATCAAGCCGTTTCACTTTTCAATAAAGCTCTCACAAATTACACAACATTGAGACGGGGGGAAGTACCAAATACTTGAATAATTTTCTGAAAAGAATCTGAAATGAAAAAGATCACATCAAGAAAGCTCAGCCTGCTACTAGCATCAGACATAAATGCCAACTCAACAAAAAGAAGGACCAGCTGAACTTTAAGCAGAGATTTTCTTTTGAGACATCAGGTGTCCAAACGCAAAACACCCCGTCTTTACTGACATATAAAAACAAAGGGAAAACTGGTAAGAATTCAGAATTTCAAGTGTACAGGTGCCATGGGAAAACATAAGTGCTGTGCAACTGCAAGGCCTAGTTTAAGAATAAACCCACTTTAAATAAGAAAAACACAAAAAGACACAAACACAGTTGTTTGTTGTGCAGCTCCCTCCTTCAAAGGAGTGTTCTGTCTGTTCACCTAATTGTTACAGGTGTGAGGTGTAAACACTGTTCTGGCCCTCGTGCACATAAGCATCTTGATAATAACATTTCTCTGTCATAACCACATCAGAGCTGCAGATGTCCATGCTCACATATCTTACACCAGGGCTATTCACCTGCAGGAGGATTGCAGTGCAAATTGGTTGACCTATGTATGCAATTTTACTATCTTCACAGGGCTGCATTCTCTTCTCACTGATACGCTCCGTGATTATTTCTTGTCTTTATCTTTTGTGCTTGTTTGTTTGCTTATTTAAGTGGTAGCAGTGGAGTGACCATGACAAATAGCTTGGAGGATTCCAAACAGTTGTGTTTTTTCTCCTTTAGCAGCTTTATAGCAACTCTTTATCAGCAGCTTCTTCATTCCTGTGCCTTGAGAACACTCCCGTTGCTTGGGGGATTTTTCTTCCACTGATACATGTGTATCACTCACCCCAGCACTCCTCCAGTCCCTTGATGGATCTGCTCAGGGACTGTCTGAGAGCACATCTGCCAACAGGAGTGGCTGCAGTGGTCTGTGAAGGGCTCCTCTCCTTTTCATTCATTTACAATCAACTCCTGGTGATGTGTTTTAAGAACGAAATTCTGAGAAGACCACTCAGTGAAGATCAGTTAGGAAAGCACCCTTTGCAAAGATGTTCCAAATGTCCTTAGAGGCTGCTAACATAAATCCACATGCTGCTGTCAGGGAACTCCTGCATTTTGGCTCTCCTAGGCATAAATTTTTCCATGAGGAAAGTCCCTTGCCTGTCTAACTGACAGGAGGAGAAAAACAAAAGACAATCAAACAACAATAACAAAACATGTTCACAGGGTTGCTGTATTCAGAAAATAGCATGTGGGTGTGGGGAGCAAGCATTTTGGTTTAGTTTAAGAAGACTGACCTGACTTATGACAGTGAAGCAGCTACACAAATTATGTTTAACACTGCAGCTTCATGTGTATTCAGAAGCCAGCCTGAAGTTAATATAGTGTATTTTCAAAGTTACTATACAGTGCATGTTTAGAACTCCAAATGGAAGCCATTCCCTTTGCTCAGCATGTGAGATAAACCTGTTAAATTAGAGATTTGTTTATATTCTGAGCAGGTAAGAAGAAAACAACATACCTACTGCAGTTCAAGGATTGCATTTCTAAACTGGCCTATGGTACATTCGCACTCAGGTATCATATTTACGTTTTTAAGTCTTGTGCATGTTGCAAGTAGCAGGAGCAGTTCTTCTCTTAAAGACTTTTGGTAAAAAGAAAAGCATTTCTACAATGATGAGACTTGTTTAGATCATCTTATTAAATTGAGAAATCACAAGTCATTTGCAAACAATGGTGTTTCCCAAAATCTATATGCACTAGGGTTTTGTTGATAGGCAAATTCTAAATAACAAAACTTTAACTTCTGATTTTACAAAACCTCCTTTGAGCATAATAAGGTTTTCATCAAAGGCACATTTAGCAACTACCTTTAGCGATGGCTGAGGTCTCCAGACAACTGCGCCCACATAAATGATAAATAATGACAAGAAAGCAAGTTCTCAATTAATACAACTGTAAATCGCTAGCTTGGTCAGAATCCAAGGTTATGGAGTGATGTGGAGCCACATCAGCAAGTGCATACAGATTATGGACGAGATGCAACCTTGTGCTATGGAGGGCACCTCGGCTGTGTTTCATATGTATTCTTCACAGTTCTTACAAGGGATGGTTCCAGCTCAGGAACAAAACCAGCCTTGCTCCAAGGGTATTGTACGCAAAGATTAACAGTGTCAAATGGTGACAGCACTATCGTAAATTCCAAGCACACAAAAACTAAGATGTTAAATCCTATCTCTATAACTTCTGTTCCTCTCAATGCGAAATTCAGAAGGTGTTGAATGGAAGCGATCACAGAAAGTAGTAGCTTGATTGATAAAGTCCCTATCTGGTCATTTACGATCTGGCTGAAGGAGAAGCAGCTTTTGCCAGACAGAAAAGCAATTAATCTGCAAACAAGCCGAGGAACAGCAGGGCTGTGCATTGGAGTCTCAGGCTGCTGGGAGCTCATGAGAGGAGATAAGACTGCAGCCTGCTATTTATTGTACATTTTAATTAAGTGCTTGTTAACGGCAGTTATCTTAACAGTCATAAAATTACTGTTGTAATGCATTTTGTTTGAGGAAAAAAAAAATGGAGGGAGCTGAAGGACTTTATGAAAGCAGTCACAGATTGCTTTCACTTTAAATCAAAGAATAAATTCTGAAGAGGAGGGATGTTGCAATGATCTAAGCCGAGCCACTAATGGTTATTTAATGTGGCCATCAGTGTTTGTAAGTCCCTAGCATACGGAACATACACAATAGCCTCCAAACCCTCTTTAACACTTATTTGAGATGACAGGAAAAATGAAACCGTTTGTGCTTTCAATGGAAAAGCAATCATTGGTACATTATATTCTGCTTGCCCTATCATGCTAATGCATGGTAAAAATGTCACCAAATGTATTTAAGGACCTGATGGAGTGTTGCTGTTTGATTCCTGTTACTGGGCTGATTAATAAAAATCTTCAATTTGTATGTAAATGCAGTGGGGTTTCATATCATCCGCATACCTGCACCTGGAGAAAATAATAAACTGAAGTTTAATGCAGCAATTATAAGCATTTATGGAACTCTTTAAAGAGCCTGCCTGCCTCCCCTGACCATCAAGATGAGATATTCACAGAGGAATATTACTGATGCTCAGACAAGCAGGGCTGCAGATGGTCCCCAGTGCAAATGCTGCCAATGCAGATTAACTCACTGACTCATACTCACTTTGGTACAACAATGTAAGCTACTTATTGTTAGACAAAAGTGTCATATTTTTCCCTACATCTGAAATAAAATAAAATTGAACTGTTCTTTGGAGTAGTGGGAAGGGTGGTAATTAACATTTCAAATGAGGAGTGTTTGCATCATTTACACTTTTCCTGACATCACTTAATTCCCTGGTGCATATGTTCCCATGACAACATCATCACCACAGATAAAAATTGCATTCGTACAACAGAAACTCTTCAAGATATATGACAACAGCTGTTTATTTTTTTTAAAACCCTCTAATGATGTTCAGACTTTTAACCAGTGACCCCCTAATGACTGATCCTTATTAAAACAAAGTATGCAGCTATTTGCATCTTCACAGATGGATATTGGAAAGGGTTTGTGGTTTGGTTACTAATAGAATAATAAGTACCATGTATCGGATATGGTCATGTGGAGGAATACATTACAACATACATAGATATCAGCTTTGATGTATGCCCATGCACAAGCTCTGCTCACACAGCAATCCTTGATTAAGTGCATACAACATAGATGTTCTTAGTTTGTTGTAACCATTTGCTAATTTGCATTTGCAAATTTCATTTGAATGTTCTCCAAATGAAAAACAAACATATTCAACTAAAATCCCTGTGAGACACTACACTAGTAAAATATTGTTCTATTGTTTCAACACTGTATTTTTATTGGAGTGCAATTTTTCACTATTAGCAGGGTATACCAATGTGTTTTAATGACTGTGATGCTACTCACAGATTACAGCCAAAGAATGAAATCAATGAGCTACCAAGAGCACAACTATAATTAGTCTCTCATTCAATAGTCTCAGACAAGGCTTGAGTTTACCCCATCCACAACCAAGTGCTCTGTTGACACTGATGAGCTGTTTTTATACTGCTTCCCATGGTGCATGATCAAGGCACTCTCTTTAAAGAAGTTGAGTAGAAGATAAACCTTTTTTTTTAAGCCAGCCTCCAGTTTGTCACCAAACAATAGTTCTCAGGCCCAGCTGTGGCACATTTGGCTGGCACACAGCATGCACTGGCGGAAAAGCTGCTCTCTGACTCCTCTGAGGTAAAAGCAAATGCATATCCTGTGCAGAGTCCTTCAGTATGTGTCCAAAAAGCACACCAGAAGTCACTTTTGGGCATGCTTTTTCACAAGTAACTGCTCTAGAAGCAGCTTCGCAGCATGTGTATTGATAAACTGAATAAGAAAGCTCCCAAGAAAGCCTCTCCCTCAAAATGTAGCTCTAAATCCAAATTCCAAGCAATATTGTAACTGTCAAAAGAGAACTGTGTTAGAGAACTCCAGACCAAAAGAGAAGTCAGAATCCATTCTGAGGGAGGGGAACTTGGCAATTACCCACCCAACCACTGTGTGTTTTGCCATCCTAAATAGCAAGTGTAGCTTCAGACAATCAGCAGCACAATACCATGATGCTGCAGAGGAAGAGCTGTACCACTGAGATGCTTCAGAGAGCTATCAGTCACTATATTCACTGCTCAGAGACATGTCAGACAATGGCAGAAAGTAACCAGAAGGTCAGTGAAAGCAGCCCCAATTTCCTGACATGCTCACAAAGATCTGCTTTTTAGCCAGGATTCCATTCAACTTGGTAAAAATAAAAATAAAAAATTTTCTATTGCACCTGCAGCTGGTGAACTTGCAAGTATTCAGCTCCTGCTGTGGTTTGATGTGTCTCACCAAATACAAGTGCCAGTGTTCCTACACACCATTCTGCTCACCCAGTCCAGTTCTGGAAGGATGAGAGAGGAAGATGAAGCATCATCATCACCAGACTGACACGGCAACTAAGATGATGAGTTGTATGATCACTGTTTGAGCTAAATTCCATCAAACTAAATGAGAACTCTGTTGTTGCCAGCAGACTTTGGATTAGAAATCTGAGGTCTCAACCAACTCCACCTGTACAGTTCTGCCCATCTCTTAGGGAAAAATCACCCTGGTACCAATGCTCTGCTAGTGCGTGCCCCTTGCAGTCACCCCTGCAGGGAGGCAAGGAGAGCTGCTACTGCAGACCCACTGAGCTGGCAGGAGCAAAACCTGTGATAGTCCACTTTGTGTATTCTCAACAAAACCAACAGCTAAATTCAGATTATAAAATATTGCCAGTCAAAACACAAGAAAATGAAAGCTTGCCAGCCAGTTTTCAGATCCCATACAGGCTCTGCAGTAATTTAAAAAAAAAAAAAGTATATGCCATCAGAAGTGAAAGGTAAATATGAATTCTCATAAAGAACTGTAGTAGCCTGGAGTTCAGTCTCCTGTGACAAAGCTACACTGTGAACCAAAATTCATATGTAAAGAGAAAGAAAGTCCTTAAATAATGTACTTAGATACTATTTGAATATATCAAAACCCCCACCCCTACTAATAAAATACGGTATTCCTGCAGATTTTCTAGACTCTTAGACTGTAAGTCCATTTTGTAGTCGTCACTTATATTTTACTGTGCTCTTCACAGCTCACTACCGCTAAGGCCACTCCCACATTTGCATGCTCATCCAGTTTTATTTGTTAGAGCAGGTATTTGTTAGCCAGCGTGGTACAAGCTGTAGTGTTGATATAGTAACAGCAGTGTAAACATGCCCTACTTCTGTACAACACAGGGCTGGCCCACATGGCAATGTGACTGTTTAATAAGCTGCAGCATTCAGGTGTACAATTAACTCCACACTAATTACTGCCTGTTCGTGTGAGGTGAGTAGCTTACTCTTATGCAAAGCACAGCAAACCACTTCACACAAATGCACTTGTACACCTAGTAGCCTTACCAGTAAAACAAATTAAACGTGCTTGGGAACACTGCAGGGCACCAAGGTTGGACGGACCCAAGAGCTCACCTCTCTGCACCACCAGAGCAAACCGGCTGCCTGAAAACCCCATCCTGCCCCACCTCTCCGCCACAGGCAGAGGGCTTCAGCACAGGGCAGTTGGCAGTGGTCAGAATCCCATCAAGCACCTTCCTGAGAACTTCCCAGCACGGCTTTCCGTGTGCCAGTGCTCGGGAATGCTCTCCAGCACTATTTCATTTCCTGCTCTAAACGTAGCATTCGTGACTGCGTGGGCCAGCAGGGTGAGCACCAAGGCTATTTGGCAGTCACTCTTCCATGCAGGTAAACATTTTTCCACTGCTGTGTATGAAAAACATCAGCACATTTGCATCAAATTAATTATCGGCCTAGTTAAAAGCAGCAAAAATTGTGTTTAGACAAGGCTTTAGAACTCCTTTATTCTCCATTTGGAAAGTTGGTTTTACTGTTCTTCTACACTATGTTCAATGGTTTCATGTATCATTCCCTGTTGAAGTCCAGGGCTCTACATGGTTTGGTGAAAAAGAATGGGTCTTATTACTCAGAGTTTTATTTTAGTTTTAAATGACCACTGTAAGGATAAATTGCCTTGAAAAATACCTCCAAATCATTAGAAATACTTCCTAACCTTGCCATAAAGATTTCTTTTACCACTGTGACCTTAATGAGAATGTTTCCCTTAAGAATTGTGGAGAGTTTTATGAGAAAGCAACAACAAAACAGTGAGAAACCTTGGCAACATCGAGGGGGAAAAAAATCAATAAAAGAAAAAAAAACCCAAACAAATAAAATAATCTCTCAGAAAAAAGGCCAATACCAACTTTTAAGATGACCAAACTCTAATATCCTCTCATTTGTAAGTTTAATTTGTTTTCTGTACTATTTTTATCTCACTGAACTGCTATTATGTGAAGTACAGAAAAAAAGATCTTTTACTTGGAAGAATTCTTGACTAGCTTTCTCCTAAATATGATATTCTTGGGAAAACAGGATATCACTTTAATAGATGGAAAGAACAGTCCACAGCCACAATACACAAAACCTGATCTACAGCCTTAGCTAACCCACTGCTTCACACATGCCTAGTTTTAAGAATGTGACGTGTTCCCTAAAAGCCACGGACTCCCATCAGACACCTCAATGGACCTAAATGTGAAGCATCAGTTTGAGCACCCTGCCAAACCTGTGCCTACCAAACCATAATAAAATTTTTGGAGGAGCCTACCTCCAAAAAACAAGAGCAAATATAGCGTCCCAAGGAACAGCAATAAAGGCATAACCCTAAGAACAGTGAGAAGCTATCACAGCCATGCACAGCCAGAGAACATTCTGGAGAAAACCTGATCTCACCGATACCCACAGGCCTTCTGTGCTCTGTTCCAGAGGACCAAGAGATCTCTCAGTGGGCACATTTTGTCTATTAAAATCAAAGCCTGACACCCCTAAAAACCCACACTTGCTATATATTCTTAAATTAGAAGATTCCATTAAAAATAATTGCACTTCCTTTATCTTTAACCCAAATGGCTGCTATTTTGCTAAAGTAGAGGCTGCATTCAAAAACATCACCACACAATATCAAGGGCTTTCTAGATAGGACCAAGTGAGCAATCTCCCAAGAGGCCTCACAAAGGTTCATGGTCTTCCAAGAGGATTCATACATGTCCATGATCCCAGCTCAGGTGTGTCCCAGGGGCTGAGGGAGCTGGCTGACTTCAGTATAAGGCCACTCCCTACCACCACTAAAAGGCCATGCAAGCAGCCTTCAAGCTGCCACTTTAGGCGGGCCTGCATCTTCCCTGCTAAGAAGCTGTTCATGACTGGGAAAGGAAGGCTCAAAAGAAAACACTTGTATTTGGGTGCATTTCCCACTTTCATTCAAACACTTGTATTTCATAAAGCATTATGCTTGGATGTTTGGATTTTCAGAAAAAATCTCAATGTTTTCAATTAAATTTTGTTAAGATTTCTATTTAGTGGAAAAGCTTCTTCCCCCTCTCGAAAACTAAACTCTTCTGTGCAAAAAATGTCCAACCTTTAGTTGACAGTTCTGGAAGAGACAGGGAAAGACATTCACAGTCCTTTCACTAACTGATGCATTGACTTATTACTTTAACAGGTCTGAGACCATATAGACATTTGTAGTGGATGCCACGGAACTGAATAAAACAAAGTCCTAACTTATGATCTCCTAACATGCACACTTTAGAATTTATCTATCTATCTACATTTTACAGGTCTCTGAAGACGAGAATTCTATTTATGTGCAGAAAAGTACTTCCAAAGTTCAATATAATGACTGATATTTATTCAGACATCCTAAAGTGCTCTGCAGGCTTTATAGACAGAGCTATACAAATAAGGACCATTTTACCAACCTCCAAAATCAGGTATCTCAAGCATGGAAGACAGCAACCATTTAATATGGCACCACAATACCCATATATGAGTTGAGGATTCTAAAAAACAACAACAACAACAACAACAACAACAAAACAAAAAACCTAGGAAAAAAAAAGTAACTAACTTGAACCAATCACTTTAACTCTGGCCAATGCAACAAAACTTGCATGCCTTCTTCTGCTAGAAGTGCCTACACATCTTTGGTGAAATGGCCACAATCTCAACATTAATTCTCACTGAGAAATTTATCATCTTCTCCATCCGGTGTCCCTCCTCGTTCCCATCACTAGCTATTACACTGATTCAGAAACTGACTCCAAGGGAAAAGTACCACTCACTAATTACCATAGAGTGGTGTTCATTCAGCACTTCAGCTTTCCTTGGAGGCTTCTTACCCAAACATTAACCCTCAACCAAACCAACCTCAGCTGTTTCAACATTCTCTTTTTCTTTTTTTTTAATATGTAGATAAAACAGAAGAACCAGAGCAGTTGCAGTCAGACTTCTTGGCAATTTAACATTTTTAACCAAAGTAATTTATAAATTTTGCAAGTGGAATATTTATTTATATGAAGAATTTTGTGAGTTATTTTAAAGCTGGAATTGAAACTGCTTTTATATAGTAAGTGACTGAAAAATCTCTGAATGTTGTCTTGTATAGACTTCAAACTAGTAGCAATGCCGCTGAACAATTTTGCTTTTGTCAAGGACTTACGTACATTTTAATTAAACACTTTAATTATGATGCAGTTGCTTATATAGCCACGCAAACTGAGAATGGTTTGGGTGTTAGGTTTTTTTGATCTGTTCTAATATAAAAGATAGTGTAATTCAAACATAACAAAACCAGAGTGTTCTTCTCTCTGCAGTAAGAGGGGAAAGACACACAGCAGGAACTAAAGGAGAACTTGAAAGGCTCCGTGCTGGCCGCAGATCAGGGTCCCCACCATTTGCATACCAAAGGTAGCAGACATCTGGGGGAGAGCCTGTGCGGTGCCTCGCTGCCGTCTTCTGCGGGGCCTGTGCCGAGGGAATTCTGCCCCAGCCAGAAGTGGGGCTTCCAGCCCTTTTATGCTGCTCCGGCCTGTTTACCTACCATAACGGGGTCAGAGCACAGGAAGAAATCTTAACCCTACGTTTGAGGCAGAGAATGCTGCAGACCCAAGGACCCGGCCACATGTGGGATTCAGTTCTGGGCAGCTGCTCTGCTAACCAGCGCTAATGTAAAACCCCAAAACTAGAACAAAGATCTTCAACTCAGCTGCTCCTGGTTGCATCCTACTTTGAGACTAAAGTCATATTGGAGCAGTGCCCCAAGACATTATAACAGGCATCACAGAGATGCTGGGTATTCTTTTTCCAGGCTATTTTTAGAAAATTACTGAAGAGCAAGATGTTACACCTCTGTCATGCTCATTGTATTTTCCATACATGCATCAATTACACAGTCAGGTAAGAATGGTCACATGTGAACGTGCACTCTCAGAGTGAACACCATGTTATTTTTTAATTTTCTGGACATTCTTTGGAGATGCTTCACCCCCTTCCCCAACTGACCATCGAATGACTGTACAGCCTCACAGTGCTCTGCTGTGCTTGGACACCCTCCAACTCTGGACACTCCAGAGTGAAAAGGCAAGTAGAGGAAGGAGGATAACACAAAGATGAAGGCACTGAGAGGAAGGAAACTATCAAATATCACAATCCCAACAATTCTCCGGGATCAGCTAGGGGGTTAGTAATGTGCTTCTAAACTCCATGAATAACAATAGTAGTAAATTACTAACAAATTAGTAAATGTAGTAAAACAATGACTACCAAATGGAATCCTTGCAAGCACAAGTTTGAATACTTCACTCTAATGCTCAAAGCAGAAACTAAACAACAGTTTTGTAAAACCCTGTTTTGCATAGACTGACAACAAGAACTGTGACAAGATATGTAAGACTGGGGGGTTGGAGTGGGCAAATGCACTATTTTAAACCACAGCATGACAGCAGGAGAGCTGGCCAAGTACTACAGTATTTGACTATTTTTTAAAGAGAAATATCTGGATAAAATTTACCTGTTGTAAAACCAGTTTAAAAATTCTGTGTATGTTTTTTAATGGAATCCCAGCTCCAGTGCATCAGGTAACATGCCTTAGTGAAACAAAGCATTCCTGGGTTTCAGCCAACTATTAATCAGGTTATGTTTGATACCCCTTAATAGAAAAGAACAATTGCTACTAAAGGAATATAGCAATTAAATCACTAGGGCTAAATTGCCACATCCTTCCAGTTGGCTTTAGGAGTGGTTTTTTTGTGATGCAAACTTCACCAAAATTTCTTCATGAAGATTCTCTTGCGATGTGTCACAGTGGGAGAAGGCAAAAGTTTGCTCACTACCTCTGTTCAAAAGCTACACCAAATCCTGGAGAAACCTTAAGATTTTTGGAGGTCAGAGCTTTCTTTCCAGAGGCTCCAGATGGCCACAGTCAACTAGAGCCACCTTTGCCATGATTTCCCTGTTTCTGTTGATATAAAAGGTCTCTACAAAAATTAATGTGGCTGGAAAATATATCACCTTTTCATTGAAACTTTTCTGGTAGGAAGGTGTATTTTATTCACCTCTCAGCTCTATCTCCAAGCTAAATTCAGAAGCACATATGGTAGAGGCTTCCACAGCAAGTAATTGGGGTGGTTATCACAGCGAAAGGACTCCTGTTGCTGTTCTGAAAGCAAGGGTTGAGACCTTGATGTAGATGCACAGATCTCGGAAGTATGATCTGGCCCCCGGACATGAAAGGTTTCCTATAAAGAACAGTGTTACTATAATCCCTCTCTTGTCATGAAATATTCAATTTTCTTTTTCATTCTTAGAAAATAAAATGCTAAATTACCTAGTTTAGTAGGTCAATGTCAAAACTTATGATGAAAAAGAATCTTCCTAAGAGAGTTTCTTAAAACCTGTATAATCAGGTTGGTAATGCTGCCCACAGGGAAAACCCATTAGCAGAAATCTCTAACACATTTCAAAAAGCTAAACCTAAGTGGATTGTGGGTATGCCTAACTGTTTGCTACACTGCAAGCAGCCCAACTCATCTGAAAGAGTTGCTACATCTCAGTGCACTGCTTTCCCTCTGCACATACCTGGTGTAGAAATCTGATAACGCAGCCAGTAGGCAGATTTTGTGAAGATGAGGAAAGTAGATTTCATCTTCCTCACATAACTGGAAGACATTTTGTTGCTGATTTCAAGGGTTAAACTCCACTCCTGAACTTCAATACTCAGAAATTCTATGCACTCTCTTTTTAGAGTACTCTTCCTTCCTTCCTATCCGCTAACACAATAGGGAAAGCTTTGTTATCATTAATCATCTTCTGAGCCCTGGGGATTCTCTGAGTACTAGCACTGCTGCAGCCTCCCTGGAAAAACCCACGGAGACATGCACCAAAGTTTCTGTCACAGTTCACTCATGCAGATTTTCATTAGTAACTGTATTTACAAGCTGGGGACACAATTAATGTTTCATCTTAAGTCAAAGAAACTAAACCTTTGATAATTATCACCAGAATCAATATTTTTAAATAAAGGATTTGAAATTTTTTTGCCACAAGGACCTATAATAAGAAGGGAGGAAAAAAGACAAATTTTCAGCATAAAACCAAATAATATCCTACACTGCACACAACATCACTAGATATTAGGAAAGGTAAGATAAGCATTGTAAAAAGAGAAGAAAATGTATCAAAAATGATACATTTTTGAGAAAGAATGATTGTGCCTTAAAAGAGAACAATTTATCCAGACTAAACACCTTAAATAGCAGGCACTGTATGAGTTTAGCAGCAATTATTTGACTAATTCGTCTTGTCAGCCTCCTAACAAATAGTCCCAAAAAAAAAAAGCAGCCTGTCTTGTAATTTCTGGACACTTTGAAGGAAAAGGATATCCTGTAAAAATTAAAGAAAAGCAACATGGCCGAGAAAACATTTGTAAATAAGTCATCATCATTCTGATTAGATCTCTAACTAACTTCTTGATCTAAATGTCTTGTTTTTTTCATGGATTCTGCTACTTAAAACATTAAGTGCAGGAATAAACAAAGACAAAAATGTAGTCCTGATTTCTTAAAGTCTTCTTACCTGCAGGTCCAAATTCTGCATTTATTTATAGCTGTTTCCCCAACTTTATGCCCACTCCTCATAGAAGTATAGTGCCAGCATTAATACACCCAGTTGCATATCTGAAGCTGAAGGATACAATGCTCAGATGTGGAGAAGTGAGTTTTAAAAACTCTTCAGACAACACTCGCACAAACAATGCAGAAACACAATTCTATAACTAAAAATAAACCAACAGCTTCTGATTGAGAGTCCAGTTTCAGCATCCCTGGTGCCATACAGATTTATGGGGCATTTGTGCCTAAAACTATGTGAGCACTACACAGTTGTGCAAGTGCATGTCAAAACAAATGTCCCTACCAATCCACAAAATGAGTGTTTTTATGCATAATTGCAGTAACTACACATGCGGTTTAGGTCCATAGCATTGATTTCACGTGCCTATCCTCATGCTACTACAATACTGATAATTTGAATCTAATTTATTCTCATTGTTTATACAATTAACAAGGTACTGTGTGTGTACACAGAGGGCTGTGAGCTAAAACTTGGTGTCTTGCAACTTAAAAAAACCTCTGCACTGCAGAGTGTTCACTCCACTGAGAAACAGAAGGAAAGAAACAAGAACAAGCAACAAAGCATGACAGGAACAGTAAGGCAGAGGGACTGGGCAAAGTGCTACAGAAATAATCCAGCACATGACACGATAGCTCACAGCAAAGATGAAGCCCTGGGACTTGGATTTTGGAAGGTGAATGGAAACGCTGTCTGCTGCAAGGCTTTGGACAGTGAGACAATGGGCACATTTGGCATCACATTTTATGAAAAGGTATTTTCAGTGTTTTTCTACTTTAGGAGAAAATAGAGAACATAAATACAGTAAGGAAGAGGAGGTGGTGACCAAATAGTGGTAAGTAACCACTGTGGGGTTCACTGTGGACATATCTAAGGTAGATTGAGAGAGATTAGGATAAGACATCTGACTAGGATGCCATAGAAGGCGCTAAGTAAGTGAGAAATTTTCCCCTTTAACTGCAGACTATGTTCCCTCATATAAGGAGACCTCTTTCCAAAGGAAACAGGCTCTAAGGCACAGCTGTGACACCGTACTCTTTCAAAGTCAGGTTGCCTTTAGCAGGCACATCTGGGAAGGGTGGTCTCATCAAGCACAGTATCTTCACCCAGGCATCTTTCATCCACCAGCCACCGTGTTGTGGAACCT
Organism: Atrichornis clamosus; assembly: GCA_013400975.1. NCBI lineage: Eukaryota > Metazoa > Chordata > Aves > Passeriformes > Menuridae > Atrichornis > Atrichornis clamosus. The sequence continues at coordinate 17,309 of WBMZ01009803.1, read as the reverse complement.
GTTCACCCAGATGCTTTATCCCATCATTTAAATGCTGCTTTAGACAACATTTTTCCCCTCTTTTTGATTGATGTCCAGCCCAGCACATTATCCTTTCCTTTAAATTGATGTCACTTTCTTTAAGAGCCTAAGCATTACTCTAAACTGTGTTTTAATTGCTATTTATATGTCCCTAAAGTGTGCAGAACCATTTATTGTTCAGCAAAGGCCAGGACATTTTATAAATAAAATCCTCACTTACTACTGAGAATGATAATATTAGCTGACAGCATCTGGAAACACTCTCAAAGCAAAGATTTTACTTTTGCAAGACAAAGCTAAAAACACAGATGGCATAAGCTAGTGTGAAACCTGCAGAAAGCTTTTTTACCCTCTGTTCTTTGAATACCATCGTAAGTTGGTGAGTAGGAGGAAAGTTAAAGCTTACATACATCCCAGCATGCCAACCCATGTCCTACTGAGATACTTGACTGTCTATTGCTTCTAAGCAGCTGGAAAAATGTCAAACTGTCATCACTGATTAAAATGGGATTTTATAGAAAGCATCATACATATTGTCAGAATTTTAGAATTATTTTTATGATGGATATACAAAAATTGCTAATTTTTCTTCAAAACATATTTTCTTCACATTTCCCTCTGTTTTACATTAGTACTTACTCAAGACTGTACTTATTCACTAATTATGGACTTCACCTTGCTTTGGAGTGTTGGAGATTTAGCCACCATGATTTTTCACTGAAAATCCTGTACTACTCCTAAACAGCCTGGAATCTCACAGATGTCTTCACATCTTCACATCAAGATTTCTGCCACTTCCTGTCTCCAGGCTCATTCCTGAACACTTGAGTGGAGCTGATGCCAGTGATTTTGATCTCCATGGCTCACCTGCAGTCTCCTGCCTTTCCTTCCCCCAGCTCAGCAGTAACTAGCTCTGTTGTACAAACACTTTGTTAGAGATAAGAGGACCATGTATCCAAGGACATACTGTATTAGCTTTTACTATTCACTGCACACCTGCAAATTGAGAACCCAGAGCCTCCTGACTCACATCTCTTCTTGCCATCATGAGATCCATCATTTTTTGAATTTCCTTAAGAGAAAGGCTGAGCATGATACTTCACCTGTACTCTCTGTTAGGTAGTAAACTTTGTGTAATCCCTTCCCACATGTGTGCAAACATGGCATCAGCCAAGCTTGCCAATATTCATTCAACAAAGTTTCCATGTGAACAAGACCTAGAAGGTACTTGGTGCTGAGTACGGAAAAGGAAAATCTGAGAGTCAACAGCGGGGGTAAGAGATGGCACCTGCTACCAGTGGTGCTACAGATGGGGACAGCTAAAGCTTCTCCTTTGCGGGATAGTGCTGCACCTCCAGCCTAAACCCTGGCTGCCCGTACTGACACAACCTGCCCCTACCAGAGCCCTCCCCAGACCCATGGTGTGGCTCCATCCCCAGTGCCATCCCCAGGCTCTTGGTGTGACTCTAACCTAGAGCCCTACGCAGCCTTTCGAGTGACCCTGTTCCCCGTGCAGTCCCCAAACTTGTGGGGTGACTCAGTCTGCAGTGCAGACACCAATCCCGTGGGGTGATTCCTGTCCCCAGACCGGCGGGGTGACCCTCACCCGCCCTCTGATGCACTCAGGGCTAGGGGTGACCCCAGCCCTGCAGTCCCTGGGGCTCAGGAATGGCCCAGGTGTCCCACCCAGTGCAGCACCCCAACGCCACACTGGGTCACCAAGGGTCACAGAACCAGGCCTTTTTCCTCACGGCTCAGCTGAGAGCCCAGACACCAGCAGGGGCTGCTTTACAGTGCCTGGGTTTGGTTTCTTTTTCCTCTTTTTTTTCAAATGCGGCTGTAACTGCAACTTGCAAGAAGTATGCTACAACTCTCCAAGACAGCCCACAAAGCCAGCCCTGTGGTGAGGGGGCACCAGCAGCCTCGGCTCTGCATCCACCGTGGGCACCACTGGGAACTAATGGTGAAGGAAGTTCAAGCCTGATGAGCTGGATATTGAGCCAGGCTTTTCAGATTGCATTTTTGGCCTTAAAAAGCTGCCTCACCTGCACCAACTGCCCAGTTTTTCTGCTAAAGTCTGTCCTCCTTGTACTTCCCTGAGCGTCCAGTGAATCTATGAGCAGGAGTCCCCCTGGAATGCTGCAGCCAGCACCCTGCTGTCCTTCTGCCAAGCTGATCCGCGTCATCCTGGAGCACAAGATATGGAAGCAAACCTGGATTGCTGGATTCTCCACTGACGTTTATGCTGGGAGGTCAGGGAGATAATCGGCTCATCAAGGAAAAAACGC